>JAJPCS010000060.1:834783-871359 GCA_021164005.1 Willisornis vidua nigrigula | reverse complement strand
GAAAGAAAGAAAGAAAGAAAGAAAGAAAGAAAGAAAGAAAGAAAGAAAGAAAGAAAGAAAGAAAGAAAGAAAGAAAGAAAGAAAGAAAGAAAGAAAGCAGTATATTGTATGAGAGGAATGAAAGAGCATTAATTTTATGAGAACATATTTTTATTCTTGTATGCTCAGTTAACCTTTTGTAAATCAGGGCTTTCAATGGGTGGCTATATTGTAAATGTATAGCCACATGTCAACTTATAATCATAGAATATCTTGGGTTGGAAAGGACTCACAAGGACCATTGATTCCAGCTGTTAGCTCTGAGGAGGACAGCTCCAAGAATCACATCATATGCCCAAGAGTATTGTCTAAATGCTTCTTGAAGTCTGTCAGGCTTTGTGCTGTGACCACACCTGTGGGAAGGTTGTTGCAATGCCCAACCACCCTCTGGGTGAAGAAACTTTTTCTAATGTCCAACTTAAACCTTCCCTGACACAACTTCATGCCATTCCCTCGTGTTTTGTCACTGGCCACCACAAAGAAAAGATCAGTGTCTGCCCTTCCTCTTCCCCTCACAAGGAGGTTGTAGACTGCAATGAGGTCTCTCCTCAGTTTCCGCTTCTCCAGGCTGAACAGAGCAAGTGACTCCAGCTACTCCTCATACAGCTTTCCCTCAAGGCCCTTCACCACCCTTGTTGCCCTCCTTTGGATGCTCTCTAAGAGCTTAATGTCCTTCCTACATTGTGGCAAACTGTTTTTGTTTGCTTCTTTGTTTTTTGTTTTTGTTGTTGCTGTTGTTCTTGTTGTTGTTGTTTTTGTTGTTTTTCTTTCACTAGCTTGATTCTGGCCAGATGTAGTTGATCAGTTAGATGCACACATGCATGGGCTTGGTTCTGAACTTTTCATAGAATCATTTTGTGAGCTTCCTAGAGCATTTTTGGACCAGATCTTGGGAAGCACTGGAGGAAGCCATTTCTGAATATGTTTTGTGTCTTTTTTTCTTCCATAGTTTTTTTTAGATACCTCATCAGGAACTACAGAAATTTGACCAGATCCACAATGTAAAAGTTATCTGTAGTAAAAATCTGCATGAACTCTCTACCATTACTAAAAGTCCACAAAAGCTGTATATATGCACAGTGTAATATTTGATTATAGAAATTTAATGGAATATTTTCCAAGCATGGAATGAGATAAGGGAAAATTATAGAATGCATTTTTCTGTTTGCATAGTCTTTTTGTCTCCAAAATGCTACCTCCCCATGAAAATATTTCTTTAAAATAGAAATACTAACATCTGACACCCTTTGTCTGTTTCATCCTTTTGAGTAACACTCTTTAAGCACTCCATTGAGTCTAGCACATCCGCTTTGTTCTGTGGAAAAAAAAAATTGGAGTGATCTGTCTGTTATTTTGTCAGGAAACAGGCATTCTGACAGGCTTAAAAATACTCTTCACTCAGGAGAATACTACCTGCATGTCCCTGTCTCAAGTGATTTAGTTAGCTTGCAGAAGCATCCAACTTCTGAACCATTTGAATTTTACTCATAACTAATGAGACTAGGTCAGCCACTCAAAACAAAATGTTTATGAGATGGTTCTGAGATAAGGTAAATCCCAGACAAAGTTAGAAAACATTCTAGTCAAATATTCATATAAAATTACATTGCTGTTTTAAATTTCTTATTCTTTCAATTTTCACTTTTGATCATCTATACTTCACAAATATTATACTTTTATCAAAACCATTTTTTATGTTGTCATGCACATTTTCAACACATAATACCACAGTTAGACAATATGACAGACAATTAGTTTTTAATCACCTTCAGTGGACATAGAAATATTAAAAAGTGCTCTTCTTTCTGTTGAACATTATACCATTAGCAAACAAAATGTCAAAACAAAAGTAATACTTTGTGAAACACAATTTACCCATGCACCCAAACTGTTAATCAAGATTTTGAAAGGATGTAGCAAATTAATATAATAGCTAAGCGAGTGAAAAATGCCATACTCCAGGTGGCATCTCACAAAGGCAAAGGGAGGGGCAGAATCACCTTCCTCAATTTTCCGGCCCCCCTTCTTGTGATTCAGCTCATTATGCAGTTGTTTTGTGTGATCTCACTGTCATTGCTAAAGATATTAAAGAGCACTAGTGCCAAGATAGAGCCCAGAGGGACACCGTTGTCACCAGTCTCCACCTGGACATAGAGCTCATGAATCCATTGGCCACAACCATCTGACTGGCCAATCCACCTAACCAATTCATTACCACAGACTAGTCCACCCTACACCCGTGTATCTTCAATTTTGAAATAAGGATGGTGTGTGGTACCATGTTGAAGGCCTTCCAGGAGTCTAGGTAAATAATATGGGTGGCTCTTTCTTTGTTGACCATTGCAGTAACTCCACCACAGAAGAACACCAGGTTGATAAGGCTTGGTTTGTCCTTAGTAAAGCTATGCTGGCTGTCTTGGATCACCTCTTTGTCTTGAATGTGCCTTAATAATGCTCCCATGAAGAGCTGCTTCAGGCAGCCTGAGACCTTCTGAGGCATAGATGTGAGGGTCACCAGCCTGTGGTTCACTGCATCTTCCTTTCTCCCCTTTTTAAAAACAGGAATCGTGTTTCCCTTTAGTCAGTCACCAGGGACGTTGCCTGACCACCATGACATTTCAAATATGATAGACAGTGCTTGGAAACAGCATCAACCATTTGCTGTGGGATGCGTCTCATTAGGCTCTGTAGACTTGTGGCTATTCAGCTTCATCAAGTGGTCTGGACCTGCCCTTTGCATACCATGAGAGGGACTTCACTACCCCAACACCCACCAAGAGGTTCAGGAACTTGAAAGATGTAATTATAAATGACATTTGAGTTTTTATTCTGTAGGAAAGTTTACAGAATATGACCAAGGACACAAATGTATTTAAATGAAAAGCAGACCTCTTTAGAAATGAGCCTTGAAGAGATAATGGTTCCAAAATGAATCTTTGTTATTTGCTTTTACTAGTTTAATTTAAAGGTCAAATTCTACTTATTTTGCCACTTTAAGCAATGCAAGTCATGGATCCATATTCTCTCTGCTTCAAATGTGTGCTGCATTGCATTGGCTAAAGTCTGAATCTGATTCTCTTCTTATTTCAAGACTAAATTAGGAATAAGCAATGGAGTCCAAGGATATACATGGAATTTTCTAGAATTGGTGTAATTCACATGAGAATTAAAAAGATAGTCGAATATACAGAGTGGCTTTTACAGCTTTTACTGGTTATAAAATTTGAAAACATTTATTTTATTTAAAGTAAAATTTTAGCTTCTCAATTAGTTTTTTCATATCTTTGAAGAAGCAAGCAACTGGACTTTTTTCTTTTTAAATGAATGCTAGTGTATCATTATAATAAACAAAAAACAAACATACAAAAAGAGGAAATACCATAACCTAGAATAAAAAATTAAAAGTAACAAATATAATCTAAATACATTGAATTTTTATTCATTTCTCTGAGAAGACAAATCTAATGCAGTAAAACTAAAGTGATTTTTTTACAATAGTGTTCAATAGGGATCTCATATTTCTGTGGACTGTGGAGCTTAATAGTTGGAGCTTAATAGTGGAGCTGCAAATCTTAATAGTTTTACCTGAGCTTTACTTAAGTTTTACTTGAGTTCTTAATTTCTTATATTTTTTTTCTTGCCATGCATCAACAGCTTTGTTTTGTTTAGATAATTTAGTGAATTCAAGGGCTTCATATTTTCCATTACTACTTCTCTGGACATTTCACTCATACATCACCATATTTGTGGTAATTATAATTTATCTGTCCTTTTGCTCTTTCTGTATTTGAAAACCAGTTTTGAAAACATTTTTGGGGGCAAGCCAATATCAACAATATCACCATAAAACTGATTTCAAAATAATGGTGTTGTGTGATTTTAAGAAGAAAACAAATAAACACAGAACAATTTCACAGAAAGTGTTCATTTCAGTGTGATGGGTTTGTTATTGACTGTAAACATTTCTATGACAGACAGTGTCATATTTTCATAGAAACAGATTGCACTTCAAATCAAAAACAAACAAGGAAGCAAACAAAAAACTACAACACAACTTAGTCAGGCAGTGATTGCAATCAGAAAACCTAGTAATTGCATTCTATCACATGCAGAAAAGAAAACCTGCAAGTCTATTAGCAAAGGGGGGTGTGATAAGGTTGCTTTAATTTTCTAAGATGATTGGCAATTTTGTGGAAATAGGATTTATATAAATATTTTCAGTTTGAAATGGCCATATCGAGACATACTTTGTCTCAATGATTTTTTTTTCTGTTTTAGCAAATGCAATGTACAAAATTTGAAGACATTTTAAAAAAGTGTTACCACCATGAATGTGCTACAGGGTTACAAAGAAAGGTTTCTCTGTGTATAGATTGTAAGTAACTTCTGTTTAGAGAATTTTTGAGAAGGTACTCATTAGAAATAGTTTCAGTGATATTCTTGTATTGAATACAAATTAAATCACTGGAATTCTGTAACATCTGACTCTGAAATTTGTTCAGATTCTCTTCCTATTGCCAATTATGCATTCTTGCATGCACAAAAGTGACTGATAGAGCAGATTTGACACACTTATGCAATAATGAATGCAAAAATTGTCAACATAAATCAAGGATAAGATATTTATTAAACTGAGAACTCAACAACTTTTCTGCAGTTAGAGAATTTCACTGAATGCTCAATATAGCTAGACCTCTTCTTATTCATTTTGTTTCTGTGTCTTGGATAAAGTATTTCAATATGCATTCAGGGGAGGAAAGGCTGTCAGGCAAATGGGCAATGTCTTGACTGCCCTTAAAGCTTCTTTTTTTTTTTAAGATTTTGATGGTTTTAGATTTTTATACAACTGTATAGTTTCTTACATTTCAGGTAGCAGCAAAAAGTTTCTACCTCTGTGTTACGCTCCTGAAATTCTGTGTTAAGGGTAAGATAGCAACTACAACATCTCACTTGGGACACATGTAGCAGGTTCAGAATAACAGTACATACTTTAGTCAAAATAAGACACTATTTTAATCAAAGTAATAGAAGGCCTAGAGACCTTGGAGAAGTTCCAAAGAAGGGACATGATGTGAACATGATGATGGTGAAGAAGTAAGGGGTCTTGAGACCTCCAACTCAATTCCAGGAGGGCGTGCCAAGAGGCAGACCTGAGGGAGGTTCTGGGTGTGGACAATTCTTGGGCTGGATGTAACCTTTAGGTATGGTAATTAAGTAGTGTTATAAAATTTGTAAGACCCCTATAGTGGCATGCACATCTATAGACTTTGTGAACCTGAAAAGCTTCTCAGTGAAGAACTACTCTCTACCCAGGACAATATTGCCTCAAAAGGGTTTTTCCTTGATTTCAGGCAACAAGAGTGGTTACTGATCACTTCTAACCCAAAATAAAGCACAAATTTCATTGTAGGTTTCTGCCCTCTGATACTGACAAGCAGAGAAGTAGTTGCTTATAACAACAAGATAAGAAGTATTTCACCCACTTTGCTTTTGAAGTACTTAAGTAGAATTTCTACTTCTGTCTGCTTTGGTCCCTTGCAAGCACTCATAGACATACAAATTTTGTGGACTGATTTGTAAGCAGTGTATTTCAAGGTTAGGCTAAATCTTATTAAAAAGAGCTAGCAATGTAAATCACAGCCTACATTATTAAGAAGTTAATGTGCACTAGAACTCATGTTTTGACAAAGCAAGCTATTTCTCAGACTATCAGTTAAATGCACAATTGCCCTTATTATCAGGTCCATTGGTCTTCATGTGCTGAAATTTTGCCTTAGTTAATTTATATTCTCTTTTTGAATTTTGAGAATTTTATTTTTTCACCCTTGTGTAATACATGCTGGCAATGAGACATGTATATACACCAGTATGATTCAAATGACTTTTTTCCTATGATTGTTGTCAACCCACAAGACAGGTTTGTGAGGCAGTAGTTGAGTGTGAGTGTTCAGGGTCACTTCATAGACTGAAATATACAGTCCCTCATGAAAAATTGTTAGAATTAAGGAGCTCAGGTACTTGATTTCCATCAGTCTTTACTGATTAAGGTCAGCACTGAAAGGCAGGGAATCTAATCTTTGTTTTAGAAACCTAGCAGTGTTGAAAGGTTCCTAGTGGCAATCACATAATGCAACCAGCTTCTGTTAATTTCAGCTCTAGTCCTATTTATATCTCAGCATATGGATTTGAAACTTGGAAATCAACCAAAGCCAATAGCAGACATTTAAATGTCTCTTGAAAGAAATCCCTGAGGAAAACATAAATTATTAAAATGGAATGGATTTCTAACAATTGCCAACAGCCATCAGAGAGGTCAACTTCTCATCTCTAGATTTTGGTTGAAAAATAAATAAACATATTTGATATTATGGCGGAAAAAGACCTCAAGTATGTCCTGTGGCAGGAGGGCTCCTTATCAACAGCCAAGAGGTCATAAAGCAGCTGTAGGAATACACAACCATGCCTGACTGGAAGAGTTGCTTCACAGAGAACGTATATGAGACTGTAAGACAATGAGTGTTCTTGATCTATGTGTGTGCCTCTTTATGTCCCGCCTGGGCCCCACTGCGAGGCCTCCAAGCATGTCTATGAGAACTTTACCTTTTATTGTAACAGGGAGCCAGCCTTCCTGGGAGGCAGGAAGAGAAAACACATAAAACTGTGCATGGGAAGATGTCTTTTCCTAAGCAACAAAGCATCCTTGAGCATACACTAACTCTCTGAGTAATTATTCCAAAGATTTTTCTACACTTACAAGGTGGAAAGACAGAGGAGATGCAAAGTGAAATACAATGTAGGTAAATCACTTACAGTTAATAATTAACTGCCTTTACCTCTTCTCCATACCTATAAATTAGAAGGTTACCAAGACTGCTCATAGATTATGTTTATTACATTTCAGGCATGTGGTCTTAACCACAAGGAGTAATCCAAAGGGAAAAAGAAGCTAAACTGATCATACAGAAATCATTTGCAAGAGCTTCTGTTCTCTAACAGTCCCAAGGCATGAGGTGCAAACTGCAAAAAAATCATCCTGAATCCATCAGGCCAAAACAGAACTAGAACTCTTTTCATCACAACACTCAGGATGAGTTTAACACAATTTAAACTTCAGTGAAATCAGGTGAATGAATCTTTTGCTCTACATGCAGTACAAGTCACTTACTATATTCCTCTCATTAGTTTTACTTACTAGTGAATTCAGAAAGCACTGTTGAGTTGTGTTGAAAGAAAACCAAATACATTAATTTGATCTCACTTAGCCAAATAAGAATACAGTTGTTCATGCACATTTGTGCACCACATAAACAAGTTCTGATGTGCCTTGCCATTTTTGACACTAGCTTTGTTTGAATATATATCGAAATCTAAAAATAATAAGCTTTGAGGAAATTATCTTCCAAATATTGAATTACATTCTTTGGATCTGTATTGGGAAGTGCTGACATTTTTTGGTCTGTTTTTGTCCGGGTATCTGGACAAAGTTTATGCTTTCCCTACTGAGTTACTAGCAGCAAGCATTGATAAGGGAGAAACTTCGCCCTTGAAGACAGAGCTCCCTGTAAACTAAAGAAAATTAGTCTCCTCTGATTTGCTAGTTGCATGTAGAGGTCATTTGGAGGAGAAAGTGAAGCGGAAGGAGAGGTAGGCTGTCCCCAGACCAAATGTATTGGAGACCCCCAGGCGATTATGTGCATGCTCAGGGAAATTCCAGTGCCTGTGCACATGTGCAGAGAGAAGACCATTATATAACAAGAAGGTGGAGCTAGAGACCTCGGACTGGGTGGTACTGGCCACACCTGCCCAGTCAGACACACTAGACACCTGTATTTTAAGGACAGATGACTTGTGCTTGCTTGCTTTCTTGCCACGTGAGAAAACCTTGTATTCTAAATAACAGAGACGCCTGTTATTTCAGTGAGCCAGCCAGTGCATAATAGTCTCTGCCTTTTTCTCTGGAGAATCAAATATGTGGGTCAGTAAGACAACTTAGTGTGAGCAATTCCCCTCAGTGAGTAAGAGTGCTTACATGTTTAGGCTTATTGCTTTTGGTTTTCCTTCCTTTTCTCTCCCTCATCCTGTTTTCCCCTTAAAATTCCTGTCACTTAGCAGTCTCTGGTAATAAAGATACTGTTTGTTAACCTCTCAACAGTGTGTCTGTTTCACTTTCCAGCATCCCTTAGAACTCACCCTATTCCAGGACCTAATAAAACAAAGTTCCAGTGTAAATGATAAACATTAGAACAGAGTGTTAATTTTACCATAATGGAGGAACAGATATTAAAACAATACTAAATTGCTATTATTGGAGAAGTCAATTTACTCAAGTTATTTTATGTAAATGTTTTTGGTTGTTTGTTTGGGTTTTTTAAAAATTTTTGGGTTTTTTAATGTCTATTTCCTTTATGGCTTGTCTTCTGCTGAAGAATAAACTCAAAAAGATTTTTACCTGAGTGGTCATAAATAGTGGTTTGCTCTGATTACAGTCAGTGTAAAAAGTTATTCATTAGATATGGAAACAGTGGGACATTGTGCACAAGCAAAAAGAAATGAAAAGGGGAGATCAGAAAAGAAAGAAAAATGGAAATACAGAGATGAACCTGACAGAAGGCTTGTAGTAGAACAGGGTATTCAGAACACGTGGAAAGAAATGACTGACCACAGCCTGTGGGAAGGTCAAGACTGAAAAGCAGAACCTCTGTTCTTCTTTACATATTGCTTTTATTCTCATTTACTTGTCCCTTTGTACGTAGACAGCTTTCACACACATACAAAGAATAAAAAGAAAGGATTTTGTTTGCTTTTTCAATCTGAACTACAACAGAATTTTTAGCTGTGGTTTGCATTATCACTGAAATGCTGTATATCAAATATTAAGTCAAGCAACATCCTACATATTGTCCCACCAAGTTCATTCATCTATTGAAAAGCCATCTGAATTATTTACTGTCATTTTTCTTGAAAAAAATTGAAGAAATAAGAGGTTAGTCTGACTGAATTAGAGCAATGCACATTTTTTCATCAGAATTTACTGTACTTAGAACCATTTTGGTACGTTTGCACAATTATTAATGGATTTATAATAGTTAAAACATCTCTCCAACTTTTGCAATCATCTCAGAAAAATATAAATGACACATTTGTTAGTATGTTCTTAAAAACACAGCTGAAAAACACCTGTGGTACTTACTAAATGTTGGACTGAGGTAGGAATGTTCTAATTAAATGTTACTTTATGAAGTACATCTTGTACTACGGAGTGATATGCAAGGTCCTTGCTGAGGAGACATGAACAGAGGTACAGGTCACCACTCTGCCAAGTTCAGGTCATTCTTTAGTCTCCAAGAGTTCTAAAAGTTTCTATTAGTCATCCTTGTTGGAGATCATCTGCTTTTGGACTGCCCTACAGAATAACGCTCTAGTGTTGTATCTGAGAAATGGAGGATATATGTTCAGTACCTGCTGTTTTATTCAGATGACTGCAGAGCAAACAAATTGAACTGGGGACTCCCACATGCCCACTGAATGCCTTAATACCAACTTGCTTAGAGGCTTAATTGGCATTCTTGGGCTGAGAGCTCTCTCCCTCTAAGTAGTGGCAGTCCACTACTTTAATAGAGACTGAAAAAACATGGAAGTTGGGAATATTGTGACAGGAATGTTAAACACTATATTGTAATTCATATTTCCTCTATGTTGTCTTTTTCATGACTGTGTTAGGCAAGAAATTGATTCCAAAGATGCAAGAAAAGCAACTTCACACACAGGTTCCAGTCTAAGTAGGAGGGCTCACATCAGCATTTTTAGGAAATGACAAAGTTTCTACTTGTCAATGTGTGCAGTAACAGTGAAAAATCCATCTGGCAGAAGGTAACTGTGAAGTTAGAAAATGGATTTCATAGTTTCTGTGAAAATTTTAAACTCTTGTGTGTTCCCTTCAGACTTTAAATAATTTTCAGTGGGGAATAATTAAAGGAAGTGTAGTAATATGGCATATTTGCATACATAGATATGGTGGTGTAAGAGCGGTACTTTTAATTTAGATGATCAATGGAGCACAGAAGAGTGAAAAAGTATGTGCTGGGAAACTAAGCAAAGTAGTATACAAAGTAACTATACAACACTAGATGTTCTTCATTATCAAAGCCTTGTTCCTCTCTGACTTGGCTGCATGCACGGAAACACAATGGTGAAGGTTGTACAAGGGGGTGAGGAAGCCAATGATGGAAGGACGAATAGGGGGACAGGCATCGTACGACCACTACCCAACAGGAAAGGATGCGCAGACTGTTGCCACTTATCTAATTAATAGGCCATGTTTGGCTGCCTCTCAGGCATCACCTTATACTGCGTACTGGCGCTACGTAGTATAATGGATAGCTGATAAATAGGAACACCAGGAGTGGGAGAGCTGACCAACACCCATCCTTCCACCGAGCTCGTGTTAACTCTGCGGGGATGCCCGCTAAGCATGAGTGCCGTCCAGCTTCTGCTGGTCCTAGTAGTTCTGGCCTGTCTGCTGAAGTAAGCATCAGAGATAGGAAGCAATTGCAGCAGCATCAACTATATTTCAATTATACTGAATCATTTTGTATCCTTTAATTAAGTTTTAAGTATTTTACGCTTCCTATTCTCTTTTGTATTAAGTATTTTATCCTTTTAATTTTCTTTTGCTAGTTGTTATTGCAATAAATCCTGTTTGTGGTATCTTATGACTGTGATTAGCTTTATTCTGGACATGTATCCAAAACTAACTGTTACAAGTGGTTTGACCCTGGCTGGACACCCGGTGCCCATCAAAGCCACTGTGTCACTGGTCTCCTCAGATGGACCAGGGAGAGAAAATATAAATGAATGGCTCGTGAGTCAAGATAAGGAAAGGGAAAGATCACTCAGCAGTTACTGTAATGGACAAAACAGGGGAAATCAGTTTAATTTATTGCCAATCAAATCAGAACAGAGTGATAAAAACTAAAACCAAATCTTAAAATACCTTCCCCCCACTCCTTCTTTCTTCCTGAGTTTAACTTTACTAAGAATTTTCTCTCCCTCCTCTCTCCTAATGGCACAGATGGATATGAAATGGGGATATTGGTCAGTTTATCACACATCTCTGCTGCTTCTTCCTTCTCAGGGGAAGGACTCCTCACACTCTTCCTTTGCCCCAGCATAAGGTCCACCCCACAGGTGACAGATCCCCCATGAAGTTCTCTAATATGAAGTATTATTCCCCTTCACACAGGCTGCAGTTCAAAAAGTGCACCAATGCTGCTCCCTTCCATAGGGTGAAGTCTTTCAGGAACGGGATGCTCCAGCATGGGTCTCCTACAGGGTCACAAGTCCTGACAGCAAACCTGATCCAGCATGGGGTCCTCTCTCCATGGGTCCACAGGTCCTGCCAGAAGCCTGCTCCAGCATGGGATTCCCACCGGATCATAGCCTCCTTCTGGCACGCACCTAATTGAGCATGGAGTTCTCCAAAGGCCATAGGATCTCTGCTCCACTGTGGACTTCCATAAGCTGCAAGGGGACAGCCTGTTTCACCACAGTCTTCCCTAAAGTCTGGAGGGGAATCTCTGCTCCATTGCCTGAAGCACCTCCTTCCCCCCCCTTCACAGAAGAAGGAGGTGGTGTTTGCAGAGCTATTTCTCTCACATAGACTCACTTCTCAAGCTGCAATTATCATTGCATAGCAGTTTTATTCACTTAAATTTGTTATTCCAGAGGTGCTACAACTGTTACCTGGAAATACCTCCACAAGTCATGGGTTCAGCATCCCTACTGGAAAGTGGTATGGAGAAATCTTGTCTCTTTGTATGCCATCATCTGATTGTTTCATCACACCCACTTCCAGATCATTCATGTCTTCTCAAACCTGCCAAGTCTTGTGCCTTGAGCATCAGTCACACCTTTTTGATGCTTGTATCACACATGTGCCCCTGCAGTTTCCTCTCTGTGGCAAAAGTATGTATGCAGTAATAAGAGACAAGCACCAAGGCTTCTTCTCTGCTCTTGGGTTGCAGTCGACTGATCTGCCTTCTGCTCTCAAGAGCACAAACTCTGTGGAGTTTCTCTGTATTCAAAGACTCAGTCCTCTGTATGGAGACCCATATAGAAAATGGGAAGAAATACTGCAAAAATTATTGGCGAGTTCACTTTCATCCCTAAGTGTGTGGGCATCTTTGTCTTACCCCTATCCACAGCACAGTTTGCTGCCTGAGTCTCATTTGATGAATTAGGACAGATCTGACCAGTCCTCCTGTTACTATCATCAATGCTTTGGTAAGAAATTCTGTTCAATTTATTTAACTAGTCAACTTTGAATTAATTTTAATTAATTTCCCATTGTTTCAAGGCATTAAGATGTGTCTACCTTTAAGCAAATGATTAGCTGCACTACATTCAAAGGATGACTAATCATGCTCTAAAAAGGTTTAAATACTTCTTTGAAGCTAATCCTAATTTTCACATGACAGTAACAACTACAAGTGAAGGCTTGAGACATTCAATCATCAGGCCTTCCTTCATGTTATCAGAGGGAACAAGATTGTCCTTAGATCTTACACCTACACAGAGTTCCTGTGACATACGGCTGCTCAGAGTCTAGCATTTAATTCTTGGTCCCTGACACATTATTATCAGTGTAGCTCTGTAACCAGATGAACCATGGCTGACTGCAGCTTATCTTTAAATTCCCTTTAAAGTGTTAGCACCACTATGGAGAAAAAATTCAGTTAAATTTGCTGAAAAGCTAATACAGTTCTATGCCTGCCAATTGAGTCCTTCTAGAATATAAAATAGCATCCTGCATTTCATGTTTCAAAGCAAGAAAGAAACATAAAATAATTTGGCTATTAACACACAGACAAAAAAGGGGAGCTAAATTGACAATACTGAAAGGATTGGAGGATAAGGATATTGCTTTCTGGCTGTGGTGACAAGCAAATGTTGTGATTTAATTTTTCTTGCAGTTATTCAACAATTCCAGTAACAGTACATATTCATGTGAATCAAAAAAAACCATCCACAGCACTTGCCTGCCTTTAAATATTGTAATGGATTATGTTTTAAAAACAGATGTGTTTAAGCTTGTCTGGAACCTTCACTTCACAGCCACCCTTTTTGCCAAGGTTGCTTTTGTTTGGATCTTGTGTTGATGAGGCTAAACAGTTGCGCTGTTACTTTGAAAGGTAATACTCCTGTAGCTTCATTAAAAGGATTCTGAGTATTGACACTAAAGGGTAATTTTATAGTTATGGCACTAGCAAAACTTTTTTTGCCTGACAAATTTACCACTGCTTTATTGATTCCCCTTACCCTTCCTGTTTGAATCTCTACCATTTTTCCTACCACAATGTATACATAAATGAAATTTTGTAAGCTCCTCAGTAGTTAGATATACCATTGTTTTCAAGAAAAAGAGAAGCACAATATCCAAGTATTCTTTTCATACTCTGCAAACCTCTCAGCCACACTTTGAAATTAAGTTTCCTTTACACCCCTAACCTTCATTTTTTACAACAGCATGTAGACAAAAAAGATCCTCCTTGTCTGTACCACAGTGCATACGAACGTGTTACCCAAATCTTAGTGTCCCACCCTTGCTTGAGCTGTTTGCTCAACTGAGGCTATCCACGCACACACATTTGCACGTGCTTGAATAAATAGAGTCCAGTTCAAACACACATTTAATAATGAACTCACTGAGTTCAAGGCTCTGCATTTTTACTTTAAAAAGTACATCTTCATTTTTTCAGCCATCCACCTGATTATGGACTACAGTACATGAGCATTAGACTGCCATAAAAAAGGGAATGTTGCCACCTGAGATTCCTCAGAGAAGAAAATGGTTTTGCCACCTTTTCAGTTGAATGTAAGTCCCTCTGTAGCCTGATGTCCAAGACACATAGGATTAGAAGGAGGAAGCAAAGATTGTTGGAAGTTCTATAAAAGCAGCTCTGATCCTATCCTCACTGTCAGATCACCCAGCTGTGGGAAAGAGGAAGGATTCTCCACTAACTTCCTTGCACAGCATAAAAGGTTGTGACAATTAATTTTTTGAAATCTTCATGGTCTATTTCAAATATGATATCTTTAACTGAATATCAGGAATTGGATATGCTGGGGCTCCTGAATATATTAACTCTTTGATAAATAAATAAACTCCAAAGAGTAAATATACACTTTTCCACACTTTAAATGAGTCCTCATGCTCCTCTCTCCTTTCACTTCTAATCACATTGAACTCAGTGGAAACAGAATTGGTACCTCGATAATTGGAGACCTTAGTCTTCCTGCTGCCCATTTCTTTAATATGTGAATTAGTAAAGTAAGGTAAAAAAAATATCTTTTCCACTTCTTTTCATCTCAGTACCAGGACAGGTGTTGTTGGAAGGCACTAGTTAATGGTCCATAAACTTTTATTCCTTAAATCTCAGTTTTCTTGGGTTTATTAGTTGGTCATAATTTTATGCTGTGGCCAGGGACCAGTTAATAATCTATTCACTGAACAGAAACTTAGGGAAAGCTGAGTAAGGTAAAATGTCTGCCTCTGTTTATCTTTATATAGGACTAAATACATACACGAGCACAAGCACTAATGCACACAGTAGAAATAACAGGTATGTTCTGATCTAAAGTGTCAGAATGACAACCTCTTTAAGTTCTTTTAAATGCTTCATGGGAGCAGGACCTGCCCATTTAGATATTCAGTGGCATGAAAAGTGCTAGCTGTTGGACAGATGAATAAGATTCATGTTGACAGCTGTTTATAGCTCTTTTCGCTGCTATTTATAAAGGGGGGAAGTGGGGATAGAAATCTGTCTGTGTCAGCCTGGATGTTTTGATTTCACTATTGCAGGAGATGGCAGTAACCTATTGCATGCGGTAGATGCTCAATAAATTAGGCACAGTGTCATCACTGAGGGAGACCTGCTCTGTTATCCATGCAGACTGGCTGAAGCTGCTCAGAGGAGTGCAGTTCACAGCCATTAGTGTATCCTTCTGTGCTTTTTGGTTAGATCTTGACAGTTACACTGCAACTGTCACGTTCCAGTCCATCTCCCGCAGTTTATTTCACCAGCTTGGAAAGCATGTGTCAAAAGTACATCTGAAAAATGTTAATTTCTCTAGCCTATTGCTTCCAGGATTTGTAGAAAACATCCTGATAGGTCTTTATGCTCAGAAAACTGAAATTCTATGATACAAAGGTTCTAGTGATTTCTCTGTATGAACAAGTTTTTCCTGAAGTAATATTTACTGAATATTTGCTACCTTGTATTTATGAATATGTTTTTTCTTCTGTTTTCTGCTTTTAAAATTTTCTAGACAATATGGTTTCCAAAACTCACTGTAAGTGAATATTTTATGCCAAGACATTTTTACTGATGCCCAGACTATATTTCTATTTCTATTTCTGTATCTATTGTTATTATAACTGTTATCTTGTATTATGATAAATGCTTTTCCTTCCTTTGTATTTGCACCCTACTGACACTGCTAGCCCTATTGAATATAGAGAATATATCACACAGAGCATTTGTTTTCTCTAACAAATTGGGTCAGGTACAATAAGCATATTCAGCACTCATGCGGAAAGAAATATCTTTCTTTTCTTTTGCTCGTAGACTTTTAAAACCTGAACATACCAACAACAAATAGTGTCAATACCTAGGTCTGCCACATGAGCTTAAAAACTGTTCTGGGAAGATGACTGTATTCCTAAATGGGAAAAAAAATATCCATTAAATTCTGCATATGCAAATACTTCAAATATTTTTTCATATTTTATTTTTCTCTTACTCTCTATGTGTATTTTGCAAAATGCCCATAACACAGCATGTCAGCTCATTAAGTTTTGATATATAACCACTCTTCACCAAATGTATGAATGGACTTGTTACTTAGATAATTTTCTTCACCAAGTGCTTCAGGTGGACCTGGATTTCATAATGGCAGTTGGTATCCTGTGCCAGTGAAATAAAATCTCATGCACAAATAAGAAGACTCATTAGCATAAACAAACAAAACTAACGGCAATCTGGAGGAAAAGCAATAAATGTGTAATCAAAACAAGGAATCAGGGCAACCAGGCTTTAAGAATCCTTCAGATTTGCCCTAGATCTAAGCTGAATTCCTACCATGTCTTCATCTAAATCATCTACCTGTAGTCATTTGTTCTGGTTTCACAGAGAGAAATTTGCTGGTCAGTGGACTCAATGTACAGTGTGAGAGTTAGGCAGCAACCTGTCTTGCTCAGCAAAATTCATTAAGTATAAGAAACTCTAAAAGAAGAGAGGAAAACAATTATGTGGAATTTGGTGTGAATGTGCCCATTTGGAAGAGAGAAATTTTCCTCAAAATTAAAAAAAACCCCTATGTTCAGGCATGTGACTTTTTTTAAAAATATTGTAGAAGTATCTTTGCACTGCAGGTTAGAGAAGTGATCTTATAGACTTCTGATTTGGCAGTAATGGCCCTACCTAGTTAGCCAGGAACTGGTTAAAAGGCCTCAGTACAAGGAGTGGTCTGACTGTCCTTACTCCAGTGTTGTGCTAAACTAAGGCATTTATATTGCTTTTTGGTCTTACATTGCACAGTACTATCTGGACTCATTAAGCCATCTGATAAGCTCCTTGCCCTTGATACCTGCATGTCACAGAGTGAACAAAGCTCTGAAACCAAAAGATCAATTTGCACAGAAATTATTGTTTGAATCTCCATGAAGAATATTGAGTTGTACTATCCCTTTTCCAAGTAAAAACAGTATAGCTACTACAATTTCTAACCTCAGTAGTAAAGCTTTAGTTGCATGCAAACAGCTTAACATTCACAATAACATGCACACTCACACGCAGGTTCCTTCAGACATTAATTGTGCCTTCATAGCTTAGCTGCCACATTTCCAGACACCAGACGTTGTGGATGGCAGCACTCATGGACCACTTGGCTGGTGGCCAGGCAGGGGCACTCACATGGGTGACACAGGGCAGCTGACGCACAATATGCCTCTGGCAGACTACAGGATTCCAGGGAAGGCCATGCAGATACCTCCATGACACGTCTTCATTACACAATGTGGAGCCTGCCCTCTCCATATCATAACAGGCCCACAGAGGCACAAAAGACTCAAATCTGCAACTGCAAGTAAGTGCTTAATGTAGTCTACTACTTGCTAGTTGGTTCATAGTTTCCAACTTAAATACTCCACTGAAGGACTCTATACAATGCACAGGCATGTTCTTACCTTGGTTTTGTATTGCTTTAGGGCTGCAAGGTTAGAATGACATGACTAAGAGTAAACACGGAAGCAAACACGACAACAATTTCATTTTTCTGTGTAGAAATTTGATATTTATTAGCTAGTTATTTATGATCCCTTTCTAACAACCTGTGAACACGCATTCCCTGAACAAGAGCTCTCTAATTTATAAGGTTTGTCTTTTGACTCCAGATAGAGTCTTACTTGGATCAAATGTCAACAATTATCTGGTAATTAAGACAGTAAAAGTAGGTGATTTAAATTTTATTTTTGCACAATTATTGTTGGGATCTGTTAGAACGGAACCTTTCACTTACTAGAATTACTGAATAAAGTAAAAAATATTATGAAGACTCTAATTTGATTTCATGACAAGAACAAGGGAATTAATTAAATGTGAAGAGTTGTTGATGACTAGTTAAGAGCTATAAACAATGAGTTAAGTAAAATCCAGTGACAGGGAGTTTGTTTACAGATAGTTTTAATCCTGTGAGGAAAAGAGAATAAATAAGATTTTGTGTCATTCCTTTCAAGTATGCCAGTTACATACTGTGGCTCTTCCCCTCATCCTGTCTGTCAAAATGTACCTTTTTTAAACTGTTATACAAATTTAGACTGGAAAAGAGTTTCTGGGGTCTTGGGTTCAAAGCACTTGTTTGAAACAGGGCTAACTAAAGGGTCTTGTTCACCTGAGTTTTCAATATCCCTAATAATTGGGCTTTCAGAGTTTTAGCTTTCTGAGTTTCTGAGCTGCTCTGGGCACCTGTTCAGTGTTTCACCACTCATGGATGACGTTTTTTCCCTGCGTCAGGTAAGATTTTCCCTTGCTGCAAAAGGCAGCTGTTGTCTCATCCTTTCACCGTGAAGTTCAGGAATAATGTCTCTGTCTTCTCTATAGCTGCCCTGTAGCCATTTGAAGATGGCACTAAGTTCTTCCTAAACCTGCCCCGCTCCATACCCAGCAAATGCAGCTCCCTCACCCCTTCCCTGTACATCACTTTCTCCAACTCTGAACATCCAAGTGGCCATGCACTCAGCACTCTCCATCTTCTGTTTCTTATAATGGGTGAAGAGAGCAGCAACTCTGTAAATGGGGCTCCAGATGTGGTCTCATAAGTGCCACACAAAGGTGATTAATTCCTTTTACCCTGTTGGATGCAGTTTTACTAATGCAGCCCACTAAGTAGTTAACCTTCCTGCTACAAGGGCACACAACTGACTTATATCTTACTTGATGTCTCCCAGTATCCCCTTGTCCTCAACTGCCCAACTTCTGCTTAGCTAGGCATAGCACAGCCTGTATTGCCACATCAGTTTATCCAACCTCTGCCACAGAGCTTCAGTTTGGCTCCACTGAAGTTCATTTAATTTCTCCAGCTTGTTGAGATTGACCTGCATGGCAATTTTCTTTCTCAGTTGGATTCAATTTCTTGCCAACAGTCCTCATTTCTTAGAAGTCACAGAAGTCCAAGCCCTGACTACAACATCAGCCATACAGACATATGTTGTCCTGCAAGATGCAGGCATCTGATCATCTACCATTGACTGAGGCAATATATTTTTCTCTATAAACTATATTGAAAACCAAACTTATTATAAAATTTCTGTTAGAGAAAAAAATTAGTTTTTAATAATTTCCTTGCATAAATCAGTTGTTCTTGAGTATTTAATTCAGAGTGTATTAAACTTTTTGATGGTCTGTGAATAACCATGTCACCCCCTAAAGTTGTAAAGAAAAAGTGATGATAACTTTCTTAAATATTATGCTGGTAAAAAATTGTGTTTTGACAGACATTTTTACAAGTCTTTTCAGACAGCAGTATTGATAATGAATCCAAAACTGTTTGTTCTTACATCTTTTGCACAAGTTTTTAACTATAACAAAGTCTATGAATTTTAAGTAGGCATTCAGCTGGGCAGGAAATATACATCTAACAATTGTTGACCTCCAACCAAAATCCATACTTTCAACAGAGTCTTACTTGCTAAGAACATAGAAGAATGGCTTTAGAATCAGTTTTACATTTGCCTTGGGTTTGTGCAGATCAAAGAATATGTATGATAAATATCTATATGTTGGGTTGTTTTTTTTCTTTGCAGGACTATGGGACTAAAGTTTACCAGTGGTACTGACTGCCTTGAGGAACATTAGATGAGTTCCCAAACCCATGGACTGTGGCTGAGCTGCAGTAGTAGCTATTTTAAATAACATGGTTTATTTGTTTGGTGATGGCCTGACAGTAACCAAGGCTATGTGAAGGTGTTTCGAAGTTTTGCTGTTAGCTTGTTAATTTTTGGCATGGAGACAGATAGTTTAATAATGTCTATCTAAATAAATGCATTTCTGAATAAAACTTTCAGAAAAGAGAGGTTTATGTTTCCTAGATTTACGTCACAATTTTCTTGGTAACAATCTAGTAAGTTTGGAAAGGCCAGTAATTATCATGTAGAGGTTCTTTTGTTATAATAGTTACTGGTGTTATCGCATGTTTTATTGTGACTGACTACACTTGAAAGACTGTCTTATATCCGTATAAAGGGATGTTTAAAACTCCACATCCTTCACATGTCTTTAATTATAATTTTCTTTATCAGTCCTGACTTGAAGACATCACTTTAGGAAAAAGAATTGTTCTCACTCTCATTACTCAGTATACTCCAAGTATAATAAGTACTATTTATGTTGATAATTCATGCTATTTGTATTTTCTTAGCCAAATTTATTCAGCAAATAAACTTCTGCCAAGGACTTATAGTTATGAATAGTTATTCATAAAATGAAAATTGTATCAACTCAGTTTATACCTTTCAAACAATACAGGAACAGAAAGCAAAGCATGTTCTGCCTCAAAAACCTTAAGGTCTCTCTCTTTTTTTCCTGTAAACACAATTGTACATATGTAAAGACGAACAAATTATAAATTAGCTCCGTGAAATGAGCTGTAGAGTTCAAGCATGCTAGAGACACTTCCTAAGAAAACAAACCTGCTAAATATAAATAACTGCTGGTTTTTAATGAATATTTATATGTATATATACATATGTTTTACTGGAGTTTCAATTCGATGTCTTAATTTTTAGGAGAAATGTAAATGTATACACTTTTTTTTTTTCTTCCTTTTTTGTTTGTTTTCTTTTTTTTCAGATTTGTTCCCAAGATTCTGGTCTGTTCACATCTCTGCTCCACTCCTTTCTAGAAAACCCACATATAAGTGCATGAAAATTTCATTTACCTCCACTCCAAATTCTCCTCTTCCACCCTCCAAATTAAATAAATCAGGGAATGGTTCTTTCAGCAGCTCATGTTGTGTATTGACCTTAATGGTATCTGGGCTTCTGGCATGGCACAGGTGAAGGACACACTGTAGCTGCTGCTGCTGTATCCAGACAGTAGACAGGATTACCAACTGAAGTGACTGAGGTGAAGAGGTTAAAGACAGCAAGAAATAAACCTGTCTTCAGTTTTTCTAGTGCTACCAGTCCTGTCTGGCCACAGAGGTAACCTGGGTTATTGTGATAGATGTAGAAAACTGTATCCTCCTAAAGTGCAACAGTTTAGTGGTATATCTACTGACCTTACCTATATTAAGCATATCAATTACATTTTGGTCCCAATCAGTAGGAAAAAGAGAGCAACGATATTTTTTGAAACCACATATTTTAAAGGAGTTTGGTTTCCTGGATCTTTCCAAGGATGGATCACAAATTTCTCTCCTCATCTGTTTCATAGTCACAACCTCAATGTAAGAGAATTTTGGAGGTTTCATTGTATTTTTAGTCTAAGAGTCCATTATTCCCTCATCATATCTGACTTTGATTATTACGTATGGCTTTGCCAAAACTTAAAAAAAAATAATCTTGCTTTAATTTAGGGATTGCTATAAACTCTACAGATTTGTGTGGACCAGACCTGGTCCCTCTGGATGCAGCCTCTGCCATAAAGGTGACTGAAGCAGGGCTTCAGCAATTAAGTTAGACTAGAACGATAGTTTTCCCTGCCTGTTGTCAAATATCAAAACAAAAGGAGAATAACATAAAAAGGAAAAAAAAGAATATTTTTTTCTAAATCAGAATTATTTCATATTAATCTATTCATCTGCTCTAAATAAAAAACAGGGCCTGACTGAAAAACAACAGCAAAAAGCCCTTAGTGTTTGCTGTGCAGAAATCAGCATGTGATAAACTGGGGTCAATAATAGGCAAATGGCTGCAATAATACTAAATGAAATGATAATGAGATTTCACCTGTAATATGGATTTAAGGATGAATTTTTCTATATTAAGAAAATCATTGCCACACCAGAGGTTAACTAGACACTGAAAAAACACTCCTATGAAAGTGGAGACAAAAGATTAGAGTAACTTAGCCAAGGAAATAAGTGCATGAAAAAGAAAAATATTCAAAAATATTTGCAGCTGTGAAAGGCAGAAATTGATTACTCTTATTTGCAATGATTTAAGAGCAATGGGACCACATGATAGACCTGAAAAACAAAGAGAAAACAAATAAAAATAATATATATAAAAAATATAGTACTTGTTTCCAGAGAAAATAAGTAGAACAAAGAACCTGGTGACCAGATATTTCTAAAATTAATAAGGGACTGCCTACAGAGTTAATTGCAATAAATATAACATTAATTGGTGAGGATTGATAAATTTTCGTATTTAAATCTCCTGCCTCCTGTTAATTTTCAGGCTTTAATGTCCTACCTAATAGTGGATTGAGACTAGAGGCAGGGACATGCTATCTTATGCTGTCTACTACATGCTACTATAGCCTTCCTTTGAAGCATCTTTTGTTAGCTCACATTGGAACAAGAAATTAGATCTGAATTTGAGATCTGATCAATTTTTCTGGTCTTGTAATCCTGCCTTATATCTTTCTACTCTCAGCTAAATTACTTAAAACTATCTGAGGATCTGTCTCTCAGAAGCATAAAGTTAAAGGAACAAAAGACTAAATAGCCCATACACAAACTTTCCAAATATGATTGATTCTTTTATAAGTCAACTAAAAGTCTTATGAGTTTGCTTTCCATTGTAGAAAAAAATAAAAAGATGGAATTTGAAGATTCTATTCTATAAAGCCCTCTGAAGAGCATCACAGTTCTGTGCAATAATCTATAACTGTATTTTCATTGTAGATATCTTTTATTTTATAGTAGCATTTTATGTTCCCTTGAGTCATGAATCAAGCACCATAGGCAAGATTCATCTGCTGAAGATGAAAAGAAGCAGACAACATTCCCCTGGAGTCCATAGTTGATATTCTGCTTCAAACATAGAAATTGAGTAGTTAACTTCCCAGAATGAAAACAACTTATTTAGCAGTATTATGCACAATTATTCTCTCCTATAAAGTAAAACTGGCAAACCAAAGTCTTTATGAGTTCTTGTGAGATGCAATTCTCTATGTACAGAGAATGTGTGTGTATTTTGAATTTTTTGTCTAGAAGCAGGGTGTTTGCAGTGAAATATTTGCATTGTCTTTAGTAAAAATGGTTTTACATCTCCTTCCTCCTTATTCTATCAGATGCAGTTTAGATTAATGTATTCAAAATGAGAGGTTTCACAAATCACTATCACATGTAGCCTCAGTCAGATTTATTATAATTTCCAACACTCGGTCAAATAAATTAATGCTTCTGCTAATAGTCCAATGAATAGATCTATCAGCCCAGAAGCATAGTTATTGGAGCTGCCTTGGGACTTCCAGTTTTCAAGCCAGCTGGAAAAGGGGCTATCATACAGAAAATATTCTGAGACTCTGGGAAAAGATATATAGAGTGCACTGTGTCTTTGTTTTCCCCTAGCAGCTGCTTGCAGAGTGGTAACGCAATCTCAGAGGAGTCTGTCTGCCATTTCACTTGTAGGGTGACTGCAACTATCACAGCTGCTTCAAGTGTGATAAATACAGAGTAAGGGGAGGGTACAAAGTAAGTTAATGCTTCAGGGGTATAACTGGAAAAACTGTAGAAGCAGACATAGAAAACACAGAAGCAGAAAAATGCAGAGGCCTCTGAGCAGACTGGTTGCTGCAGGAAAGCAATCTCTAGAAATATATGTACCTAATGATGATGTGTGAAACATGGCATGTTTTCAGTACTAATTTACCAATTTTACCAATTTTTCTGGATGTTTACTTACGTGGTGGCTGACAAGCCATATTTCAGTGCATAAAGAAACCTCTACAACCTGAATAATTCATTTCTGTATTCACAAATTATTCTGGAATATAATACAAAGCAATCTGTGGAAAAAAAAAACAAAAGACCCCCAAAAAACCAAACCAACAAAACACCAACATCAGCAAGCTTAAAAGATACTTTTTTAATTTATATCTTTTTCTATAGAAATTATCATCATCTATCCTATAGAAATGCTATGTATTTCAAAAGATCAGTGCCTCAGACAAGTGCTTAAATAACATATTTATTTCTGTGTTAAGATTTCAAGTCCTGTCATTACCTACTATGGAGAGATGTTTGGATTAAAAAAAGAAGAAAAAAACCCTTTTATAATTAATTACATGTAGTTTGAAGGCTCTCTGTTTGATTTATAGAAATGACCTTGCTAGAATGAAGAGCTTGGACTACTGTCTTTAACATGCCTTGCTCTCCAATTGGGATTCTAATGTATGGTAAAAAAAACCCCAAAAAAACAAAAAACAACAAACCATGAATTAGTAGAAAAAGTTCCTTGCATTTAATAGGTAAAGATTGTGTCATTTAAACCATTTCAACATTTTGTGAAAAATTCTCTCTCTAAGTCTTAGTTTTGGGAGTACCTAGTCATACTCTCTCTCCCCTCAGCAGAATTCTAAAATGTCATGTTAAAAATATATCATGCTGATGTTTATGAAGGTCAGTAATCATTTGAAGAGTTTGCTTCCCAGCATTGCTGTTCATCTGCTATAGAATTAAAGCTCAATAATGCTATCCACAAAACTCATTCTAACTATTGTGCAGTGTGCTGACCTTAATTGTTTACTTTTCTATCAATAATGTTGTCTCTTTCTCTTGAAGATCCTCAAGCCTATTGTAAATATCTGCAACGAATAAGCAGAAATCTCAAATCAAGGGAATTCCCTTAGCAAAAAGGTTTAGATAATAGGTTGTGAAGGGGAATTCTGAAGTAACATTTTGAAACATGCCTTTGCTTCTAGATCTTATCTACATGTTCCCTTTGCATTTGATGTTCTAATTCACTTTTTCTTCTTCCTGCCCATAATAGCTGATATTAGTTACCTGCAATCCAGAATCAGTACATAAACACTTGTTTCCTCATGCTCAGGAAGTATTGGAGAGACTTCTACCACAGTCTTACACAAATCTCTTGGGAATATTCAAAAGCAAGGACTACCCTGTAGTTGTTGATCATTGCCCCAACAACCTGGGTATTAAAAAAACAAAACAAACCAAAACCAAACAAAACAAAACAAAACCAACCAAGCACACTTATTTTTTATTCAGTTCTTGTTACCACCTCATAATTTAAGGGAAATAGAACAGCTTGATCATAGTAAGTACATTTTATTAACAATTGCTTGAACTCTTAAAATTAGGTAGGAAACACTTTTGACAGATGGTGCAAACCTCCTTCCCCCCAGAAAAAACTATTACTGAAAGCAAAAAATATTAAAGGTCATTTTGTTACCACTCTCCCTCATGCACCAGATGTCACACTATAAGCAGACAAAGTTACTGCTTCTTTTCTCTAGGACGTAGAAGAGACATTTTAAGATCACAGTAACAAAATCCAGCAAGTAGACATGATCTCAGCTTTACGTCAGACTGGAGAATTTTCACTTTTCATCAAAGAGATCCCCAGTGAACAGCTCTTTGCTAAGAACAGTTAGGCTTTGCAAATGTAAGTCACTCTGTGATCAATGAGTCAGAGGTGGACCAGGCCGCACAAGCATGGGTAGCTGCAGTTAATGAATAGGTGGTTTCTGGACGCAGAAGACTTAAACCCACAGACTTCCACTTTAACATAAACAACCTAATTAAAAGTCTGTTTCGTATTCAGAGTTAGTGAAAAAAAAAGTATTACCATATGTATTATTATCGTATATATTATGTATTATTATCATATATATTTTAATTACAGAATGTATATAACATGTATGTCTCAAAATAATAGTCTGCATGCTTCAGACCAATCAAGTATTTTCAAAATAGTGCTGTCAGGCTGTTGGGTTGGATTCTTGGCTGATGTAAATTGCCATCTTTTCACTGAAGTCACCAGCTTTATGCTTACTTAAACCTATTGGGGATTTGGTTCTATGCCAGATTAATGCAAATCACTTAAAGGATTAATTTTAGTTTAAAAGTGTCAAATATTATTTTTGGTTCAAAAAGATAGTCATGAGTCTGACAGGTTTTGACAATAGAAGTTAATTACAAGCAACACATGATGAAACAGAAGCATGAACATCTGATTTCTGCAGACTCTAGAGGCTGTGCAGTTGTAAATGAAGCACAGTGAGAAATCACCCAGCCAAAATGCATAAGAGAATATCTCAATTACGAAACTAACAACAAAATCTTGTCTATGCAGTTAGTTATCAAAACAAATTACGAGATTTAACAAAGGCACAACAGACTACAGTTTTTAAACCTGCAATTGATTGGAAAAACCACTAGATGTTCTCTGTCCTGGTCCATTGAAATATTTGTAGTTACTTTGCTTGGAAACTTGACACCAAAAGTGTTTTTTGCTGGTGTAGATACTTTGAAGTTAACAATGGATAACTATTAGTTTTAGTAAAAGGAGAACAGAAAATGTCCTATTTTTCATTTCCTGCTGTTCCACAAGGCTGAAACAGTAGGTATCTAACTCACCGGCTTGTACCTTGGAAGAAAGTGGCCTTAGAAGTATTTTTATAAATTCAATATGTGTGTCTGTGCATTTGTGTATGTGTGAATACACATGCATTTGTATATACATGTTACCTATACAACTCGTACAGTTTCATGGCACTACTTATCAAGGGCAGTCCTAAGATGATCAAAGCCACAGATTCAACTTTTTGAAACAAATTTTTTTAAAAACTAATTACATGTGACAGTAATGTAGTATAAAATTTCTTTATCTCAGCCAAAAAAATGAAATTATGTCAATGCTGCTTAGGGGAAAATCAGCAAAGACTATTCTAACAATGATTCTTAATACTGCACTTATTTGGCCACAAAGCCAAATCTCAGGCCCTTAAGGCCAAGTCTCTATTGACCGGAGCAGCCTCATCCAGGGCTTCCCAATGTATGTTTCCTGCCCATGGGTCCAGGGGGTTAAACAGTCCTGTCTTCAGCAGCACTGCCTTTGCTGACTGGATGTCCTTGGCTGACAACTCTACCTCACCTCATGTAGTATTACCCAGTCCCTACTCTGGTTCTGTGGAGGCTCCCTGGGCTGTTCCCTACTTGGTGGCGCAGTGCCCTGATGGGGGCAGTGCCCTGCCTGGGCCATGGCCACAGCCTGTCATCCACTGAGCATCAGCCACCTGTGCCCTGGCAACAAGGCAAAGGGAATAGGGAACATGCACAACATCCCCTATATGGTGGGGTAATAAGGAAAGAGAACAAAAAATAACAGAGGTAAAGATTTATTCATATCTTTTAGTAGATATTTAGGGACAGTTCCTTGAATATTCACACTAGGGGGCCAGGATCTGAGGTCTGGACTAAGATCTAAGAACTAATGATTGCATTTTCCAGACTGGAGACTGCGTCTCTTGGTCTACCAGGTTAGGAAGAACAGAGCAATACAGATTTTTAGGCAGTGCTTATTCCTGAAGATTTCAGCATGATTCTAGCTCCTAAGAAGTTTATTTTTTTCTGTTTTCTTAACAGCATGTGCATGGAATGGTGTTCTTACGGGTGTTCAGTAGCTGACAAATGTGATTTATAATGATAAAATATCTTAATTCATCAGTCTTATAGCTAAGATGTTTCTTCCTGTGATTCAGTAGTTATCACTTATATCATGAGACATAAAGTTATCTCCCTCAACTGTTATCATTTTATGGTAACTGCAGATAATTCAGATATATGATGATGTCATACTTACCTATCAAATTTATCAGATTTTTAAAGGTAAACAAATATCTGTCATTCTCCTAGTCATCTTATTTCTTTTCCACATTACTAACTTAAAAAGAATATGCATTTTAAAATCTTTATTTAAGCAGAAAATCTCTTGTAGAATTTTTATTCCCGTTTCTGTGGAATTCCTTTTTTCTCTCTACATTTGTTGAAAAGGAATAACTACGACATAACGTGGTGAGTTTCATTTAGAACCATGCTCCAGACCTGATTTTTTAGTTCATTTATTCTTCCACCCTTGACATTGATGTTGCAGTGTAAAGGGACTTAAGCAGAAGGTGAATACCAAGTATTTTGACTCTAATATCCTTTCACATTGCTAAAGCTCAATGATATGATCCTAAGGTATGTGAGAATCAATCTCCGTGAATCCAATCAACATTGATACAAGTACTGTTATGTATCATGTTCTTATATGCCAAAAACATGGTGGTCAGAACCTTTTGGTTCCAAAATACAAAAATTATGTACTTCCTATAATAATATTAATAAAATCACTGTTAATACATAAATACAGCACATAGTAATTGGTGTGTCATTCTTTCCATGGAGTGGTCATGAGAGTGGGACAATTGTGACCATGGATAGTACTAAAAGTTATCCAAGAAAATGTACTTTTCTCTTGGGAATTATTTCTCAACCTAGAGAAATGTTGAATTTCATATTTATTTTTTATGCACACTCAAGATTATTCAGTCTACAGAAAACTGGATGAGAATGAAGAAAAGTGGAAAATGTGATATTTTATGAAGTCAAAATACCAAAAAATAAGTAATTTTGCTAAATATTGTTAAGTTATTCATAGACATTCACCATGTCATAGACTAACTTCATGTCCAAAAAAGTAAAGAGGTTAAATCAAACATCGGGGGAGGGGGGGGGGGGGGGGGGGGGGACAGGCAGGGGGAGAAGTGCATAACTAGAGTAACATCTCATAAAATGAGAAAGAAGAGCAAAAAATCCAGAAAATATTGATAGCTATAGATGAAGCCATATTCTCTAAGCTACGGTGGCAGCACAAGTTATTAATGGCAGAGCTATGAATGAATAAAACAGTTATGGTAACTATAAAAAGTATGTTACTGCTACAAGACACTCATTTTATTTATTAGTTATGTATAAAGTGTGATTTTAAGGATAGTTTTACTGTCTAATAATATTTAGCAGCATAAAAAAGGAAATATTTGTGAGGAGAAATGTCATGAATGCTCATTAGCTCCTAAGTGTTTTCCTAGAATGATGCACCTAGAATATATTAAGCTAATGTTTTCCTGCATCTGTTTATTCTAAAACACAAAGAGCAGGTAGTAAAACTCTGGTGAGATATTGTACCTTTTGTGCTACCTATTGCTACACTATTAGATACAATCAAGAAAGAAAGTAGGACAAAATTTATGAACAAAGTTCAACCTCTATAAAAAGCGAAATGTTTTTCTTGCAACTTAATTTATGTTGATATTGAAGAATAAAGATATCACTTGAATTCTCTCCCAGGCTTCCAAAAATTTCTCTTTCTGTGTCATGTGAACTGTGTGACAGAAGTGCAGAAGAGCAATCCCTGAGATAGTTCAAGCGTGGTCCAACAATGGTGCAGGCAAGTGCAACACAGCTTTCATTGGCATACTGTGTACATAAGTTACATCAGTGAACTTCTCTGCAGAATACCACCACACACATGCAGTATGGCTCTCAAACCTTCCTTCTTTATTGTAGGGTGCTCTCATCTTCTCTTTCACTGTGGGGAGAAAAAAGGTGATTGATTCTGACAAATAGCTGACTTGTGCTGCTATCACTTAGGATGCCCTCATGTAGGAGCATATGGATGTGAAGTTCAACTGCCCATAAACTTTCTGCATGAAATCTAATGTTTCAGTCTATGTTTATAGTTTTCTGCTGGAACAAGGAACACTTTTCATGAAGTTTGCTTATTGCTTATTTTACCTCAGACACACACTATTACTAGCATCTCTTGGTCTCTTCCGTGTTTCATACAGGGAATAACATTTTTTATTTGCCAATTTTTTCCTATTTTTATGATAGAAGGAATAAATTAAATACTGAATCTACAAAGATCTTGCAGTCTGGGTACTTTTTGAGTTGACAAGGAATAAAAGCACTGGGAATTAACCCTGGGCCTTAAGAAGCTGCCTTTTGCCTTTGTGGGCATTCCCCATTATTAAAACCCCCAGCCTCTCACTTAAGCTGGGATACAGTTATTTCATAAAATGTGAAATCTTGCCATAATTTCTGTTCTGGTGAAGGTTCCTCCTTATTTACATGTTGAATGTTTGCAGTTAGTTCATAAACACCATTTCTTATTCTCAGCAAGAGCTAAATTTTTTTTTTATATACTCTTCCTCTTATGGACAATTTGTTTACTACTGCATTTTTCTGAAACATGAAGTGCTACATTGTTAGCTTGTAGAATACTTTTTCTAGACAAATGGGATGTCTCAATTACGCCAAAAGGAAACAAATCCCAGAACACTAATTGAAAACTTCAGTGCAATACAAGTGTGCTAGGTTTAAGTAGGATTATTTTACATAACCTTTTCTGACAGCTGAACCTGTGTGAGTTTCTGCTTGTGACTTTTTACCTCACGACTCACCACTTGTCTGTTATGGCAACAGAGGAAAATGATTGTCATGTGTCAGAAGTCAATGAAACATTAAGTATGTTAGGAAAATTATAGTTTTTATAAAATTATTGATTTATTTCTCTACACTGGCATAAGTGTCATTAAGATCCATATTTTCCAAAGAATCACTTTAGGTGCAGTTTTCTACTAGCAGTCAATTAAACCAGCAATTTATATAGACAGATATCCATGTGATACAATTTGTGCAAGTACATATCCTTGGTTTTGCCTGTAGGCACAAAACTATGCCTGCCAAACTGAAAACTGGGCTGACATAATTTAAAACAGACTGTAGAAATGGAATCATTACATGCTAGTTAAAAAGAAAACTTGAGGACATTAGTGTGTTCAGGTTGGGAGGTGAGGTGAGCAGAGGTGGAGGAAGGAAGGATAATCTCCACTTCTAAATAGGGAGACAGCTGTCACAGGAAATTGCAAGTGTAATGGCAAGGATTTTTAATAAGTCTATAAATCAGAAGAGGTGACAATTATAGTTTCTAATTTCTAGATCCCATCTTTTCTATTTTCTAATTGCATAAAAACCTGTTTAGCTAAGATGCACAAAGCTTTAGGACAAATTTTAAAAAAAACAATCTAGAAAATGTGCAATCAAATGGAGAGTTAAAGGAATATATTAAAAAACCTCATGAATTTCTTTCATATAAGTATTGCAAAAAAGAAAAATATAGGAGACTATTCTGATTCAATTTAATATTTGCCCTAATATTGCACAGGGAAAGTATTAACAAAATTAAGATCATGCAAGCCTAGACAAAAACTGAGAAAGATGGTGAAAAAGTGGTTCTAGGGAAGATAAAGCTTTGCTCTGCTGAAAAAGCAGTAGGACTGAAGGAATGTTTTTTATGAAATCACCAAAGCTGAAATTTTGATATATTTAGTATTCAAAGTGATGAATACAAATAGTAGTAGCTTGATGAGCAAACATACAGGTAATGACTTTGGTAGGCAATAGAACAACAGCAGAGGATGGGATCATTATGTATAAAGAACTGGATCAGTCTACATTAGGAATTAAATTTAGTGTATAAGGTCAGGCTATAGCATAAAGTTGTGCTATTAGAGCCTAAAATTCCTTTTCTCAACTGTTCTCATTTACAAAGTGAGTAAAAGTAAACGTGTCTGAAGTTTAAAGGAGAAAGAAAATTAAATTTAGGAATATTATTAGCCTTCTATGTGATGATTTTTATATACCGTAGAAATTAGACATAACTATAAGGGGCTTATCAAATAAACTAATTGCCAATAAAGAAATTCTTACTGATAAAATTGTGTACAGAGCTGGCTATGTGCTTTCAGTGAAGATTGACTTCTATTGAAATATGTGTAACTTTGTGTGTGGGCTGAAGGAGAATTCTCTGGAGAGTTTGCTTTCTGGAATGGTATAAGAATGCCCCCAAATAAATTTCTTTATTTTTCTTTTGTGCTCTTATTCTGTTGGCTAGTTTCATAATTCACTATTTAGGAAAGGTTCTTCAAACACATAGTATATTCTCTTGTGTTTGACTTACCATTTTCATATATAGATGTGCCTTAATAGTAGCTTGGTTTCCAGATAATTCCTGGAGAAAATCCTCATGCTACTTTTATCTTCCAACAATTTTTCAAATGAGGAAAATATAAGGACTAATAAAATATTTAAATTTATTAATTTAATTATTATTAAGTATGAGTAAAATATAACCTGAATCTGGAATAATTTAAATTTTAGAACTTCGTAGCCAACAAATGAAAAAAGAGCAAGTCAAGAGTTAGTATTATCCCCCTGTCCTGGGTTGAGCTGGCAAAATGCCAACTGCCCAACAGAGTGTCAGAGCCTCCCTCCTCCCCCGCTGAGAAAAGGGAGAAAGGAAAAAAAACCCTCTAGAAACGCAAGCTAGGTTTAAACCCAAACTAGTTATATATATATTTATACAGAAGAGACAATATAACACACATTTACACAAGTTAGAAACAACAAAAAATAACTTCCCACTCCCCATCGAACACAAATCCCACCATTCTAACTACAAATCATTCTGGAGAACTCAATTCTCCACAGACAGACGCAAGCAGAGAGAAAGACTAAGAACAAACATTTTACTTCCCTAATGTAACATGGTAAGCCGGTGCTATGCCTGGGCCTCCCGTCCCTCCTGGGATGGCACAGTGTGTCCTTCTGGGACTAAGGCAAAGACCAAAAGAGACAGAAGCTCCTCCTCTCTCTCTTTTTATACCTCTTGACACTTCTTGATGATGTCAGATGACATGAAATACCTCTTTGGTTGCTTAAATAAGGTGATGCTTGTCCCCTCTGATCTATGTCACATCCATTGGGCCTGCTAAGGCCTAGCTAAAACTAAAGGCAAAACTACCACACACCCCTAAAAACACTATTAAAATGCTATGCCATCTGATAGACTCATTGCATTATTTAATTACACTTTGCAGGATTGTATAATCTAGTATCATAAGCAGACATGCTGGTACTTTAAGTTCCATCCTACAGTGAAGTAAGTGGCCCTATAATTTATTCCAAGCTTAATTTTATATTGTTACACTGTGCTGTGTAGTTTCCACTGTTTCTGCTGCAATTTTTCCAGATATCTCACCATTCAAGTGACTTAAAATTTTTGTCTGAAGTCCAACCTTAATTATTAATGTCCAGCTTGTGCCCATTTACCAACATTGTCTTTTCACTTGAACTGCTCTCCTTCTGTTTTTTACTTCTTCTGATATGTTCATGTGGTTTGGTTTTGCTCTATAAGGCAAGTTGCTCCAATGTCTCTTAACACACTGTGCAGTTTTCTCTTGCCAGATGTACAACAAGATGTTCTGTAGCTCTTCAAGGGAATAAGGTATGGACTTTTCTCATCAGGTTGAAATCATTTCGATAATCGAGGTTTTGTAAAAAGGAGACATATTTAAAACACTGAACTCAGGGAAATGTTAACCAGTAGGTATTTGCTCATATGCTCATCATGCAGTAAACATAATGCTTTTGCTTACAACATGAAAACAATTATCATACTTCAAATGGGAACACTGTCCCTTTATTTTGATATATAAGCCCCCAAAAAAGTTTTTTGTTTCCCACACTGATATTATCTAAGTAAATGTGAAGATAGTTACCTTACCTTACTCTACCTTACTCTGACTCTGTTGTTGAGGCCATATTTATGCTGCTGTACTGCATCTTTCTTTATCCTAAGGCCACTTTTCGTTTTGCCAAAATTGGGCCATTAGCTACAAATGGAAAACAGGTCAGAGAAGGAGCCCCAAATGGGAGTACTGCTTCCCCACTGCAGGCATATAGGAAGAAATAACTGTGTTTTGCCCAAGTTCTGTATAATTCTGTGATGCCCTTGTGCATTTAACTGTTACTGTCCCAGGGCACTACAAGCAGGTCTCCATGCCTGTCACATCTGGACTGTGGACAGACTGTGTCATTACAGTATTCCCCTGCTGTCCCTTTGGATTCTTTGGCCAGTGATGCATTTAGAGATTTCAGCCTGATCAAATGTAATGACCAGAGAGATTCGAAACTAGGAGCAGGAAGGAATTACAGGCAAGTAGGAAAAGGAACCACCTGGGGAAAAGCACCTTGTTCCCAACAACTAGGAGCTAACTCTTCTTCCAGATCCCTTAGTTTCCTCATCAAATGAAAGATGGTCCAGGCATATGTACCACCTCACCCTGTTCAGCCACTCACTGTTTCTTTGTCCTTTCATCAAAAAACAGTGCCTGAGGACTGGCTCACTGTGATGACACCTTATAGATAGAGGGACCACATGTCTGTGTCTCTTACAGCAGGAAAGTCTGTCTGCAATAGTTCAAAGATGGGGGTGTTGAGCATAACCATTTACAGACTGGAGAGCTCTGAATGTGGGATCCCAGGACTGCCTGATTCGTATGGCTGTATTCTCAGGGTGCTTGAAATATCACAGTTCTTTGCTTTTATATGACAGTTTAATTGGAGACCTCCAAGTTTAGAAGTTTAGTCATGGATGTTTTTACACAAGGAATGACACAGAATACAATTCCCAAGACTCTGCAGGCAGACTTTGAAAGTCTTGTAGCAGAGGCAGTGGAGGTAGAGTTTCAAAACAGAAAATTAAATCATAGAATAGAATATTCTGAATTGGAAGTGACCCACAAGGATCATCACAGTCCAGCTCCTGGCCCTGCACAGGACCATCCCCAAGTCACACCATGTGCCTAATGAAAGCTTAAACTCTATCAGGCTTGGTGCTTTGACCACTTCCCTGAGAAGCTTGTTCCAGTGCCCAACCATCCTGTGGGTGAAAAACTTTTCCTGGTATCCATATGTGTGGCTTGTGGCCTATACTAATGAACTAGCCATTGATCATATTTCTCTCCTTAAAAGTCTTCAGAAGTTTAGTCCCTACCTACTCACGAAGAAACATAACTACAAAGGAAAACACAATTACAAGCAAAACAACCCAAAAAAATTAATTTCACATTATTTTTCTCTATTTCGAAACAAATAAGCAAGGATAAGCTATATCTCTGTATTACAGGTAATTCCTATGGATGCCTCTGTGGTCATGAAGAGTTCTGTCTCCGCTAAATCTAGTGTGGTTTTCTTTTCGGTAATGTCAGAAAATCAGTTAATAGTGTTAGTGGGAAAAAATGTATGAAATGGTATACATAAGTTTAAATTACTGAAAAGTATTACTGAGACTCTGTATGTGAGTACAAGGAAATAATAAAGAAGGTTGCTTATAACACTAAATGTTGTGTTGTAATAGAATTTGTTATTTCATAAGTATCTTCTGATTATTCAATAAATAATATCACACTGCTTGTCACATCTTGTTATGGGCATTAGTATATGCCACACATCTGCAAAATTTAAGAGCTAGAGTATGCAGACTGAATCCACACCTAATAACCTCTATATTTTGATAATTAAAGTACTGAATTAGAAATGAAATCATAGGCAAAAAGTGGTGCCTTCATTTTCATTTAACAAGATTCCTGAAGTACTCATGACATTCATAAGAAATTAGAAGATATATGAAAAGCTAGGATTCGTTATAATGGCCAAGATATTATGCAGATTAGAGGAATTTGAATGAACAATCCCTTAGCTCGTAAAAGAAAATGATAAAGGATAAAATTGAACATTAACTATTCAGTGGTCTTGGCTATGTACTCTACTTCAGCTACACCAAATTAAAAGTTACTCTCTTGTTCATTTAACTAAATACAAAAAAACCCACAAAAGCCAACAACATGAAACCAAGTGTCTTAAGTCTAAAAACCAGGATGTTCTTGAAAATTAAGCTATTCAAAGTGCATTTAAATTTTTTCATGACACTGGTCTAGTTAGAGACTGCTCTGTAGCATTTTTTCTTCTATGTATTTCCAGACCAGTTTAAATGCAAGGTTTGGGAAAATACATTTGGTACAAAGCAGTCTCACAAAGGTTATGTTAGATGTTTGAAAACTATAATTGAGCTATGCTGTCAAGTTTTGCATCAACTATTATTTCTTCCCACTTCACGAAAAGTAACACTAGTGGTACTTCAAATTAGTTGAAACATGGAATAGTGACTGAAATGCTGTGCTCTCCTAGCAAAAATTAACTATATTGCAGCATACTTAACTTACACTGCCTTTAATTGGAAGACATCCAGAGACTATTTGTCTCCTTGCCTTAGAGTGATTCAGAGGGCAGCAGAACCCTGGGCTTTGTGAATTCTGCATAAAATGAAGCTAAAAGAAGTAATCTAAAGGTGAAAAATTTCTTCCTAAAGGTCAGTGGAAACCCTTCTGTCCAGGACTTCAGTTTGAGCCCTGTCAGGCTGTTACAGAAATGGTTATAACTTGGTTGTAGTAAATATTTATCAGATACTTACAAAAAACTGTTTCCCGATGTCTGTCTAAAGATATCAACAGAGTCCATGGCAGTTTTTCTTTTACAAAATATGGCATAAAATTACAAAATAAAGCCATAGAAAATACCTGATATTATACTAACATATTAGTAAAATGCTTATACTATCTTAGATGTTTGTTCCCAGACAAAAACACTGGGAAAAAAACCTCAAAAATCAACTTCCTAAGTAAGAATTTCTCTTGGCTCAGGACCCATTACCTGTTATAGCAGCTCTAAATTGTCAAGTATATCATGAAGCTGAAAAGGCTATCTATCCCCAAAGAGCACATAAATTCTGGATAGGTAACCAAATCTTAAACAACAACAACAACATCTAAGTGAAATCTCACAAAAAGGAAAGAAACTAATAGGTTTTGTTTGGACAAGACTTGTTCAAAAAACTAAAATATTCAGATTATTAATTGCAATTATTTGTTGACTCGTGCCTACTGATGGAAAGAAAAATCAAAATACCAGACTATGCTATGTTATGATATGATGATATGATATATGATATGATATGATATGATATGATATGATATGATATGATATGATATGATATGATGATATGATAAACATGTTTTGGATGGATGGATGGATGGATGGATGGATGGATGGATGGATGGATGG
>JAJPCS010000060.1:540911-834773 GCA_021164005.1 Willisornis vidua nigrigula | reverse complement strand
TGGATGGATGGATGGATGGATGGATGGATGGATGGATGGATGGATGGATGGATTTATGGGGGATGGACAAACAGATGTAGCAGAGAGACACACAGAGAGAGAAGCGGTTTACTTATACCTTCTACATGGCGTGGTTATAGATTTCATTTGATATACTATCATAATTACTTGTCACTTTAAAGAAATGTCAAGTGTTTACATATCTTCTTTCTTGCACATCATCACTCGACAGAGCCCTGTTCCCCATGGTTTACCCATGGCAAGAGCAACATTCAAGCCCAGAGTTCAATATTCTAAAAAAAGCAATGAACAAAAGAACAAACTGGCAACAGCCAGTGTTTTGGGTCTCCTTTCTGCAAATTTTGTTTTCTACTTCATTAACTGAATCTGGCTGAGTGAAGACTACTGCTCTGTAGTATTTGCAGCTTTACTCCTAAGTGACAAGTGGGGACTAGTGAGCCAATGAAGAACCCTTGAAGAATGGCATAATGTTAGTACTGCCTGGCAAAACAGGAAAAAGGCATATGAGGAAGACTCTTTCAGCAACATGACTCTAACTGTTGAAAAGACAGCTAATGTGTAGATATAATTTTGCTGTGAGTGACCCCTGGTAGACAACTCAAACTCACACAGCTGCTTGCTCATATCCCTTGTAGTGGGATAGGGCAGAGGGTAAGGTAATATATGATATTATAAAATACATTAAAATAATAAAAATAAGGATACAAGTGAGAAAATTTGTGTATTCAGATAAAGACAGTTTAATAGGTAAATCAAATCCTGCATGCATAAACTGTCATGATGTCCAGCAGTAAATGAGGAATTTATTAATTAATTTCCATGGGCAGGCACCTGTTTAGTCATTTCCAGGAAAGCTGGATTTCATCACACATAACAGATACTTAGGAAGACAAATACTGTAACTCTGAACATCTCTCCTTCCTCTTTATTCCCCACAGCTTTGATTGCTGTCCATGCTGCCATATGATATCAAATATTGTTGGAGGTGGGGAATACATGGACATGACTGAGTGGAGAAGAGCAAGGGACTGGAGAACAGACTTCGACGTCTGGAAGGTCCAGGAGGAGCCTTCCCCCACCGGACCGTGACCAACTAATAAGGACCTTACTTGTTACCCCCGTTTTTTATTCAAAGCTGGAAATAAAGGTTTCTCCCTGTTTCTATCACTACCCCAGGCAAACTTGGGCTGCCGCCGAGGAGACAGCTGCCATTGGTCCTCTCTCCCAGGGGGCCGTCCAATCCTGTTCGTCCCCAGTTCGCCACTCCCTTAAGTTGCCTCACCCTATCACCTGTGGCGGATTTGCATGCTCCGCCTTTGCTCCGCCCAGTTTCCAGAAGGTTCTTTCCCTGAGGTTATAAAAAGCCCCTGTTCCGTTAATAAAGGTGGATCAGCTCAGACCAACCCTGGCCTCCGAGGTGTCTGCTTGTCTCGCTGGGCAGGTAGACTCAACCTGGGGCCTGGGCAGCTGCTATCCACCAGCTCAGCAGACTGTAGAAGAACCCCCGTCGCTGGTCTGGTCCCTTTCCCAGAGACCAAGACTGCGACAAAATATCCCTATCATCAGCTGAGTCAGCTGTCCTGTCTGTGTCCCCTCCCAAATTCTTTTGCACCCTCAATCTCCTCAGTGGAGGCGTGTGTCGAGAAGCAGAAAACGCCTTAACTCTGCATAAGCACTGTTCAGCTATAACAAAAACATTCCTGTGTTATCAATGCTGTGTTCATCACAGATCTAAAACATAGCAATGTATGAGCTGCTAAGAAAATTACTCTCTCCCACTGAAAACTAGCATATAGTTGCATAATATTTATAAAGATGTAGAGAGAAACAGTCAGAGTTATACAGATGCTTTTTTTTTCCACTTCAGTCTTTTTTGACCTTGGGCTAAACTGAAAACGGAAGAAAGACTATATTGAAAAGGCAAAGTAAATACACATAGTGAATGATGTAATATTTCTATGGAATGATGTTTCACAGAAGAAAGTTTAGGAGGGAGAACAATACAAAAAGAATGAGGAATTTCCATGCTAGAAGACTAAAGGAGTCCAGTTTATATCAACTGTGATAAACTTAGGAAGTCTGTTTAACCTTACTGCTGCTAGAATGTACAACTTCAACATAGAGAATTGTATAGAGTATTTTTGGCAGTAACACCCTGCTGTTCAATATGCATCTATATACTGCTTCCAGAGACACTGAAATACTTAGAAATTACAGAGATAGATGCAGTAATAGAACATGAAATGGTTAAATATTTGAAGATTTGATTGTTCAAATGTCATTTTTGGTAGCCACATCTGTCAGTTTTTGTTTGGTGGTGTACAGCCCAAAACTTACTTATATGAAGGATTAGTGTATTTAATGACTGGAGAATGTCTTTAATGTGAGGTTGCAGATAGTAATATAGAACTCACAGATAAAAGTCTCCAAATGGGCATAAAAGGAAGAAAAACCAGCCCAGCGGACAGAACAGCCCCTCAAAACCATCAACAGCCTACATGAATTCAGACCACTAAAACTGAAAAACCATTTTATAAATTTCACAAGTAAAATAATTAAACAAGATGGAAAAAAATCAACCTTCATCAATTCTTTTTTTTTTTTTCAGGAATGTAAAAGGAAAAGTTTCAAGTCTCTTTAACAAAAAACTGAGAAGAAAAAATTTCCACTGCACCTTAAACTGACTAGAACGAGTTGAACCAATGTGTGATTGCACACCAGATAGGATTTAAGGAGTCAATATGAATAAAATAATTTTCCAACCTGTGCTAATAGTACTTAACATAGAGAAATATATTGAGAATATTTCACTAGACAGTGTTTCATAGGTATGTGCATCTTAAGTAATAGGAAGAGATATAGACTTTTGCTGACAAACCCTTTAAGAAAGTAAAATAGGACAAGGATGCATAATTTCTAACATATACAAATTATATGCTATAACAAATAAGAATTGCAAAGAAAATGCTAAGGCAAGGTAGAAGGTCTACAGTGAAAGGAGTAGAAGTAGCCAGTGAAGTCAAGCAAGGAGAAAAGCAATGATAGACTTTTAGAACACACAAAGCTTGGCTTATATTAGTCTCTGTTCAGTAGGACTCAAATGTATTTTGTTCTGCAGTTATAAACCCAATAATTTTTAGCTAGAATCCATCCAAACAAATTTATTTAAAAATAACCCTCAAAACTGTCATTGATTTTCAAAATTCCTTTTGTCTTCTTTATTCTACATTTTATAATGTATAAACCCCATGGTTTTAGACAAAATATCTTAGTCATTGTCATTTCAGCCTGAATTTGGGGAAAGTCTTGCTTCATTAAAGCTGCAATTTGTCCTTAAAATTGCCTTTTTTTCTTTTTCTGGTGTTTTTGGCGTTCGGGTTTTTTTTTGGTTTTGTTTTTTTTTTGGTTCAGTCAATGCCTTGTGTAGTGGAGGTTGAACAAAAATGTTCATCTGTATTAATCTTTAACCCAGTTCTGCATTACTGCCTGGAGTCAGTCCAAAGATTATTACAGTTGACTTCAGGGTACCTTTTGATCAGAACCTAAATTAGGAAAGATTCCTGAATCAAGGTTTGTAAGAGCAATATTGTTCAATGTAGAGAACAAAGTGTGAAGGTGAACAATAAAAGAACAATAAAAGGACAACTGAGGAAAATGGTTGGCAAATTGTGGGGAAAAAAGTCAAATAAAGAGATCTAAGAAGCTTAAACATGAGGGAAACTAGACTGGAGATGGGAGTTTTGAATCTAATAGAAAGATGAATAATTTATTTATTTGATTTATTTCATATTTATATACCATAAGCATGGATTTTGTGATTCTTGCGCACAAGAAATTTTTTAAAAACAATTCACAGCACTTTTTTTTTCATATTATGAAGCAGTTTTTTTGCATTAGTAATATTCTGAGTCTGATGCAGCGAGCAATTTCTGCAAATTACCTCTTCTCTGTATATTCTGCTACTCAGATTCAGAAAAATACAATTATATAATCTAAGGCATGAAGTACCTCTGAAAATGATATTACCTGAATTAATAGGATTATTCTAGGACTGATACAAATCATATTAAAGCATATTCTGCTGAACCATGCAGAAGTGGGCTTGAGATCCAGAAGTATCACATGGAGCAAAATAACATGATTAATTGCAAGGGTACTTCTGCAGCTCTAATAGAATTCTATGGATAATAGTAGAGATTCTTTGTTTAAAACAGTGAAATTAGGATAAAACAAAATTAGCACCTGAGCTACCATTACTTTATCACTAGACACCGCACACACATAAAGAAGATGCAAGTTGTGAATTGTGAAAGGAATTAGTTAAATAAATATAGAGTTGTGTTTCACAAGAGAAAAAGATATTTTGCAATGAAGCCTATGACTTTATAAGAACATCACAGTGTGGTAGGTTGCTATTTTACTATGAGAACATATGGAATATATCAATATGAGTACAATGAAAGCTAAGGTATTGTATATTGTATATAGTTTATTATGGAGAGTTTAGAAGAAAAGAGTTGCTTGAAGAACCTCTTGATTTTAAGTACAGCCAAAGGCACTTCTGGATTGAGCCTTTTCTCTTTGATCTGTTAAACTAGTTTTCTTATCAACCATCTAAATGCTATATAGGTGAGATGGTAATATTTTAATTTCTTTATAGATAAAATCAGAGAATCAGAGAATCATTTTGGTTGCAAAAAGGCCTTTAAGATCATCGAGTCCAACTGTAAACCTGACAGTGCCAAGTCCATATCACACTTCTCCCCAAAATATGCAACCTGCAGGATACTCTCAGAGACTAGCACTTAAATAAAACATTGAAAAACACTGGATTTCCACCAGCTCTCTCAAAGACCTGCTGGGGCCTCATCCTAACTGAACATGGCCTTCATCCCACAGCTGTCTCCAATCTGCCTTACAACACAACATACATGAGAAAGAGCAGCAGTAGTGAGAAACTAATGACATTTAAAGTGTGTGTTCCCTGTAAATACTGCTGCTTCTCATTATAGCCTGGTGCTATTGTAGTTCAGTCAGGTCACATCACTTTTTTTGTTGTTTGTTTTTGATTATAAAGTATCTCACTGGAAGTCAGTCCATAGATGTGATGCTAGAAATTACCCTGTGGAATGATCAGTTTTCTCTATTTATCTGGGCAAAATGTAATCATCTAAAAAGCTGCCTGTTTTTTATAGCTATCAGGAAAAAAAATCCAAACCTAAGGTTATTCCTTAAAGTTAGAAGTTTTCAGCATTGAATAGTATAATTCTATGAGTCTTCAGAAGTTCGTCAACGTCTATAGGTCTTGAAATGTTTCTTTAGTTGTTTTATTATTTATTTGTTTTCTCTCAACCAACTAGCATGAAAAAAGTTGGATTAGCAGTAGGTTTTTCTTTATTAGTTTATGCTTAACACTAGTCAGTAAAAAGAAATATATATCTGGAGCCCCACTTCTGTCAAAGTGCATTATGTTCTTATGCATTTTCATTTACTTTCTTTCCCACTTTATATGCAGTTCATATGTTTCGGGATAGCCTGTATATTGAAAATTGATATATTTGACTGTAATTCTAGATATCATTTAATCTTGACTCAAATAGCAAATCTACTCAGGAAAGACTTAAGTTCCAATGCATGTTTGTGGTACCTCCATGAATAGATATGAAATTAAATGCATTCCTGAATCAAGGCCAAGGATGCTGGATTTTTTTCCCTTGGTCTCACTTTGGAAGATTTCAGTGCAAGAATTCTCAAAAGGTAAAATGCATATGTGAGTGCACACATAAGAAAATGCATGTACATGCTGGTGACCTTGAGGACCTTCAAATCAGGATCTTATATGAATTATTTTGAGACATCTTCTCACAATTATAAATTGTTTTACTCAGCTGATTCAGTAGATAATGATAGGACCATTTAAAATTATCCTAGTTCAGCAGCTGGCACTGGTTTATTACTGTGTAGGTGTGTCCAAAACTGTGTGTTCTAAACCTGCTATATCATTTCTCATGAACTGTTAACAGTGGACCATTTGCAGCAACTGCCCAGGGCACACCTGACCTGTCACGCTGCAAGCTGGGTGTTACAGAAGCCTGTGAGATAGGAGCTGTAATAACTAACTTCACACCCAGCCTGATGGGGCGTGCCTTGTAATGGGCCACCAACAATTCCAAAAAAAGCCCCCATGACTCATAGAGTCAGATCACTCATTGTGGAACTCCCTGCCTTAGGGGAGGTACTGGGCATTCCGACCTGAACCAAAAGGTATATCATCTTGGATTTTAGAGCCCTCTGGGACCACTTGTCAGATTCAGAGGAGAACCAGAACCTCGACAGGACTGTGACCACCACTCCAAATCAGAGTTCGACTGTCATCTGCACCAAAAGGGGTTTTTCTTTCCTTTTACTTTGGACTCAGGGGAACCACATGGGTCTCAGCACAGGGACTAATGAACACCATTCTGTTTGTGCCTTGGGGTGCTGGGTTATACTTCTGGGTTAGAAAGAGTTTCTTAAAACAGTTAAATACAATTTTATTTATTTACTGAATCTCAGGATTTGTCAGATTTCATTTGATAGTTTTTCTTTCTTTGTTTTCATTTGGTCATTCAGTGCTTTTCTGGGGGGAGGGGCAATGGAGAAGAGGTAACAGTGTGTGGAATAGCTCAAAGTAGACTTCCATATGTTTTGTTTCATTCCAAATCTTACTTTTTTTCTTTTTCTTTTTTTTTTTTTAATTGACAGGCACTGTAAAAATACTCCTATTTTGAATTGGCATTCAATAAGCCCTGATTCAACACCATGCAGAGTAAGTGGCTGTGTCTGGAGCTACAGGTTTCATGAATTTTTAGAGTGTTGTTGCATTAACTGAAACTGAAACACATATTTTCTATATGTTCCTAGTATACTAGTCCAGTATTTATACTTTGATAACATTAATATAATTTTTTAATATTGCATACTGTCAAGTGAGACTAAACTATACAACATTAATGCAGTCATGCCATAAATTAAGGTTTTTCAGCAAAAGCAATATGATTTACCCCAAAAGTCTTACCTGCACAAGCTTACGTTGTACTATAAATCTCTGACAACTGGCTTGGGAAAGAAAAAACTTAAAACAGAAAAAAATCTCACCACCCATAAACCAAACTCAACTAACCAAGACTATGAGGATAATCTGTGTCTTTCTGAATAAAAATGAGGCATGATCTGAAGTTCTACATTTATAGAGTATTTTGATAATGAAAGCAATCTATGGGGTTTGGTCTGCCAAGTTAATTTAACAACCATAAAGCATGTGAGAACTCTGATATAAAACATTTATATTTGAAATGAAATCACAGAATATGTAAAGATTTTTTAATTACCTAGTATGTCTTATCCTTGAATAAAAAAATTTAAAGAGTTTATTTTAAACCCTCTTTTTTTTCCTAATAGATTAAAAGGAATTGGTCTTGATGTCATAGAAAAAGGAATAAATATTTAGATTTTGACATGACCTTTTATATATCTCTACTGTATTACAGCCTCCTGCAGTAGCCTTCAGCAGAAAAATATACTTTTTAACTCTAAGCATAGATTTATGAGGTGCTGCGAGATGGTCTCCTCCACTGAAAAGCCAAAAATAGCACATTGATAATGTCACATACTCAAGTGCCTCTGCAGTTTCACAGGGTCTTTCTTATTGTGTTGTGGTGAGTAAAAGGTTTACCAGCAAAACAAAAATGTCCTTTAAAAATCCCAAGTATTAATGACAGTTTTTTGTTAATAGTTTTATTGTCTTCTATTAAGAACATTATTACATCAATCTAATACAATACTACTGCATTATTGCTATAATACGATATGATGAATGAGTACTACCTCTTCCATATTGCATTAACACCATATTAACTTAATTAAATGCAGTCATAGCTTAGTATGATGGATTAGATGCACAGTATTGTCAGCAATTTTGTATGCAAAACAGAAGTCCATAATCCCTATATTTTGTCACATTTGTTCTATTGTAAATAGTTACATGCAGCTCCAAAAAAAGATCTAACACAAGGTAGTTTTTACGCTACTTTATATTTATGAAAGAACTATGCAAAAAGTAGATGTCTAAGTCCTCATATGAAAACAAGCAACTGAGAGCTGGTGGGATTTCATTCATGTTGTTGGTCAGTTTGATCATAGCATTGTGAATGGATAGACTCACTGGCTACAAACGTAGGCATTGGTGTAATTGGCTGAAAAATGAATTCTGCTGAAGTTACTGAGGTGAAAAATGTGAGATTTCTTTTCTTAGCATTGTCCTCCTTCATGAATTTTTTTCCACGTCATGAACAGGCACCATGAAATAGGTGTTTTAGCTAAGTTGGGAAGATTAATTCATATCCAGAGAGATCAGCAGTGCACTTTACCCAGGTTGAAAAGGCATTATGACATACAATATAATGTAGTATTGTGCTTTGTAGGCTTATTTTTTCTCTGATATCTGAAAGTAATGAACATTTGTCAGGCTTGGTATTTACACAAAGGACACGGAGGTCATTTGTGAAGTATGCTAATGATAAACATGTGACACTGATAAGCTTCAAGATGAAGGGCTAAGATATAACTGGAGAAAAATGTATATGCAAAGTGGATGGAGAGGTTAACTTTTGTAGCTCTCAGTAGTTCACTCAATTCACTACAGTAAATGAGCTTCTGCATATAATGGAGTATAAAAAGCAACTGTGAAGCTGTAGTAGAACAGGCAGATCTTGCTAATGTCTATGTTTAATTTTAAAGGCATATCTTTATTAGGAGCATTCATATAGTTCAAGTTAGTATCCCATTCACACAGTCTACTGAAAATAGTGAAAAAAATTAGATAAAATACAGGCAATTATGCACATTAAGGTAGAATTTATTAATTATATTTTATATATATTTTTCTTTTTTACAGTATAATTAAGAATTTGTTCAAAAAGTAAATCTCAAAATTGCACAGTCAGCTTTTGTAGAATCTGGAGCTGAATGTGTTTATATCCTTGAGAACGTACCATTATTTCATTCAGTTATCTAAAAAACCAATTTATGAATCAGTTGCTCAAAATTAGCAGATGACAAATATAAAAATGACAATAGAAATAAATATTTATACATAGAAAAAACAGCAAGTATTTACAACACATTGACTTCACTCAGCCAAGAATTTGGCACTTACTCAGTGTTGAGCATCAGCCACAAATACTTCCAAAATTGTAAAAATGTTAGAACATACTTAACTACTTTGCTGAATAAAATCTTGTTTTCAATTATTTGTTATTAAGCATTCCAGTATTCCATTTGGAGTCATTAAAAAAAATAAGAATGACTGACTAGTTATATGTATAATGAATAAATTCACAGAAGTTATGTATATGCTAAATGAGGAAAACTATCCAAGTGTACCAACTAAATTACTCACTATAGAGTATACTTTCCACTGTTACCTGAAGGAAGAAAAATTACTATATGAGGTTTTAGTATTTCCAAAAATGGAAAAAGGAACCTTTTAAAAATGCACAGTATATTGGTTTTGCCACTAAAATCAACTTTAACCTAAAGAGTTTTATACTTTTGACAAGAACTGCAGCAGGACATAACAAGATCTAAATTTTATCCAAACCAGGCGGTCTCAAGTGTTCAGAGTAAAAGCTGTCAGAGAAAAATTTTAATTTAATTTATTTTATAAATAGTTATTTTGTTATCATGATACATTCCTCCTATCTTGATACTATAAGTTTTCTTCCACTAATTTTGTGCAGTTAATAATTAATCTCATATAACTATGATCTGATAGTTATTGTGTATTATATAGAAAGTGGTATAATGATTATTTAGTGAAAAGAACAAGTGGACAGCAAATATCGAAAAATAGAAATTATTTTTGTGAAAGTTAAACTTTTCCTGGGAGGCAATGTGAGTCAGAGACATTGTCCTGATCCCAGCACTGTATTCCGTCTCAGGGTTGCTTTTCTGAAAAGTCCGTTACAAGGCAGGTTAAAAGAAAAAAACAAAACAAGACAACAAAGAAATTCCTACCAGAACAGAACACTTTGTGTAATAAATTGTTCCCATTTTGGAGAGATATTCAGAGTAAGAATGCACTGAAAAATTTAAAAATGCCAGATATCTCAGTAAATGCTGTACTGACAGGCTCTTACATGGAAGATTTAAAAATATGTATAGTGAACAGGGGAGTAATGCAGTCAGCGACATTATATTTTAGGCCATGCCAGTTCACTGAAACCTGTAAAACTCCACCTTCATCTATACTTATCTTTGTAAGAAATCTTGTACTCTTTTTAATCTCAGATTGTGAATTTTCTGTCACTGACAAGTTAAACATAGTCAAGCAAGTACAATGGGAAATAAATGTTCTCTAAATTTATGATATTAGAACCATCAGTAGAACAAAAACTGTCAGGAACAGCCTGTGTCCAGATTTCCTACTGATAAGCATACCCTTGGTGTGGCCTATCAGATTTCTAGGCACTCTTTTGATGGCAGGGAAAAAGGCAATACATTTATTCTAAAAACTATAAGCAGATTTTAAAAAAATCATTATAGTAAGTAGAAATAAAAGGTAAAGTAGAAAGATGACGGAAGAAAAAATTCAATCACACAGATGGGGAAGAGGTGCAGATAGTTCTAGAGTCAAAGCAAGGTAAGACAATTTGGAGTTGTACACATGAATAATGCCAGTACTTGAAACCTATGGTAAATCTAAATGCCCTGTAACACTAAACAGTAAAGTGATGCTATGCATTACAAAACTACACAGAGAAAATCAGTAGATATAATACAGGAATATTGATACAGCTGAATCAGAAGCATCCTAAATCCCAGGGCTGAAGTAAACTAGTAGGTCAGAAATGAAGTGGTTCCAGTTTCAGAGGAAGCTGTGATAACCTACGTAGCCTTGTAAGAAAAGGAGAGATCTGTCATCCATTGTGTGACCTTCCAGTGAGATAAGGAAGTGTGTGGGGGTGAGTGTAAGTGCACCCCTTAAGGAAAGCTGTTTTGGAGTTCTACCTTAAAGAGAACAGAGCTACCTGGAGTATGTGTGGTGGCTTGTGACCAATGAGAGGCTGTGGTGCATGCAAGGAATTGGTTAACCAATTATGTGTTGGCATGTTGGATATGAGAGTGCTTAAAAGGTGTGGACATTACTGTGTGAGAGAGATTTACTAGGATGTGAGAGTGAGTCAGATCTAGATCTACTGATGTAATAGGAACTAACTTCTTCTACTATGAGCTATGAGAACTGTCTGTTAACCTATCTGAATAAACTCCCTAAGTTGTGAGCCTTCTGATCACGCCTTCTGATATCTGATGTGCCGGAGCTCTTCTGACCGTCAGTCCACACCAGCTCGGTGTAGGGGGCTCCCCCTATAGAAGTGTAAAACTGACTTAAGAGATAAACTAGCATTGGTAGTAACCATTCTGTCATTTCCATTAGTATAGGGACATGTGCTTCCTAAACGTGAAGCTTGCTCACTTCAGGTGTGTTAAATTCAGACGGTATTTGACTTGCTCTCATGCAGATATCATTGATACCTTTCAGAATGAGTAATGGAGAGGTCAGACAATGTCTTTCAAATGCATTGTGATCCCATAGTGAATTCAAATGGTAAGACCTTATCATAAACACTCTTTCAAGGCCCATTACTGCTCCACATTTTGGGCAAGGTCCTGAATAGGAAAAAAAGCGCTTTTCCTTCTTTCTTTACTCCCATTTATGAAAAGAAAAAAAAAAAAGAAATTTTGTTTGAACACTCCAAAGTCTTCTTTTCTAATTTATTTTATGTGAATCTGCACTGAAGGTTCTATATAATTTTTCCAATGCTGAGTTAATTTTCCCTACAAGCACTTGCATATATATGTTTTAACATTTTGCTTTATTTGAAATGAAGACGAAGGCTAAGATGTCGTTTATCATCTATGAGTGTAGGAAAATATTAAAAGCAAGTCCCTCAACCACATAGCTTTCATTTCCAAAATAAATTACATTACGATATCTGAGTTGGTTATGTCATCCTGATTAAAACTTGTACAAGACTCATTTGTTTCCACTAAGAAATATGCTGATTGCCCTTTTGGTAGAATATACCAAACTGAGTGAAAAGAGCTTAAAGATAAGTAAATTTTACTCCTTACATGAGTTTTACATCCTGCATGCTTAAGGACTGACCACCCTGAAAACGGACAAGTGGCTTTGCTGGTGCCTCTGGTCTCCAGAGACTTTTGCAATGATGATGCAGCTGTGAAATTTGCTGAGTGTTTTACAAAAGCTGTGTCTGTTCAGTATGAAGGGGTGTTTTAGATCTCCTGGATGTCACTGTATGAGCTCTTCCCAGAGAGCACCTCCCTGTGTAAGTTACACTCTGAAAGGCAGTGCAGTTTCCCTTCACTTGGAAAATAGTTGGGACTGAATTTAGATAAAGCTTTTTCTGTATTGAGCTTTCACTGAATTACCCAGTGTAATTCAATTCCTGATTGAGCCATGACAGTTTGGCCTTAGAAATGAAGGAACAATGTCTTTTAAAACTCTTTAGTTGAACACATGTCTCTTTGGAATATTGTCAGTTTTAATATGTACTTTTAATTATTCTCTGGCATTTAATTCACTTGGCCTACTCTTTTATTCTACCTATGAAATTAATTTCAATCTGAAACATGGTCTATGAGGTCTCCTTTTCAGTGAAACCCTGTGTACAGAGTTAATTGTCAGTAACAGGTATTTTAAAAAACCCACTGATGGCACATGAAAACTTCGAAAATAATTTCATTTAGAGTTATGTGAGAATACGTACATTACATTTCATGCAATTCTCTTCCCTTGTTTATTATGAAGAACATTTGCATGTAAACAAAGTCTATGCTCATCTGCTTCTGTTGCTTATTTCTCACTTTAATCTCCAATTTGAAGCCTTATGATTATTATTATCTTCCCTAGATATGCTTATTATGTCACAAAGATAGGTTTATAGCTTCAAGCTGAGAATATGGAAAAATGAACAGATGAACCCTTTAAACATTGCAGATCCTATTGGTAGGTGGATATGCTTAGTGGAAAAGGGTGAGAGAGAAGACACAAAGAAATTGACATAAAAAGAAAGTAATTTCAAATTATATTTGTTTTCCATTATTTTCAAGGGAAAGTCCACAAGTTATCAAAATACAGGGATACAATATATATGATTCATGAAAATGATCAATGAATAATACTATGCATTGGTTTTATAATTAATTTCAAATGATCTTGAAGATGTTATTCTGATTATGTGTAGAAAACATTTCTTACCTGACACTTAAAGGTGTTAGTTTAGGGGTGCAACACAGCACTTAAATGACCCTCCAGAAATACCCTGTGGAATCCTTAAGAAAAACAATACAGAACAAAACTACAAACAGACAAAAAAATTCTTCAGAAAAACTACCCAATAACTTTTCAAAAAGAAAGATAAATAACATGTGTATTGAAACTGAATTTTAATGAAGCAATATTTGCTGACAGTAAAAAAGGGCTAAACTCCAATGTGTGGGCTTACAAATATAATCTTACTGCTTTATTATGAAAAGCCACTTACATAATAGTATGTAAAATATATTTTAAAGTATTTGATTATATACTTTGTTCTGGCTTTGGAGAACAGTTATAGGCCTCACATTAAACTATTCCCTCTAGAAAATGGCATTATATAGACTGTAGCATTATATAGAAATTTTCTTTCCCATCAAAGATTTATTTCTTTAATTTTGATTATGTTGATTTTTCCTTAATTTCAAACCCAGTCTGAATTAGCTACGCTTACTAGATAAAAACAATTTTGTCATCCATCTGGAACCCTTACATTTTACAACCCTAACCCTTACATTCTTTACTGTAAAAAGATCTTGTAGGAGTATAACCAGAAGCATGTTCTTTCTGCTCTATGCATTTTGACATCTCTGAGAAAGAGAAATCCACTGTTTTTTGTTCTTTAATCCTCATAAGAAAGTGGATACTCAGACCTAGATGGCTTGGGATATCCAGGTTCCATTCACAGTGCTGAGAAAAGGCTGAAGAGACCTACAGGTATTCTTATGTCCTGTACCCAAGGTGATGGGACGCTGTTTTACTTAGTACTTTTTCTGTTGCCATTTGGTGCAAGGATAGAAAATGAGATCCCTGAGCTATCAGAAAACTTCTAACTCGTTATGTTGTACAGAGCAATTTTTTTTGATCCATTCTAGAATAAAATATAAGACTTCTCACATTTTAATTCATTCAATGAAAGTAAATAAATTATCTCAATAATATAGGCCTTAAAGCCTGATCCTTCTGACATTAAATATCTAATAATCTTTTAAAAAGTGATGTTTATCAGAAAACAACATATGCAAAAGACCTACTGCCACACTGGCTACAATAACTTCATGGATATATTAGCCCTCTCCTTGAACAAGAAGAACACTTTGAATTCCTTAAACTCACCACTTTTTTCTTTTTAATTCTAACATTTTTTTTATTTATGAAAATATATTATTGTGATTATTAAAAACAAGTGGTACTAGTAATTATTCACTGTTGCTAAAACAATAATTTGATTTAAGGGAACTGAACTCACATATCTTTATATCAAAGGGAGTGAAAAGTTTATGATCTTATGCTTAATGAGTCTTTTGAAGTATATTTATTGTAAAATAATTTAATTTCATAGTCTTGTACTTGAGACATCCTAATGGAACAACTTATCAAAAACACTACAGAGCTTGTAGTCTTCTCCATGAGTAGATCTGCACTGTTAATTTTTAACATTGAGCAAGAAAATTCCATCTATTTTGTACATTTTATACAAGCACAAAATAAAATGAAATTTTATTTTGGAACATTATTCCATTTAATATATTCTTATAAAAACTAGTTACAATTTTAATTAGGTTGTATACCCTTGAGAGCTGAAATATCTAAAGAGTCAAATTCAGAAAAATATGGTTTTGGTTTCATTGTAATATAATGATACCCTTAAAGTTTCTTGATTCTTTTCACAATCAAAGACTAACAGTAGTAGATTAGGGAATAGTATAGATTTTTTTTTTTTTTTGAGTCCTGGATGTCATATGCAAAACAGAAAACCGTTTTGACTATGCGAACTGTTAATTTGTATGAAAAGTATGTTCCATACCTCATTGACAACGAGAACATTTTAGACAATTCTGTTAAAATATAATTAAGCATTCTGTCCATTAAAGAAAAAAATCCAACTCTCTTCACAGAAAAGAGGAAAATTTCAAAAGGTAAGGCACTGGATGTTTTTAGTAGGTGTATGATTATATACCTTTTCAAAACTGCCTCTTTACTAGGAAAAGAACAATTTTACTGTTTTGTATAGATGCAGGGTGAAGCCCAGAGGACCTGAGTTGATAGACTGGAACTTGTAGGCACTGCTGCAGTTAAATAAAGAAAAAAAAAAACCAAACACTCCCCCAGTAAATAAACGTACTGGGTACTTCTCATCTCTTTTTCTTAGGATATTTAAATTTCTGGCATCAACAGAATTCATATTATCTAGAAGTATCTTTAAACAGGTTTACAAAGACTTTTGCTTGTCTCTAGGTATTTTACAGGTCATGTCACATTTAATTTAAATGTTGAATGATTGTTCTACAGTCCAAGGTCCTATATATCTCTCTTCAAGTGAGGGACAGCGTTCCAAGCTCTGTACTGAACTTAACAATTTCTCCATAAACTAAGTAAATATAATGACTGATTCTCATGTTAAAATGATACAGTTAGTTTGTAATTCTAAACTCCATGACAAGCTGAAGACCATTGCAGATGTTATCACTTTTCTTTATAGTTTATGAACTGTGTATTATGTTCCTTTTAAAACTCTGGGACTGGCCATCAGAAAGTAAGAAGCAAAACCTCTGTCCAGGCCTTCTTTTTACTGGTCACTGCATTGGCCTTTTATTTCTGTTCTACAGTTTTAGTTATTTTCTTTCTCAGTTTTTAAAATACTTTGTTCTAGTTTTTGCTCAAATCCAAGCTATCTTTAGGGTTTAAAAGCCCTATTGGTTTATGTTCATTAAAAAGAAAAAAAGCTATTCAGTCCACTCACAGGGCTCTAAAGGTTTTGAAGCACTAACGCTGTGTGCTGAGGCACAATTTCCTAATCTGTGTATCCTTCTAGCCTGGTATGATGTTGCTGATTAATTTATTTATAATAAACTGAATAGACTGACAGAACACAAAATAATTGCTTGCTAAGTTGCCAGATGAAAGAAAACACACAAAATAAAAACAAAACCAACAAAAATATAAAAGCTAGGAAAAAATCATTGCCATATATGAAAGATTCTTTATTCCAAGGAAATAAATAGTAAGAATTATACTCCTCCACCATCCAGAGGAAAGTATAGTTAAAATTAAGTTTGTAGAAACTGTGAGATGCATGAGAAAAACAGCAATACTTCAAATTGACAATTTTTGTCTTGTGTAAAAAGTACAACTAATTAGATTTTTCTAATCTAATAGAGTACACTTTTCCCACCATTTTCAAAACAATATGTTTTGCATAGACTATAGTTCAGTACAGGATAGATGCCTTTATATATCTAATCTATCTATTCTAGCATTCTATTTTTCAATTGATTTCTAAGATAACAAAAACATGCCTCCAAATTGTGCAGGCATTCATCTCATAAGCTGCTATCTTATTGCTGACTACAGTCACTGGCTCTGGAGGTCTAACTGAGAAAACCTACAGTTTTACCACTTTTATTGACTACCTTGATAGTCTCACTCATTTGAAAGCAGCTTCTTGCAGAAGAATATGTTTTACTTTATGTTCTAAACTGGGAGATTTGCAAACATGACTATAAGGTGAAGAACAGGGATAGACTTATGTATGTCTATATTGTTAAATATCAGGGAAAAAAATTGCAATGTCAGAAATTAATACTATTAAAATAATAACAATTATTTCAAAACATTACACAGTAATTTTTTTTCAATTTTCTTATGTGTTCCAGGGAGGGTTGGGAAGGATTCCAGACCCTTGAATCCAGAAGGATTCAAGCAAACAGCGTTTATCACTGAGAAATATCAAACAGGAGACAAAACTGAGAAAAGGAAGGAAACAAACCTCAGGCAGCTCCTACTCACACATAAGTTACTTACAGTTACTGTACATACTGACCCCAAGGCGCTGCTGCACAACTGGGGTTAGGTAGGCTCAACACACTCAGCGAGCATCTCCATGGGAGGCAACGTTGTCCTCTGTGCCAGCACAAACCCCTCCTTGGAACAGGAACTATCAAGTTTTATACACTGGGTCTATGACATCTGTCTGGGCATATGTGGCCAGCACTTGCCCAGATAGAGGCCTGCCATGCCTGAAAAGAGTTTCAGTGTACACAAAAAGTTTTTCCTTCAAGGCTTGTGGGGAAAGGATTATTTCTCTACAACATGCTCTATGCTAATGTAATCACTTCATGTAATACAACTGCAGTGTAACTGTGATGTAACTGCCTAATGTAACAGCCCCTGGGCAAAAGGTTTAAATACTGAAGCAGAGCCATTAATAAATGACCATCCCCATTATCTGACTGGGGTGTGTCCGTTCAATCATCTCCACAAAGGCCAAAGTCCCAGTTATAAATTCTTGTTTTTCTATAACTTGGCAGGCAGCAAGGCCAGACACAGACCAAAAATAATAGCATCTCACCACAACCAATTATTTATTTAATGTTTAAAAATACCAGAATTTTTAGTAAGATATTTGGTAGGATATTTGTGCATATTGATTTCCTATAAGAGCCCTTTTGAAGTGTCAGTTAAACTTTAGATGGTGAAAAATATTTTATTAAATCTTCATATACATACAGTATGAAAGCATACTTATACATATTTTCAGAAGAGAAATTTTAGTCAGATAAAAATAAATTGTCCATTGAGGCATTTTGACAAAGAAATATAAAGTTGAAACTAGTTATGTATAATAAATAAATAAATTTAAATAAATAACCCTGGTAAAGGTTAGGAAGTGGAAACTCAAACCCAAGCACTGTTCTGTAATATTATATCTATTTCAAGAATAGATAAAGCATCTTGAAGAAGCACAATTTTAATCATAAGTTCCTAGTAGTAAGTCATATATTCCTTATTCAGTGCTGAAAATGTTTTGAAGATTTTTGATGATTCTTGAATCATCACAAAAATAATCTGGAATACTGTCATAAGCAGAATTCAAGTTTTCCTTATTACTGTATTTATTATTAAAAAAAATCCAGATGCTTCTTTTCCAAGTAGTTTTACTTAAATCAGGGATTGTGTTATATTTAACATTATTTTCCACTTTGGTTAATATAGTACTATTAAAGTGTTCACTTCATTTGTTCTCTTAATTCATATAAAATGTCATTCTTCAGTCTGTGTCAATGCCTGTCTTTTAAAGGGGGAAGGGAGTGTACTTTTGCATAACACAGGAGAGTCAGGGCCTGCAGAGATTTTGGGAAGCAACAGGGAAATACCTGTCATAAACCACAAAGGAATCAGGGCATGTTTCTCTTCTCATAGTTGATTGCCCAACTGAAGTGCCTCTATGTCAGTGTATGCTGCATGGGTAACAAATAGGAGGAGCAGGAGGTTGCCTTTGAAGACAGAAACGTGTGATCTTACCACCATCACTGCAAAATGGTGGCACAAATTTGTGGTGAGTTGACTGTGTCTGGCCATCAAGTGCTCATCAATGCTTTCTATCACTTGCTGTCTACCAACAGGACAGAAGGAATAAAGCTCACAGGTGCAGATAAGGACAGCAAGGTCACTCAAGGGTTGCCATCATAGGCAAAACAGACTTGACTTTAGGAAATTAATTTCAAATATTGCCAGTTAAGCAGAGCAGGACAATAAGAAATAAGAACTAATCTAAAAACCCCTTTCCCCCACCTACTCTTCTTGAAGAAGAGACCTCCTCTGCAATGGAACAGAGAAACAGGGGCTGTGGTCAGTTTATTTCTGCTGCTCCCTCCTCCTCAGGGGGAGGGCTTCTCATTTTTCCCTTTCTTCAGCGTGGGTCACCTTCGCTGTGTGCAGTCCTTCAGAAACAGACTGCTCCAGTGTAGATTTCCCACAGGGTCACAAGTCCCACTAGTAAACCTTCTCCAGCATTGGCTTCTCTCTCCACAGCACCACAGGTGGAGACCCTGATTCAATGTGGGCTTCTCCAGAGAAGCCATAGTCCAAGGTGGGCTTCTTGACCAGAGAAGATGTGGATGCCTCATTATTGAAAGTGTTCAAGACCAGGTTGGATGGAAACCTTTGAGCAACATGGAAAGCACACCTGCCCATGGCAAGATGATTGGAACTAAATGATCTTTAAAAGATCCTTACAATCCAAACTAATCCATGATTCTGTGACACAGCTATTCTGTGTCATTTTGGGAGAAAGAATCCAAAACGAAACTCAACAAATAACAACAAAAACAACAAAAACCACCCAGCAATAGAGAAGGTAACTCTCCATTTTCACTAGTAACAAGGAAATACTCCCTGTCTCATAAGAATGTTATGAATGAATGCATTACCCTTATATAATAAAAAAATGTGCTGTACAACACCATATTACACACTGCACACGGTTTATATAGGGTTAAGACTACATTCAGTTGGCTAAATTGAACCTCACACCACCTAATTGCAAATCCCAATTGGTTATAACCCATAACTCACAAGTCCAATGTTCTGGTGAACTCATCCTGATTGTTTTCAGGAACATCTCCAGTGTGCTGTAAGAAACTTGAGGAGTTCTCATGAGAAAACTCTGGGAAGTTGCTAAGAACTCCTGGGGAGTGATTTCTCCTCCAATAGCCTGCAGCAGCTTTAGCCTTGATTATTCTTAGCTGCTTTCAGTCTCACAGGGTCTTATATAGATCTGAATTGCTCACCTTTGATTTTTCTGTACCTACAAAATCACACACTTTGACAGGTAAAATTGATGTCCATACATGGGAGGGGGATTTTTACTGTATAATGTCAATTAAGTTTAAAACAATTTACCTGACAATAGGTTTTCCAAGCAGGTTGAGTCTTCTAATAACAAAACTAAAAGCACACTGTGGATTCTTCACTGGTTGTCTACTATGGCTTAATTTTGTTCATATTTGCACACTTATTTGTGATGTTTTGTGAATTTATAATTTCCAGATTAGAATGCTTTGAGCTGTAAGTGATAATTCTACCTTAAATAGGAGTAAGGAAGTAAGTTACTCTGGGAATTGCATAGCTCTCACCAGAAAAGTAAGGCTGCATTAAAAATGCAAACTTTTGAAACTCACTCTCTGAAAATCCTCATGAACCAAAGATTTTCTTCTTTTCCATTCTTTACTTGTGAACTTGTAAACACTATAACTGGTTACTGGAACAGTTGACAGCTTTCAAATATTTTGCTAACATTCAGTTATTTCTCTCATGTAAGTTTGGATGGGACTGCAGGGACATGAGTGAACTGTGCTAACATGAGAGCATGAGGACTTTCCTTTAGGGCATTATCAGAGTAATACATTCTGATCAAGCTCTTTAGATATTCTACATGTGGAGAGTTTGATGCTTATTACCAAATTTTTAATATTTGATGCTATACTGAATTTTGATTTATTGAGTGACTAAACAGGACAGATAAAAAATACAGTTACAAGAATTTGACAGTTGTAATTTACAGTAGAATCACAATATAAATGCAATGCTTCTTACCATTTTCTGTAACATGCAAACTATCATGATGCTAGACATCTTCAGCCACCACAAAATAGCATAGGTAGTCTTCTCATTTAAAAACTGGAGAGTAAGAACATTCAGGTGTTGCCTAAAATTAAAAGGAATAAAACTTTTGAGACAGTGTAGATAAAGTACAAAGCAGTTCATTCATGAAAGCTTTCAAATGCACTAAGTCCATATGCACACACCCAGTATAGAGTCCTTACCAATTTATAACAGTACTTAAGTATCATACATAGTGGGTACATCAAAGCCAAAAACCATTTTCCACTGGTACCACTCTGAGAACTGCCCCACTGGAGCTCCTCCCAGTGTTTTGGGTCTTCTGTCTTGCTTTGACTACAATCATATCTTCCAGGTGCAAACAAGATGTCCTTGCTGAAATCTTTTTCCTTGAATAGCCTGTTAAACAGAAATTCAAGAATGTGGCACAAACAGTGAGAAAGGGGTTTAGAAGTTGTTAGCTGCTACCTCAAGTGGGAGAAACTATACATGTCTATTAAAATGTACAAATATATAAAAATCTTAAGGCAACACAGTAATCTTCAAGAAATTGTAAGGACTAAGAGTAGATGACTGAAAAATTTTGGATACAAGTGATGTACATGATTATCATTCATTTGGATTTGAAATTCACTTGAACATATAAAGTAATAAGCATAAATAAAAATGAAAATTTAAAATCTCCAGAAAATGTCTGTCTGAAAAACCTATATACAAGAAATAAGGAGAAATATTTTTGAAATGAAATACTTTTTTATCACCTTTCCATTTAAAACACTTTTTGACACCATATCTGAATATTTATTTAGCAAAGTAAACTCAAGACTACTCAGGAGTTTCTCCAGAGACATGACATAGAACTATGTCAGTAGAGAAGCTAATAATCTCACCTTATTTTAGATATGATGGAGGCTTTGAATTCAATGAAAAGAACTAACAATGAAAAATTACTTTGACATTTCAAATGGTTAGATAGAATTTATATTTTTGAGCACTATTTTGAATTTCCAGAAAATACTGTGACACAGTAATTACATTAATGGTATATGATGTACTCTATTCGATGAGAAAAATGGCAAATCCATATGTTTTCTAAAAAATGAATAATTTTATTATTATATATTTTCAAAAGGACAAGGTTCATATAAAAGAAGAAATATATTCTCTAAAAGATATATTTTCTATACTATTTTTGTGCTAAGGTTCATATAGTAGCAGTAAGCCTGTATTGTCACGGCTACTCATTCAGCAAAGGAAATATTTAATTTCACACCAAAAGTATAGTACATGTCCAAAAATGTAGTGAAGTAGTTGTGGGGAGGAAAAATAGTGTGGAAAAAAAAGTGCAGCTGTGGAAAAGGTCATCCCTCAGCAGAAATGTTGCAGCCAAATATTGTATCAAACAAAGTTATTAAAAAAGATCAATAAGAAATGTGTTGGTAGCATCACAGGCACTGAATGACACTGCTTGCAGGGAAAGTCCTAATAAAATCCAGGTTATGGAAACTACATCCATACAAAATGAAATTAAAAATTTTGGAACAGTTTTAGGAAGGGCTTGATAGATCAGTCCAAGACTGACATTTCATTTAAACAAGAAAGAAAAAACAAACTTTACAGAGATGTAGCAGATGTCCTAAAACTCCTCTAAAAGAACTGGGTATAGTGGGTCATTTTCTTTCTAGGCAGTTGCTTTAGCCACCAATTTAAATACAGTAAAAACAGAATAAAATATTTAACTTCTTAAACAAGTTGGGTTTTGGAATATATGTTAAAATTAAACATAAGTCATTAGCTTAAATATGTTTCTGCACATTTGAAATTATTTGGAGTCATACTGAGAGAATAAAGGTAATCAAGAGAAGTGACTAAGACTTCAAGCTGTTTTTACAAAATGCATTATTTCAATGGTAAGGCTGGCAGAGTGAGTCAAAACAATGGTTCTTCTTGCACCCTATTTAAGACAGCAACCATTAATGGATATATGGGAATCTGAATATGTAATTAAAGTCATGTTTCTGCTCCACAATAACTCAAATTTTGGAAACTATTTGCTCAGTCATTCCTGTTTTCAGTAGCCCTGAAGAGATTTTTCTTCATGTCATTTGTGCAGCAGAAATGCAAAGTGTCTAGGGGAATATCAATGTTGCCCAAGCTACATTTTAGGCATGACTCTTTCAATAATTTGCTTTACATGGAAAGTGTCATGTTAGCTTGCTTATTAATTTCTAGGTTTCTATTTACCACAGGTTCAAATGCTTATCTCCATTAGACAGAAATACCAATAATATTGATGCACAATAGTATTAGTATAGTATTAGAATAGTTCCTTCAAAAAGTCTTGAATTCTTTGTATGTAACACTGATAAAAATCCTAAAGTCTCTGTTGGACTTGTGACTTTTGGCACTTCTTTCTTCACAGGACTCCACATAAAAGAAAACAGTCTTTTACATTGCTCTTATAATTTATAGTATGAGCTTAAGGATTAGTTACTTTTTTTTCCTCCCACCAGAAACTGGCTCAGAATTGGGTATTGTCATAGTCTAGTGATCCCATTAGTGCATCAGGAATTTCTAACAGCCACTCTTCCCTACATGTTTACCCTTGCTACTATAGAAGACAATGAAACCCAGGGAGATTTTCTCCAGGTTTTACTGGAAGGCTGAGCTAGCAAAGACCAAAACACTGAAATAGCACTCATATTCTCAAAAAAACTTTCCAGCTATAGATAGCAGAGATTACAAAAGTTTTACTCAGGGTTTCATTTAGACATCTGAAGAATATATGTCTGGGAGTCGATGCTTCCTGAAACAATCATAATGTTTTGTCTCAATACTAAACCAAAGTACAATTAACACTCAACCAAGCAAAAGAAAAAAAAATTATAAAGATTGTAAAGGTACCAGATGTATAAATTTGATATCTCAGCTTTACAACAAAGGTGTTTTACCTTTTTTTTTTTTGAAAATCAATAATCTTTTAAATAGGTACAGTACTCTGAACACACTTGTGACTTTAGATTCCTCAAAAGAGATAAAAATTGATTTAATACATAGTTTCTAATTGCAACTATAGATTGCTTTTGAAATCTATATAGCTCACCTTCTTTTCTTCTGTGTTTTCAATTTTACTTGCCATTTGTTCTGTTTTATTCTCCTTTGTTCTACCAAGATGAAGACTTTTCAACTTTCCATGCATAAGTCATTACCCCTTATTGTTGCTCAGTGGGTCCTTTGGCATCTCTACCTTAAACTCAGTAATTAAAAGAGCTCAGAAAACCCTTAGCCTGAGCTTTTCACAAAGCAGAAAAGTGAATTGTTCCCCCAGTGGCTGCTGCTGAAAGGGAAGATGGAAATTGAGGAAACAGGATGATTAAACTTTACACCACTACCTCATATTTTATTTAATGTGATCAGAGAATACTTGGCTAGCTCACTACCATGGGGAAATTTCTAATGTTGATTGATAGCAGTAACTCCTTCTTTTAACATGAGGAATTAAGATTTAATAATATGTAATGATTTTAAAGCACTTCACTGTAAAAAATCCTTCAGGTAACCAGCTTTCATCACAGTACAATCTATGGTACTAATTGAATTCACGTGTTGAAGCAGAAAGTGACAGTCTGCTATTTCAATGAACATCACCCCGCAAACACTAAATATTATGTCCTCCAATAGCTCCTGCAATGCTATTATATCATGATCCTTTAAGCCCCTTCATTTATGAGTAAGCTAACCATCCTATTTTCTTGTCAATTGTTTAATTAACAAAAAAAAAAGAAAATGTCAAAAGAGCATAACCAAGACAACTAGGGAAGAACAGATTATGTTCATCTGCCTTTTGTTTTCAATACATGAACTAAGTAATAATAATGTGACAAATAATATTTCTTAGTATTTTGTGCTCTGCATGTCATAGAGAGCACAGAGATTTTCAGATCCCTTGAATGTGACATATATCTTTTTACATAGTAGATTTAAAAACAGTTTAACTCTGGACTCAGCTCGATGGGACAGTACATCCACACATGAGTAAGAGTCACTATATATGTTCCATGAATGTGCAACAAATTTCACACTGTGGCATATTTCATGGTGTAAAACAGCATAAATCAGATCACTGCATAATCCACTGAGGTTTATGAAGGATTAATAATATGAATTTTCATTTTAGAGCACTCAATTCCTGGTGTACTGTGAACTTTATTATATACACTGCTTTACTAGCCAACTTAAATTATTTTTTAGTCCAGCTTTGCCTTGCTAGATAATTTTATACTGTGGGTATTAATACACGTCCTTCTCAACTGTTTTAAGGGATTATATCAGTAGTGAAACCTTTTATTAAATTTAATAAAATGTCAAGATATATTAATTATTTGAACCTAAAATACTTTTTTTCTTCTAAGAAAATTACATTACAAGATGGGTTGTTTTGTCTGTCATCTAGTTCACTAAAACAAATATTTTTGTCTTGATATCTAATTGTGAACTTCAATTAATATTTCATAGTCAATATGATCTCTAAAAAAGAATAAAACCTTCTAGTTTATACACATTTTAACGGAGGATTTCTGTATGAATACACAAATATTAGTCTAAAACTATTGAAAATTTTAACTCTCTGGGTATTTGTAATTGTTATGATAGATTGTCTTGCTTCTGGACTCTATTGAGTTACCTTAACTATCTATTACAGGGTAATTTCTATCGCTAGGCTTTATATTGATTGCAGTGTTAATACATGTACTGTATTATATTTATTGTAGGAAAGATCCTACTTAACTTTGGAAGAGTCAATAAAAAATTAGTTCAGAAGGAATTCAATTTTCAAAGAATCCTAAAAAGCTCAATAGTCAGACCTGCAGACAGCTAAGCCCCACACCACAAGTCCCAAAGATGGACCATTCCTCTTCCTCCCCTTACTCATCAGTACACATGCCCTTCCTTCCAAGAAAATAGTAACTGTCATATGTTTTGAAAAGGTACTAGCTTGGCTAATTGGAAGGAGTTCTTTCAGAAGTACATTATGTACCAATTATATCCGAATGCAGACTGTGAAAAAACCAGCCTCAAAGTATACTGTAGTTTCCCCCTGTTTCCATGAGGAGTAAACCGAAGCTGTGTATCCCAGATAAGAGAACAATTGATGCTGTGCCTAATGTAGTTTATAAAATTGTTTTTATTTACAAAGAATATACATATATTTTCATATCTGAGTGCTGACTGTGTACCTCAATTAACAACAGCAATTGTTTCAAAACCCCTCATCTTTCATGTCCTTGTAGGAAGAATGGTCAGGCCGTGTATGTTACTTTGTCTCCTTGTGTTCACTTGCACACACCTCCTCTCCAGAAATATCTTGTTGAATGGACTCTGCCCAGAGAGTTCAAGTTTCTGAATAGTCATACATTTACCTTCATTTTGGTTGGCAATATATTACTTATATCTTAAAAAAAAGAGAAAAATAATGTTTCAAAAGAACTTCAATCTAGTAACCATGGTATTTATTTCTGCTACATAGTCTACAAAACAAGAAATGTCAACTGAAATTGAGATCAGATAACAAAAATATTTATATTTGAACATAGTCTCATATAAACTTCTGGTTTTCAGCAGATTTTTCATATACTGTTTTAATTTCCTTTTTTCTTCTTTCATAAATGCACTAACAATCTATAATAAATAAATAAATAAATAAATAAATAAATAAATAAACAGTATGAACCAGCATATATAATCCCAAGACAATGTCTATTTACATACACCAATGCAGTCTCTGAGGTACATAGCATGCATTATTAAACCCTGAACAAATGTGTATTAAATTAATATCTGAAATTAGCTGCATCAGTTAAGGTAATGTTTTGCTATATTTCACTTTCTTTGTTATTTATTGTACGTATTATATGAGCTCTTGAGTGAGAAACAATAAAACCAAGAAGCATATTAAATATATATTTCATTGCATATGAGGCTAAACTATAATTTAATTTAATGCAACATTCCTAAATATGTTAATGCTGTATGCCTCAAAACTTGTCTTTCTATAAACTCTATCAAAGGAAAAAATGGAACAGAAATTTTCCAAAGGTAATTACATTGTATTTTAAAAAGTTCAATAAAGAATATAATTGGCCAAACACAATTGCCCTGTAATTGGTGTACTTGACAATCTCATTCTGAACCATATTTTTATTTTAAAAATCAGGTTTCTGTGTCAGTTTGCCTTTCACTAGTTCAGGCATAATTAATAAACTTGTTGATATCCAACGACATTGACCATTTTTCTGGTTAAAATTAAGTCATAATTTAGTTCTTCAGCATGGCACTAATCATGATGGCCAAGTTTTTACATTAGATGGAGTAGTAGTATCGGGCTAAAGCTGCAATACCTTCGGGCAATGAGATTTTTAAGTAACTACAGCAAATTTTTCATCCCAAGTGAGAATTACAAGTGACTTTCAATGTTGTGCTATCACTGTAGTTGTCTGTAATTACAAGAGAGGAGAAGGAAGTGGGAAGAAGAGAAAACAGAAATAATTTTAAATGCTATTTCCATTAAATTTTGTCCATATTTGCAGGCCAGAATTAATAACAGGAAAAAAAAACAGAAAAAAAGCCAACAAACAAAAACCAATCAACCAACCAATAAACCAACCAACCAACCAACCAAAACAAAAAAACCAACAAACAAAAAAAAAAAAATCCAGATTCTGCGAGTCTGGTCTGAAATTATTCCTACGTTGGTAAATTTAAAATCCTGACTGCTTGGCCCTTTACATTAGCTGTAGTGATACTATGAAGGATGACACCAGGACAACAAACATCTTGAAGGCTGTCTGAGTTCAAGCACACTGATTCAGCAAGAACAGCCTGACACATTAGGATATAGTTATTTCAGAAATGAAAAACTGCTTATTTAAAATTAAATTCAATCTATTGAATTATTCAACAGTAATTGATTTCATCGGGCAGAGAACCCCTCACTATTGCTCGCTCACATTAATGAATTAGAAATAGAAAACACTGTCAGAATAAAGGTATAAATACAGCTAAATTTGCAGTCAGAAGTACTTTGCACTAAACAGCAAAGACCGCATGATTGGATAGTGCAATCTGACAGCATGTGAAGTGTAGTGAACATGGAAGATCCATCTAGTGTTAATTATGCCAAGAAAAGTCATTCTTACAAACAGCCTTTCAAGTCCAGGTATTTTTATAAAGAAAATTGATTGTGGCATTTACATTCTCATCTATTGGCATTGTGTCATAAAGAAACAAGTTGATTTGAAAGATGAATCATATGCTTTTTTTCTGTCATGATTATTGATTATCTTTCAACCTATAAAGACTGCATAAGGTTACAGAACACTTAAAGATTTATTACCTTTATAGATCTATCTTTTCTCTGGTGATGAAAGTAAACATAAATCTCTGGTTTACCAAATGATACAGTAAACATGGCTTTAAATAATTAAAAACATATTAAACATAAAGAACTAACACTGCAATTTTTTTCAAGTTAAGGAAAGAATTGGATAAACATTTTTAACATGCTGTTCTGCTTTGAAGAACTTGAAAAATATTTTTATTTTGCACTCTGTCAGAAGGTATAGAAATGCTACCTAAATATCAATTACATTTAGAGGCCTAGGAAAAGTACTGGATTTTCTTCTGCATTGCAAGTAGGATTGAGGAAGATATTAGGAAGGAAAAGGAACAACAATAACAAAAAATAATGTCAAAGAAGCAAAAAGAAATAAGCATTGACTGAGTTGAGTTTGCTGAGCATCTACTAATGATGCTCAGAATTTATAGACATTGACAAAACAGTACACCCACAAGCATATATGAATGCTGCAATTGCACCAAAGAACAATGACCTTGATAAGAGAAAGCTTTGTCCTTTGGTTTATACTTGACATTTTGCCAAAGTATTCAAACCAAAACAGAACTACTTTCGGTTGACAGACACTGCCCATCTACAGAAGGCCATCCCTTCCTTCCATATCTCTGTATGCCTACAAAACTGCTCCAGTGACCCTTATGTAGCCATTTGCAGTTAAATGCAGTTTTAAAACTGCTTAAAATAATCAAGATCATTTTGACTAAAATGAACTAGGTCTTGATAGCAGCTATTCATAGGTTTTTGGGAATGAAAGACAGACAAACAAGACAGTGGTGAACAGATGGATCTACAGGGGTGACTCCTACACCTTCAGACATATCCAGAATGCTCTGGCTGCCCACACACTCAAAAATCATTCTTAAAAGGCAAACCTAATCCTAATCTTTTTACTCAACAATACTTTTCCATACTCCACAGTGTAAAATTAGAATAATGATATCACTCTATGCCTAATTCTAATGTAATTCTCATGATACAACTAGAAGGTGATCCAACTAGTACTTTACTGTATATCGTATTGCAACTTTCATGGGCATTGTTGATCTAAGGAAACAGCAAGCTCTATTCCTCAAGATCCATTGATTCTGAAAACATCAGAGAGCTTTATCTTTCAACTTTTGACTATCTGCAAGAATCTGGTTTTAGTCAGTAGAGAATGAATACGTGTAAGATGCAATTGATAATGGCAACTCCTAATTTAGGCGGGTTTTGAGGACTCTGATTCGGGTTCTCATAAATGCTCAGCATCTGCCTTTCTAGTCATTGCTGGACTGAGCCAGAGTAACAATAACTGGACACAGAAGTGATGTTAGGTTAAGCTTGAAACATGCTGAAAGACACTGTACATAGGAAATCTAAAATGCAGAATATAAGGAAATACTTTGTTTAGTAGCAGTTTGCATAATTATGTATGGCTATTATTCCATTAGAAGTTGATATCAATATCTATGATATACATCAAGATCTTTCATTTGCTGGAAAATTCACTTTTTAATAGAAAGTCCCACTGTAGCACTAGGGTGTTAAAAGTCCCACTTTAGCACTGGGGTGTTAAAAATATATTCTTAAGAGAAATATTTTGAGCAGGCTGGCTTTAATTTTTGTAAGATCAATCTGTCTATCAATCGATCTATCTGTCCATCTGTCCATGTACCTGTCTGTCTGTCTGTCTGTCTGTCTGTCTATCTATCTATCTATCTATCTACATTTATGTATTGCTGAAAGTAATAACTACTTCTTTAGTAGAATCATTTAGAAATAGAATTGTTTTTTATAAATACTGTTTGTAACATTTTCAGTATGTCAGAGATGCTTAATATTTCTGTTAATCCTTTTCATTTAGTTAGAGTTGATACTTCCCTTCATTTCCAAGCTAAGCTCTGTAACGCATGTTAACCAATTTACCACTTCCTTCTTATAAAAGTTCATTTTAAACCTGATACCAATACTGTTTTGACCTTCTACACAACCTTTCAATTTCACATAAAAGTACTGAGAAAGCAGCTTTGCTCTAGCCTTCAACCACATCCCACAAACCATTATCATTCATCTTTTTCAATCTATATTTGTTCTTAGCACAGCAAGAAATCAACCTTTCTTCATGTAAGAATTAGCCAGTGACTGCTATATGGTAGCCAATGATTCTGTTGTCTTCCTCACATATCTTACATGTCTACCTATCCATCAGTAGCTGGTAGTAAACTTCCCTTTCTCACCATTGCCTAATAAACACAAAGAGTGGCTCTACAAGAAATCCCAGCTGTTTTAGAAGTCAAGCTGTAAAGACATTGGACCTCTTTGTAATATTCCTGATTTATGTTCCAAGGTATCACGTCTTAACTCCAGTAGACAGTTCAGCCCAATGCCACAGTTCGCTTCCCTCCCTCTGCAGCAGGATGGGAAAAGAATCAGAAATGTAAGAGTGAGAAAACTTGTGTGTTGTTACAAAGACAGTGCAATAGGTAAAGAAAAAGCTTCATTCACAAGGAAAGGAACTCAACGAATTCATCACCACTTCTCAGGGCAGGTAAGTGTTCAGCCTTCCTCATGACAGCAGGGCTCCATCACTTGCAGTAGCAATTTGGGAAGGCAAATGCTATAACTCTGAATTTTGCCCCCACACCTTTTTTTTCCCCTCAGCTTGTCTTGTTGAGCATGGCATCCTATGGTGTGGATTTTCGCTTTGCTCTGTTAGGGTTAGCTGTCCTGGTTCTCTTCCAAACTCTTGTGCATCCCCAGGCTACTTGCTGGTGGGGCAGTATGAGGGCCATAAAATGCCTTGTCTCTGTGTAAGCACTGTTCGGCAATAATGAGAACACCTCTCTACTGTCAACAATTTTGGTCATAAATCCAAACTACAGTGAAAATTAACTCTCAACTCAAACCAGTATACAGGAAATATCTTCTGCATTTCTCACTGGTATGTGTACTTCTTTTGGGGATATTCCCTCCTGAAATCCTATTGTAGTCACACTAAATACCCCATGAAATTTTCGGTTTCATACCAAATGGACAAGACAAACAATAACATCATTAATTTCTGACTGTGTTAAAATGCATGTCTAACATAAGTAAATTATTCTGTTTTCCCCTGCAGCGACTGGAAGGACAAAGGCTCTGCAAAGGTTGAGTCACCCTGCGTGAACAAGCCAGCAAGATTTCCTTTGGAGATGCCTGGACCTTTCCTTTGATAGTGGAAGGGGTCCAAGTAATCACTTTGCACAATTAGATAGATTAAGTTAATCTTGTCCTTCTCACTGTGTCTCTATTGATATTTTATTAATCTTGTGTATGAATGTAACATACTAACCCCTTAAGAAGTGGTACCTTAAGAAGGATCAGCTCATCTGTTTCCTTTGAGTTTGACCTCAGTGAGTTTTCTTTTCTACTTTTCATCTTTTCCTTTTTTAATCATGTTATTGACTTTTTACATGGAAAAGCAAAACCACTTTTTCTGAAAGAGATTTGCTCTGAAGCACCTTTGTAACACTTGGGAGTTCTGATGTCAAATTACTTCAATATTTATCAGAGATCAGCAACTGTTGCTAAAAAGTAAATAATTATTAATTTAAACTATACAGAATGCAATAAAAAGAGAATTACTCATTGGGACTGATCTTCTTGGTGGTTATTCTTTTCTAGCTGATTTATGACTGTACTCATCATATCTTTATTTCCTAAAACTTCTCTTAGATCCTTTGAACTGAACTTGAATTTCAGTGACAAGCTCCCACTCAAACTACCATTGTCACACTAATTTTCAGATTTCCTGATTTAACATTAGAAAGGCCCTTCAGAATACAGTACTTGTGATGGAAATAAATTTAAAAAAAAAGGCATGTGTATAACCTTGGCATGTCCAAAACATGCAGTGGAAGGCATTTCAGGTGTTGATAAAGAAATACAGGACCCTCCCCTGCCCTATAGGACAATGGAAGTAGTTCATCTTAGGCAATTAGACACCTCACTTCATTGACAATGGCTGTATGGTAGTGAACCATTTATAAAAAAATTACAGTCTCAGTCCAATTGCTACTAGACATGGTTTTAGCATAGAAGCCAAGAAATTAATATGTATTAAAACTGTTTTATTTTTCCACATTAAGAAGTATCCCTAAAGGACAGAGTGAAAGTGTTGACTGTGCAATGTTGAAAGACTTACCTTGTGTCAATTTCAGTGTGACTTCTCCCACAGAGTTTTCTTCTGGGACTACTGCTTTCATAAGCTACCTGGCTGACACCTTTCATTTTAAACATGGAATGTCAATACATTCCCTGATATATGTTTGTTTAATCTTCAGCAGTCCATTAGTTTTTCTGTAAGCAATATAAACTATATAAAAAGGTTAATTGCAGTAGAAGGAAAAGTATGTATATCTAATAATGCTGTCAAATATTTATATCTGGATGAACTCACTGAATTTGAATGAAATAATTTTACTAAAATATGGATCAATGTGTAGGAAAAAAATCAATATATGTATATACAATTTTTTCATCTAACCACTTCATCAACTGCCTATCAGTATTCATCTATCTGATTTCCTAAGCAATGTGAAGAGAAAAAATATTTTTAAAAAGATGCCAGTTTTCTCAAAAAAATAGGTCAGTGATATCGGCAAAAATGATTTTTTTGTTGTTATTGTAAGACCAGAAGCTCTTGCTTGAGGATATTCAAAGAAGAGCAATGAAGCTTGTGAAGAGTCTGGAACACGTCTTATGAGGAGTGGCTGAGAGAGCTGGGACTTTAGATTGGAGAAAATGAGGCTCAGGACGGACTTCATTGCTCTCTACAACTACCTGAAAGGAGGTTGTAGCCATGTGGGAGTCAGTCTCTTCTCCCAGGTAACAAGAAACAGGACAGGAGGAAACAGTTGCACCAGAATAGAGCTAGATTGGATATTAGGAAAAATTTGCTCATTAAAAGGGTTGACAAGGACTCAGATAGGATTCTCAGGGAAGTGGTGGAATCACCATTCCTGGAAGTGTTCAAAAAAAATGTGGATGTGGTGCTGAGTTTACAGGCAAACTGAAGGATCTTAAGACCTTATCCAAACTACATGATTCTAGTATTCTAATAAAAAAAAAAAAAAAAGAAAGCCAACCACATAAAACCCCAAACAACCAAAAAACCTCAGTAGTTTAATTATCTCTTTTGTATTGTTCTACAAAAATCCTATACACTTTTCATTGCATCATCCTTCAGGCTTTTTTTTTGGTTGTTTTTTTTTTTCCACAGAACGGATGGGACACTTAAACAAATAATCTTCTGAAGTTACATAAAGTCTGTCCGAGTCTGAAAAATCTTTGAATTGGAACTATGTGTTCACGTGATTTTACCTATAAGCAAGCACAATATGCAGTCATGACAATCTGTATTTCAAAAATGACTGTCAGGTTTTATATGGATACTTTGGCTGTTTTCTTATCCATCCCAGCTTACAGAGCATGGTATATAGAAAAGAGCTTTAGTTCAATATGGAGTCATATTATAGATAGTGGAAAACATTAGGGAATGATGAAGTACCATTTCAACATGAATAGATTTAATATTGAGTAACAGAGTAGTTATGTTGTATAGATCACTATGTGTAGGTTAAAGAGTGCTCCAATTCAGATTAAAATATTTAGAGTCTTAAATAGCTTTCTTATACGGTCAGACAGTGACTATTCTTTATCGTTGTGCTCCTCTTTTTTTCAATTTCATTTAATAAAAGTTATAGTGATAATTTCTAGAGTTTTTGTTCATCTGTTTGCTAATCTTAAGTCTTAAACTGCTTGGAAGAGCAGAAAGAAAATGTTGCCATGGAATAAACTGTTCCTTTCTTACTAATTGTAGATTCTTATGGTTGGTGTAAACTAGTTATACACAAGGAGAAATTTCTAAGAAAGACTGTTGTGGCACTTCCACATATTTTTAAGTTAAAAAAAAAAAATTAAACCAAACAGGCTTTTTGGGTATTCCTACATAAAAAACCAACTGTACTACCCCCCAGAGAAACTTTTATCCATGAGAAGGAATTCTATATCTCCTCAACTACCCACATCTCACTCCAACAGCTGATACAGGAGGCTGATAAAGAGTTTCTCCAACCTTGAGCAGACTGAATGTTGAGACCCTGTTAAAGGGATTCTCATAACGCTGTTTGAGACAGATGTTATTCTATCTCCTTTCTGATATCTTATTTTTCCTTTCTGAGTATGCAGAATACTTCTCCTAGAGCTGTTTGCTTCTCTCATACAACTGACAATCTCACCTTTCTTGATATTTTATTATATCTACATCTATTTGTTCCAGGAAAAAAAGAAATAACTTTGGTTTTTGAAACAGATTATCAATTTAAAAAAAAAAAAAAAGAGCAGAATTCTTTGACAGAGTGAATGAGTATGTGGTGAAGCACAATCCAGAGAACATATTTTAATTGATTAATAATCAAGAGGCAGGAAATGAAGGATAGAGGTTAGTGCTGATGATCTGATTTCAATCATAGGCTGTTCATTAAATTTATAGAGATGTAAAAAACATTAATTACTAGCAAACAGACTTCTAAATGAGTCAATGTTATTTACAGTAACCCAGATTAAAGGTAATGAAGGAGTTTTAGAAAGATGTCATTAGATTAATTGATCAGGAGATGCAGAGACAGATGTTTCAGATAAATTCTCTTTCCCTGTTCTCTTCTCTGTGCATCTGATATTTTTTCTTCCAAATTTACTCATGAGATACTTTGGAAGTCTGATTCTTTTCCCTGCCAAGACTGACACTTTTTTCACTTTAAATAAGGTTCATTGAAGTAAGGCTCTAATTTTTTTTCTCATTTCTTCATTACCTCCTCACTTCTTTCATTTCTGAAACAATGTTTGGTTTTGCTCTTTACAGTCTCACCACAGAATCAGGGAGTGGAAGTGTGTTTTATTATCTATTTGTAAATCATGACATAAATTCACAGTGCTACATGGTCAATATTTAATAAACTTGTTATACCACAATATTAACACCTCATTCCCTTGCCAAGGTACTCGTTTGGCAGAAAACTAGGCTCAGGTCCAGATGGGCTCCATATTTTGCAATAACTCTGTTATTAGAATTTTGATAGAGATGTCCAGGCTCTTTTTTTCTTTTTTTTATACCCTCCACAGAAATAGTTTTTGGATTGTGCCTCTGTTTCCAATACAACAGTTGACAAAGAAATGGCAGATTAGGTTCTCTCTCACTATGTGTATCTATACTGCCAAGTTGGAAATCTTTCATCAGTACTTTGTTTTTACATGTATTCTTTCCACTGAATTTTGACATAGCCCAAACACAGCTGAACTAGGATTGCTACCACTGCAGGTTCCCTCTTTACTTATTTCACATAATTTAGGCAGAGAGAGGAATTTTCTAAGGATGGTTCAAATCTTAGGTAGTCTGGGATGTCTCTTAGAGAGGTCTAACTCTCCCCTTTACCTATGGAAGAAACCTACAAAAAACCCCAGTAGTTTTCATATAAATTATTTCCCCCTGAAATTAGCAAAATACACTGAAATCTTACATACTAAATGCATTCCATTAAAAATTATGATTTTTGTATGAAAAATAAAACAAAATAAAACAAAAAACCAACCAACCAAAAACAAAAAAAAAAGCAAAAAAACCCCTCAACCTTGCAGAGCTTCAGTAGCAATGATTTTAGTTGACTTACAGAATCAGAATTGTTTACTCAGTGCCTTTGTAATTCTATGTAACTCAATGAAATACATTAGGACCATACAAAGATGAAGTATGGAACAAAAACCAGAATTGCTAAAAGTGGCATAGAGGAATTAAAAAATGTAATTGAATATTCAATGGGAAAACTGGATTATACTTGGGAGATCTAGAGTTCCAAGAAGTTTATTTATTGTTCAACACATCCTAAATTGTATATTTAAACCATACATGTCCAGTGATAAATTAAACAGCTTGGCTCAATTTTAACTGATGTATATGTGCAACAGACTATCTCTTCCTTGAGTCTCTTTATCGGCGTATGAGTACAAGGAGCTAAAGTATCTCTACCATGCTTTGTTGATGTACAGCATCTTAGGTAATAAAAGGGCACATCTGTAACTGCAGCCAAAGGTATAGCTTTAAGAATGGTCAGCTTTAATCTCTGCTGCCAGTGACAACAGCAGTGAGAGTGGGACTGCCAAAAGCCAGTGTTAGGCAACAGCATAACATCACTTTGGGTTACAGTACAAACCCACTTGCAGTGAAGTTTTGTGCCACTGCATGTTCGTTCCTTCTGTCAGCCACAACAGCTACAAAATGCTACAGTACTGGAGTGATCTACTTACAGTCATCCTGCCTAATGGCAGAGGGTATATGTGCAATATATGTAATATATCTTATATAAAATATTTAAAAATTGAATTGCATTTGTATATCCATTACCAATAAATAGATAAATTTATATAATTTTTTGTTAGAATTATTTCCACTTTATTTTAAAATACCATTAAAAGCTGAAAAGCTGCCAAAGCAGGAGGGAAAAATAGCAGTTTCCACAAAAGGAAAACCCAATGACAAAGTCAAGTGGAAGAAATTATTAGTGTTATCCACTTAAAATTTAACTTATAACTACTGAAAATACAGAAGTATGATAAAACCATAAATAATATAGAGGACAACAGAAATATAAAGAACACACTGTAAGAAATTCTATAAAATAAACACTGTTCTAATCAGATTTGATTAGTAGAGAGAGTGCAATGCCCGTATTTCTCTATATAAAAGTATAAATTCATCATATGAAATTTATTTACCAGATAAAATGTCATTTCACTTGAATTTAGAATTTTATACTGTTTTATGGAAATATTAATCTATATAATTATTATTAGAACACATTTTTGCACAATGGGAATGGCTTTAAAAGTATAAACAGAGATAAACAAACCCAATTTTTTCCTGAAAATATGGAGAACTGCAGTGTTTTATCTGCAGCGTGCTGTTATTTACATTTTTTGTTTGCTTATGTAGGAAAAAAAAGGGAGAAAGAAACTCTTCTTTGGTAAGTAATGATAATTCTGAATGCTATTAAATATTAAACAAAGATCCAAGTATCTATGATTACAATAGTAAAGAAAATGTCATTGCCAAAAGGCTTAAAATTTTAAACAGACATAAGGAGAAAAAGTTGAGAGAGAGCAGAAGAGCCAAAAATAATGATGAGAACCTTTTCCACTAGCTAGGAATGAAAATAGCATTTACTGACCTGTGTTAGTAGTTATTGTCTGCTATTAATAGTGAAAAGAGAGACAGTAGTAAGTGAGATCACAAGTGCAGATAGAAACATAATTGAGGAGATATTGAAAAATAATCTTAAATATGCCTAACTAGGATTTGGAGAAAGAAATTATATTTTTGTAATGGCAGTGAAAAAAAATGGCAGATGCATAGAAGGGAAATGTAAAGCAGAGACAAGAAAAGAAGGTAGAGATAATTCAGGTAGGTTTTCTAATAAAAATTAAAATATAAATAAACTAAGAAAATAAATAAAATATATAGATGCGCTTATAAAAATAAAATAAGAATTAAACCCAGGGAATGCAATCTTAACTCATGGCAGTATTTTATTTAATTTGATAACTTTTCAAGTTTTTTTGATGAGGAACTCTTACTTAGTAAAGATAATGGGTACTTACTAAGATAGTGTAATTCTTTGTATTTTACTATAAGAAATAATTGATCACCATACAAGACGAAAGCTTAAAAGTTCAAGATACAATATTTCAAAGACTTTCTTGTTTGAAGATAAACAGGGAGCCTAATGAGCAGCAAACCAAAAATTCACATCCTGCACTAATTATTACAATAATTTCATATCAATATCTTGTGTTAATTACTTTATCTGTTGCCACAATATTTCATAGAATGTAAAAAAGAAAATATTTATATACAGTGTCAAAAAACCCCTGCACAGTTACTGCATTATTTAATGATATAGCAAAAAGAATTAAAATATTTTAGTTTCATATTAGGTTGTACATATACATACATACATACATATATGCATGTCTATATCTGGAGAAAAATAACAAAAGCCAACTAAATATTGACATCACAACTTTGGGAGATTTTTTTTCTCTCAGACTGTTACATCAGAAGTAAAAAAGCAGAGAGAAAATGCAGAAAAAAGGTTCAATTTTGGTATAAATCAAGAAAACCCTTCTCAAGGGTGCGGGGTGAGGGATAGGCCTCCCATAAATGTCTGGCTCTAAATATTTGTCAGAAGGACTGACTATAAGCCATACCATAAATATTCACTATATGTCTACATAACATTTCTCTGTGACATACGAAGAATTCACAAGAAACAATCACTTCTAAGAACAACAGCAAAAAGTTAAAGGTATCTGCGAAAGAGCAAAGTAGAAATTATCACATTTATAAATTCTGCGTTGCTATCCTGAAAAGAAATCTTAGCCTTATGTAGCAAGCTCAGAAAATGTACATCCCGTAGAGTTATGGTCAATCCATAAAAGTATGTTTCCATAGTTTCATTTGTGATTCTTTGAAGTGAATTATCTATTTTGTTAGGGTTTTTAAATATAATTATTATTAATGTTTATTCTCCTTCTTTCCTTACACCATTTTCCTGGGAGTCCCTTGTGTATTTCTAAAGAGCAGTTGCAAAATGCAGTTTGTGTTTATTTTCTATACTACTTCCAGTGATTAAATTGTCATTATATTGCTCTCAGAAATATCTCTAGTGGTGTAAAGCTGCAGTTTGATTGAAAAGGACTCAGACCCTTGTGCATATACTATTACAGATTTTGACGAGAGGTAGCCAGAAGTAGGAATTATTGATTCTGATTTTATAAAAGAAGATAAGCTGATGCAAATGCTATGATCGGAGCAGTACCTGCCAACTGTGTGACAATGGTAGGGCTTACAGGTGCAGCCGAACAACATGGAAACACAGGCTGCACTCAGTAAGTAAACTTGTGAGTGCAATTTCTGGAACTGTCCTCCAAATGCATCCCTGAAAAAAACGTGGTCTCTTGGCAGGCTGTGGAAACAGACACATGTGTGAGAATACAGAGCACCAGGAGTTCAAATAATACACCAATTCAGGGAGATGTAGACAAAAATTATCTTAGCGTAATTTCATTGGCAAAAAAAAATGAGCCCTCTGGACTTAATTATTACTCCTACTCAGGTGAGCTATCTACTGGAAAGGTTCTGCAGGGAAAACCGATAACTTCCTAAAAAATGTTATGGAAAGTCATTGTGAGAAGGCATGACTTAGTGAATAATAATTTTTATATCATATTATGTATATGCCACTCCTTACAAGGAAACCTGGAAAAAAATATACAGAAGTTTGGGCTCTTTCTTTTAAATGGATCTACTGCAAATTGATTGTTTTCATTCCTCTTTCACTTCTGTGCATGATTTGGAAATTCACATGTAATTACTCTGTGATCTGGAAAAATACTTTTTGAAGTGGAGTTTTCAAATTAGATGGCAGACTATGTGGTTAGAGAATGAGAATTTTTTTCTCATGTATTCTAAGGAATACAAGTTTTATATATCCTACGTGTTAAAAACATAAGACCTTGTAATACAGCACATAAGGTCTCACCCAATAAGGGTAGGCAAGGAGTTATTATGAATACATCAAATATCACCTCAACTATTATCATCATAATTTTAATATTATAGCTATGTCTGTCTTCCCCTTTCAGTTAGTTAGAACTTTCAATTTATGCAATAAAGAAAAAAAAACCTGCATATTTCGCATTGCCATAATGCCATAAGTTTTGCCCTAATGTGGCCAGTTTTCCATTTTCTTGTCTTTGTCCTCCCTAGTGAAGCAGTGGACTCTAAATGGCCATCTGTCTAAACTGTTCTCCTTATACAGGTAGAGCTGATTTATTTGCAAGACACATCTTGGCAAGCATTCTTACATTTCACCTAGAGTTTTGGGAAAACTTGGAGCTATTTCATAATTTACAACCATCAAGCAAAAGTACTTTGCATTGCTTTGTATTGCTTTCACTGGGTATATTAAATATTTAGATGCAACAACAGGATTTAGAGAGACAGTTTTGTCATACCAGTTTTGGCACTTCCTGTTACGATGCGTGGTCACAGCAGACAATCAACATGTAATCCTCAAATCTGTGTTTAGAGAAAAGAGACCAGAAATCAGAGAAACCCAAAGGGAAGCAAGCACTGAAGCCAATGACTGATTTTTAAAAATAGCAAACCAACCAAGGAAAATATTTTTTTCTTGTTACATTATATCTACTATTTTTATAGTAGTAGAGACAAAATACTACAACATATGAGCATGGAGGCATACATGGAATAAAGAATATTTGATGCAATATTAAACCCAAAGTGAAGACAAAGTTTTCAGTGTCTGACGGAAAAATGATCTCCACTATTTTTAAAGCAAATTATATTATTAATTGTCCAAATATATAGAGGATTAGTTTGCACAGTTATGACATGATCTATTAGCCATATCCTAGGGACAACCATACAGAGCCTAAGGCTTACGGGACATTAGCGCAAAATGCTGTTTGGAGGGTCACTGAGTACAAAGAGTTCTAGATCCAGGATGTGGCTCCTATAGGAAAGTATATTGTCCTAGTTCAGCAGGAGGGACCAGCTAACACTGTGTGTGAGTGATTAAAGCTGTGTATTCTACCCCCTCTATTCATTCCCCAAGGACAATGGGCCATTAGCAGCAGCTGCCCAGGGAGTCATTATCACCTTCACACCCAGCCTGAGGGGGCGGAGCTGCTAATGGGCCATCAACAGTTCAATACCCCCTGGCTCCCAGAGTTAATCACCCATTGTGTGAGTCCCCGCCCAGGGGGAGGGACTGGGTGCTCCCTGAGGGTACATAAGTGGTAGGTAGGAGGACCTTGGGAATTTTTCTCATCGGATCCAGAGGAGCAGCAGGATCTCGGCAGGAGGAGATCACCGCTCTCAACCAGACCACAGCCCTCGCCTGCACCAACAGGTTTTTTCACTCCTTTTGCTCGGGACTTGGGGAAGCCACAGGGGTCTCAGCACCAGGGCTAACAAACCCCTTTGGGTTTGTGCCCCAGGGCACTGGGTTATACTGTTGGGTTTTGTGGGTTGGAAGCAATTTCCTTTGTGTCAGTATATTTATTATAATATTATTATTAAATTTTAGCTCTGACTTATTATCTCTCTCGTGGTGAGTCCATTTTCCCTGCTGGTTCACCTTTAAACCAGCACATATCCAAAGGAATGAGATTACCCTGGAGAGCAGGAGGTAAGCTGAGTACTCAAAAAAAGAGATCCTGGTCCTTTTGGCAAGATGGTAATAACTGTTGTCTCTAGGGTGGGCTACTGTTGCTGTCACTGGGTGATGACTCATACCATTGATTTTTGACTGCCAGCATAAGTCAGTCTTGTGTATACCCAGATAAAGCATCTGCCCCTGGTGGTTTGCTGCCCTAGGTATTGCTTTGCCTAGTCAAGCTAATCAAGATACATGGCATGGCCCCAGGAATGACCATTATATTGTACATTAAAGTTTAATATTTTCTGAGATGTCAGGAGGTTAAGAGTGTGACACCAGGGACAGAGAATTTGGAAAGCTGAACATAAGTGGAACTTAAATGACCTCTGGAAACTGTGATGCAGTGAGGAATCCCTTACAGCAGGAAGATATTTAATCAGAACATGCAAATATGCAAAAGGTTGTCTAATAGTGCTAAGACACATGACTATGGCAATATTCTTTAATTCAGCATCTAACTAGCAGACAGAAAGTAAAATACAAATTTTTTGTGTGTTTTAATAACGTGTGCTAGACCTATTCATTCAGAATAATTTAGGTAATAACTGTGATGAAAGGATCTTTTATCATGATATTTAGTGATATAAAAAACTGTATCTGAAGCAGACTTGAAATGAATATCAGCTCCTTTAAGCAATAATGAAGTCTTTAGAAGTAGGGGAAGGTGGTCTCAAATTTTGTCTGTAATGACACAAATAACCAGTAAATAAAGAGATAATTTTGTAGGCACAGTTAGTAGTGAAGTCTGAAAGTAGACAATTTTTAATTTACAGCAGAGAAAAATAAGTTTTTTAAGCTAAAATACATTGAAGTTCAGCCAGACATTTCTAGCTAGAAAAAAAAAAATCAAATTCAGATTCCTGCAACAAGATAACAAATAAGGAAAAAATCCTGAACGTTGACTGAGTTCACTGAATGAGCCTAAAGCACCTCCGCTCAGGAAAATGTTGGTTTCTGGTTCTTGCTCCAGTCTAGTATTTCATACTAGTATTAAAAGCCCTTAGCATAGGTATGTTTAGAACAAACATTTCTATTTTTCCTCTGGAAGTATAGATTATTCAGAATAATGTGAAGAATCAGAAAAGAAGAAACATATTAGGTGGGGCTTTTGCTGGGTTTTGGCTTGCTTGGTTGGTTGGTTTGAGGTTGGTTGGGGTTTTTTGTTTTGTTTTGTTTTGTTTTTGTTGTTTGTTTGTTTTTTTGGGTTTTTTGGGGTTTTTTTGTGTTTTTTTTTGTTTTTTTTTTCCCTTTGCAAAGCAAAATGGGCTTTACAGGGAAAAAATAGAAGAGTAGGGACAGTATCCTTTACAACAGGATTCATTATCAAGGTCCTTCAAATTTATTAGAACAAAAAACCAAAGTTATTTATTTATAAATAAATATGTATATAGTTTGATTTCCAAAAGAGAAAGTAACTCAAGCATACATTGATCTGAGTTACATAATTGAATAAAATAAAAATAATATATTTATATAGAAGAAAATTTCACTCTGGGATTGATACATCATCTTAGTGTACAGACACTCAATACAAATTGCCCATTTGTTTCACATTCTGATAAACCCCAAAAATTCTTCAAGGCAACAAGGCAGTAAGCAACATTAAAGGTAGAGAGAAAAGGAAGAAATAAAAAGAGAGAAAAGTGCAACAATTTTAATAATGCATTAGCTGAATTTGGGGTACTAAGAGGAAAAGGCATGCCAAATCCTGATCTTGTGTATAGCAGTAAGATAGACTGCAATGCCACTTGTGAGCTGGATCCTTAGCTCTGAATTTCTAATGCTGTCATTACCATTGGAAAGTTTGAGAGCAGGAAGACAGAAGAGTCATAATTTTGGTGGTTTGAATTAGGTTTGGTTTGTTGATTTGGTTTTTTGGGATGTTGTTTTTTTGTTCGTTTGTTTCGTTTCATTGTGTTCTGAGGTTTTGAGGTTTTTGTGTTTTGGGTTTTTTTATGTTTATTTGAGTGGTTTTTTTGTGGGAGAGGAGAGAGGTTTGTTTGTTTGTTTGTGGAGTAGGGTTTTTATTTGTTTTTTTTCAATGTCCCAACATACCTTCTAAGCATATTCTCAAAAAAATCAATGAATACACACCACAAAAGGGTGAGAGGGGAATTAACTATTTGTAACACAGTAGCCTAAGCAGGAATTAAATTTTCTGGCAGCCAATATTAGTCAGGTAAATTTCTTCCATAGTGACACAGCAGTGAAAAGAGACCCAACTGGAATGCTAATGGCAAAAACTTGTTAGTCAGGAACAGCTGTATCAGTCAAGTTGCTTTAAGTGTTTACATAGATGCTGATGATCAAGAATCCACTTGTTTGAAACAGTAAAATGTTTAGCTTTATTTTTTCTAAATAAATATCTCTATACCACAAGCTAACCAAGCATTATATAAACACTATCAAGAAAGTCATTCTTAAAAGAGAGTATAGTACAACATTTTAGGGTTATTTTTTGGTGAGAATTAGTAAAAAGTACACATAGTTTGTTTCACTTTAGATTTTAAACGGTTTTGCATCTTCCCAGCTCTAAGACAGAGTAAAATCCCGGCACAATCATCTACAATCATGTACAATCATCTACTGTGTGTTGCACAAATGTTTGTTCAAATTCAATAGGATATTCATCTCTATCAAATGTATGCGAATCCACTAACATTCCAGTAATGATAAGAGAGCTATGTCACGCCTGATAAAGATCCTTGCAATATAATAATTAAATTCACTCTTGGCTGATGAAGGACAAGTTACTAATACTTGACAATTTCTCTTTTTTCTTTTTATTTTGCATGCCATTAAAGGAGGAAAAAATTATTTAAATCCAGGTTGTGTATTTTAACAGGAAGAAGGATTCCACATACACACACACACACACACACACACACACGTGTGTGTGTTCAAACTCCAAGTACCAGGAGTCAAAGCATTCAGGAAACCGTGGTGGCTAAAAATTATATTCCTAATCATATATTCCATTTTCATTTTCCCTTTTCCTTTGTGTCATGAAATGTAAAATATCAGCACTATTTTGAGGTCGCACAAGTCAAGGCTAGCAGAAGAGTAGAGGCTTCCAGCAGGGATGATGGGTCAATCAGACACCTCTAGTCTCAGCGTGAAGCTTCTTTGCTGCAGCAAAGGTAAAGCAGGCTTGGTTTGAAATTTTCCCAACAAACTAATGGGTTTTATTGTAGTGACAGGCTATTATTTTTTTTCTCTGATCTTTTACAAGAAAAAGAATAAGTAATTTTGTCTAATAGGGTACAGTTTAAGGTTCCAGACTGGTAAAATGTCAGTATTATCTAAACAAAACTACGTATTACCTTTTCGTAATGAATGACATTTGTTATTAAGGTTCATTTTTTCTGTTTCTTGGGCACTGTGCTAATGTATTATATCTGTCCTTGAAAAGCCTGTTTAGGTGCATGTAATTTATTTCTGCTATATACAATTCAACGAGATGGATCAGGAGATGAAAATACATACTGGATTCTGTATTTGGAATAGCATTAATAATAAAGTAGAGCAAGTTAATCACAATCTATGAGAAGAAAATCTTTTAGCTCTAGGCACTTTTCCAGAGGAATACAGATTTTTGAGTCCTCTGTAAAAGTGCTGCTACACCATTCCCCCTCGAAATTCACCTTTGGTGTAAAGCAGAATAACAAAATGATAAGACTGGTTGAGATTGAAGGAGGCCTATGGAGTTCCACCCTTCTCTTCAAGCAGGGCCACATGCTTGCCCAGGAGCATATCCAGATAATTCCTGAATTCCAATGATTGAGTCTCCACAGCCTTTCTGGGTAACCTTTGACAGCATTCTGTCACCTTCAGAGTTTTCAGATGTTCAGAGGGAACTTCCTGTGTTTCAGTTTGTGTCCACTGCTTTTTGCCCTGTCACTGGGTGCCATTGGACCTTACCTTCAGGTAATTTGGAACTCCTTGTTCATCCATTCAGACCTTCCCCATTTTTACCTGACTTGGTATTTATAGGAATTGAACTATCTGGAGCTTGGCAGAGATGATCTTTAAACATTAACCAGCTTTCTTAGGGCCCTTTTTTGTCCAGGACCAAATTCCATGTATTTTTCCAAGCAGATCTTGGAAGACTCCAAAATCTGTTGTCCTGAAGTCCAAACCTGTGAGTTTACTTTTTACCCTGCTCTCAGGATCTTGAACTTCCCCATCCCATGGTCACTGGAGGCAAGGCTTACTTTGATCTTCACATCCTTTGCATCTCCTTGCTGGCAAGCATAAATTCTGGGAGAACATCTCTTTTTGTTGGCTTCTCCATCAGTTGGAGGGCAAAGTTAATGCTGATGCACTCCAGGAACCTTTTGGATTGCTTATGTCTTGCTGTATTGTTTCTCCAGCAGATATAGGGGTTGTTGAAATTCCCAGGAGGACCAGTGCTTGTGAAAAGAAGTCTGTTCCTCTATGTCTGTAGAGGACCTGCTCCACTGCTCTTCCTTGCTCAGGTGGCCAATAGCAGACACCCACTTTATTGTCATCTTTACATGTTTTTGTTTTTTTTTTTAAATTCCAGCACATAAGTTCTCAGCTCCTTATCCCACAAAAGGTCCATGCGCTCCAAGTACTCTCTTAGATAAAGGACAACTCACCATCCTAATTCTTTTTTCTTCCTGTATTTCTTAAAGAGTCTGTATCCCTCTCTTCATTGCAACACTCCAGACATAGGAACCATTTCCAACAAGCAACAAGACCGTAGTCCACAACTGCACACAAACATCTCTCCCATCAATTTAGGTCCCTGTACTACCTGCATTAGTATACAGGCACTCCAGAGGCATGCACTGATGCTTATATGAGTTATGTACTGTGAAATTTAGGAGGTACACAGAGAACTTGCAGACAACGCTTTAGGATAGCATTGCAACTAGATCAGAACTCTACTCCTCTTCACAACATCTCAGCAAATATGTCTTTGCTTTGCATTCTTCTTGCATCCACTTGTTACACAAACTCTTTAAGACTGTGTCATCTCTGAGGAAAGGAATGCCATTTCTATACATTTATCAGTCTGTTGGCTTCTAGACAATGCTAAATTATAAATGTTTCATAATAAAAAGAGTGAATTCAAAATACAAATAAAACCTCCAACACTATAGATGTAATCTGTAATGTCATTTAAGTATGATTCTAGACCTTTACCTGCCATTCCCTGCCCTATTTATCATCTGAGTACTTCAGAGTGAGAAATTTTCCCAGGAGACGAACAATGAGATCAAGAAGGGAATGAGAGAATTCTTTCTGCAAATACTGGTGATATAGCCAATTCAGAATAGTAAAATATGATTTCAGTATCTTCACTTGTCCTGAGATTGTACCAGGATGGTAGAGCAATAGAGCGACCGAAAGTGAAAAGTATGAGGCACCAAATTTGATATTAAAATGTGACTTCAAAATCTGGAGAAAACACATTTTTTTCATCAAGAAAGATCTCACATGAATGTCTGGATAGATATCAAAAGAGCTGCTGGTCTCTAAATTATCAGAAGTTCTGAATTGTTACCAGAATTGCTGGTTTTACAGCTGACGTTTTAGTAATGATTTTTTAAAATAAATGGTAAAGAAGGTGGACCTGAAACACTGATTGTGTACCTGAGAAATTCACTAAGGACCTTAATTTCACAAAGAAGCAAATTTCTTCATGTCAAGAATATATGGCATGAACAAACTGAGTCAACAGATACAGAATATGTGGGGTTATTTCCCATTCTTTCCTTTTCTAGGATTTCACTACTATCTACCATCACTAAAATTCCCATATGGTGGAATTTGTTATTAACCAGAATACAAAACAGTAACAAATAAGACAATAAGCTTATTAAAGAAAAAGAATATACTCGTTAAATGCCTGTCAGCCATTTGAAACACAATGTCAATTATTACAGTCTTGTATATCAACTACAGATACAATTGTCTGCTTGATGAGACAAAGAGTGGGACTCTGATGATGTACCACCCCTTTTCACAAGCAGCATATGTGAAAATTCCAGTTCTTTGTCTTTTCTTCAACCTACAGAATCCAATATTATGCTTTTGAGAATAATTCTTACACCAACTCACCACATCTTAATTAAATGTCTCATTTGGCTTTGAGAGGTCTTATGTCCAAGAATAGTTTAAAAGTTTATCTTTACCCATTTAGAGCCCTTGAAGTGTTTCAGTTTATAATCTTCTCTCAACAGCATCACTTGACTAGTTGCTCAGTAATAATTATTACTATTACATATTTGAGCCGTTCTGCTAATGATCTGGCTGAATGAATTCCATTAGGCATGTGGTGATAAAGGTACATCAATAAACTCATCAGTTATACTATGTCAGAATATATTTGAATTTATTTTTCATCTTTTTCAATGAAGAAAAAAAAGAAAGCCTACATTTGTTTCCTTAATTAAAGAAAAAAAAATAGGTCAGTAGATTATATGCTAAAAGGAACACTATATTTTGATTTCATTTCACTAATACATTTTGCTACTCCTAACAGTCACCCAAGGATTCTGTTGAAGACACATATCTCATTCTTGACTTATACTGCTCCAGCTATTTCTCGTCTCCCTCTCAACTGCAGAGAAAGCAGATTTTGAAGAACATATGCAATTTTCTCTATGCCAGAAATTAGAGCATCAACCTTATTAGATCAAAATACTCACTCCACAAAATATACTCCAGGAGCTTATACAGAAAGGTGCTTTCCCTCTTCAAATAAACCCCAAACTTTTGATACTACTCTTCATATTCAGAAAGAGTGTGTGATCCTGTACAGACAGTTATATACATACATGGCTAAAAATACTGTTTCCTATAGTGCAGTTTAAAAGTATTAGGTCTTTGTTCATATTGCTGTCAATCTCTCTAGGCAAGTATCAGAAAACTTTTTCCATCAGAATGACAGTCATGGAATAGTTTCTCTCTCTCTCTCTGTTTTACACACAAATACATGAAAATCCCAACTGACAAACCAATAAAGGAAAAGATATAAATGCATCAGAAAATACAGCTGCTCTTCCTTTAGATCAGGAATTGGTTAAGGGGAAAGTGTGCAACATATTTTCTATTTCTGGAAAGTAGATAAAATGAGGCATCACTAATTTCAAATGAAGACCTTTGAAATCTATCCTTTGAAAAACTTTTCCCCTCAGGACCCCCAGACCCACTCCATATATAAAGAATGAAGAAAAGATGCAACTTATTGTCAAACAATTATGTTATTATCAGGCTTGATTCATATACCTAAACATAGCTTTTTAGCCCTATTTGCAATACTCAGGAATGTTCAAGAATATTTTCAAGTTACCTCCCTGCTACCAAGCAGCTGACAAACAATGCAAAAGACCTCTGGAAGCCCATCTCTGCATCTGGCAAGAGGACTGCGGGGGAATATGTGGTAGGCATGAGACATCTGTTCACAGGGGATCAGCAGTTTTCATTTCACGTGCTTAAGAAATAGTAGTTTATAAAATTAATAAACTTTGCATAAACATACATTTGTTTATATTACATATATTTCTTTTACAATACCATTTTGCTTATATATATCTAAAATAAAATTAGACAAAACAAGGGCAATGTCTTTTTGAAGGAATATTATCTGAAAAGAACTTTAGGTATAAGAGGAAAAACTTCCTTAAATGTGGCAATATCACATTAATTGCATTGTTTTAGACACATTTTTCTTATTTAACTGCAAGATGCAATTTCACTGCATTTTAGTGTAAGAAAACCTAGCTTCATTCTTAAAAGAAACTGAGCACTATGAGAGTGTAGTTCTTCTTTTCTCGAAGTATGTATCTATGCCATAGTTCTACGATTATTCAATCAACTATTAGTTACAAACACATCTGAACTCCTATCTGGACTTTAAAAGCAAGTCAATGAAACAAAACCAAACCACAAAGAAAAGAAAAAAAGAAAACTAAAAGATCTTCACATGGAAGTAAAGAAAAGATTAAAAATAGTTATTTGAAAGTCTACAATTTGGAATAGAATTATTTTCTTCCCTTATTTAAGAAAAATAAATAAAATCACAGTATATATAGTGATGGCTTTGGACTAGAGATCTCAGTGCTTGGATTGGACATATCTTTGGTCTGTCTAAACACAGAGACATTGTTTATAAACCTATTATCTTTACCTTCAACATCTCTAGTCTTCAGGGTGTCTTCAGGGTCTGATCGCATTCACCGTAAGGTACTACATTCCAAAGAGAGATATTACCTACATTTCCTGATTAGGAAAATTTGAGGGGAAAAAAGAAAAGAAAAGAAAACAAAACAAGCAAAAAAACCCCCAAGCAAACAAAAAACCAAGAAAATGCCCACAAACAACCCAACCAAAAAAATACCAATATTTATAAATCAGGATTTTCTCATTTGCTATAAAAGAAGACCGAGAATAAGACTTTTTCTTTCCTCCTAAAGGAATATCCATTCTTGAGTAGAGCACAGGCCTAAACAAGTGAATCTTCATTTAGTACTTCTTTAAATAGCTTGAAATATCCATCAATGATTTTTAAAGCAGCTGGATGATGCACAGAGGCAAATACATACTTAACCCTGTCTTTAAGAAATACTGTGGAGAGCTTCTGACCTGTGAGAGAGGGCACTAATACAGAAAACTCAAGTGTAGTGGTACATAGTAGATCATCTGTCTTATTTGCCTGATGGAGCATAAGCTGACAGTCAAGCAGTTACGGGTGCTCCTGCAATTTATATACAGGATTGCTTGCTTGAGATATCATAAAAGCACACAAGAAGTAATTATTTCTGGAAATACTTGTTAAACTTGTTAAATAGTGAAAAAGCATGGACTTTTGGTAATTCCAGTAAAAGATAGTCTACCTATCATTCTACTTTCTATCTATATTTCTCAGTCATTTAACTACCATTTGTATGACTGAATCTTCACTGAATCATGTGATGGTTTGGGGCAAAGGGTAGGGTGGAGAATTGTAGGGAAGTTAAAATTTTACAAAACGTTCTCATTAAATTTGTGGATAATAGTTCAAAAATTAAAAAAAAACAAAAAACGAACAGCTGAATCAAATATATTGCCTAGAAGGCTTAATGACTTTTTTCATGCATCAAAGCAAGAATGGGAAAAGAGGCAAGTTGTGTAAAGTGATTTGTCAAATGAACAATGCACAGAGAACTGATGTTCTTTATGGCATTTTATAGGGAAATGCTGGGGAAAGCTGGGAAAATATGGGCTGTGGGAGAGAAAGTTTTGTCCTTTCTCCAAGCCATGGCAAAGGCTTAATTCATAAGGTCTACTTACTCAAGCAGTGAAAAATGTACTCTAAAATGTACTATTAGATTTTTAAATAATGCTTATGCATATTTATCTAAATATGTAAACAGAAACATGATCATCTTTCCCACTGGAAGCTCCGGTTCTTTACTTTTTGCCTAATTATGATAGCTGTGTTCCATTTGCACTTCCATCCAGGGAAAATTAGCTCTGAAAATCAAACTTTATGATGATGGAGTAATGTAGATGACCAAATAAAAAGTATTTTTCCAGCCTACATTTTCCATTCTTTCATTTTGTTTATTCAAAGTCTAATCAAAAATCCTTGTCTCAATCTTCTTTCATACAACTTAGCTAAATAGTGTTATATTAATAACCCCATAATTTGTCCATGGGATTTTGTATTCCCACATGTTCTCTCTAACATTTTCTGTGGCAATATAAGTACTTTGTTGTAAAGAAAATGTAAGCACATCTCCTTAAAGGGCTCATTACAATCTCCATTTATTTTTTGTTTGTATAACAAAATGGCTTAGATTAATTGTTCAGAGCCAGTACTATTTGTTTCATATGTCAATTTGTTTCATGGATGTTTAGTGTACCCCAAGCTTTTAACCCTTTTCTGTATTCTCACGAAGATCTTCTGAGCCTTGTGCGTATTTTTATGTTTTTTCACATGTGAGAAAGCCTTTGTTCTTGAGTGTATGGGATGTTTAAGATGAGGCTCATATGGTTGTTTCTTATTCCTTCTATGACTCTATGCTCTCAACATCTACTTGCATCCTTGTGAAATTATATTCCTTCTGAATAACTGCCTCTTGCAAATCTAATTTCATTTTCTCTTCCACCAGTTTAATATGTCCAGATTAGGATACAGTTTTATGACACAAAAATTAAAATAGTTTTGTATTTAGACATGCTGATTCCTTGTATATTAAAATTTTTTGCATCTTCAAAACAAAGAGAAAAATGAGAGGTAGATGCTTAGAACATAAAGATTAAATTTTAGTGATACTTGAAATAATAATTTTAAATAGAGAAAAAAAGTATTCCTCACAACATGTTTCCTGCATAAATCACTTAACTGGGCTGTGAGTCCAGATTCGTATCTCACCAGATTGTTTGATTGATGGGTAGAATCAACCATCTCCTCTGAGCATGTGGAGAGGGAAGGGATGGGTCGAACCTCATGGAGGTGGGGTGACTTTGTATCCCTTATGGCAGCCCTGGAGCCCTCATGGAGAAGCCCGGGAGCAGCTGTCAGTTACAAACAGCCCGGGAAAACTATGGCACCCCACACATCCTGGAGCCCCTAATGCAGCTCAGATTAGCAGGGGCAGTGATAACACAGACCCTCACCCTGGCCTGGGACTCCAGAGTGGCCAATGGGTCAGAGGTGATATGGGGGTTTGAAACTGCAGGCAGTTTTCGGCCTAAATGAACTGTTGCCTCCTTGAATGACTGGGGGCAGCTAGAGATATTTAAGGCTGTGAGAAAACTGGCAGTATAACCAAAGCAGCATGACATAAGAGAGGACCTGAGAAAGGCAAGCTGTGGGAATGGAATGTCTCTTGATAATTTCTCATGAAACTAAAATTACATGTGGAGAGTATGTAATAACTAATTAAAAGTTGTAACAAAGTATATGGACACTGTCATGGACCTATGGGAAGGTGGCCGTGGGAGGGATTTAAAATACATAAAGATTGACTTGTTAATTGAAGAAATTCCTTCCTCCTCCTCCATTTTATTTTATTTTCCTTTGAGTGAATTATATGTAGTTTAATAAAATTAGTTTTGTGTGTGACACCTGTGACCCTGTGCTCCTTTGTCTGCTATGACTTTATGATGACAAGGCAATGCCTGAGGGGTTTGGCCATAGAGACTGGAGCAGATAAAACCAGAGACTTTGGGGTGCCACATGTCACAGCCCTGCCATCTAGACGTGTGACAGCTGGTCTTCCACAAGGTTCCGGTGGTAGCTATGTAATCTCCCTCACCCTCTTGCTCCTTCTCTTGTCTTTCTCCCCTTCTCTTCCTTGCTTCTTTCTTGATACTTTCAGTGGCCTGGAGATGAAGGGGTTGGATTTTGATGTAGGTGTTGCGGATTAGTATGTGCTGGGTCAGTATTGTGGTGGAACATTTTGTCTAGCTTGTGTGGTACCATTTTTAACTTTTGCCAAGTTCCCTTATTTTCTGCCCCCCAAATTATTAAAAATAGCATATTGTCTTAAAGCTAGCTATCTCAAGGTATTAAAGAACCCTATATACATATTTTAAAGTAAAACTCCTGTCTGAGCCTGTGAGCCTGCAGCACCAGAGGCCGGAGTGTTACATAGGCCCATATTTTGATTTTTTGTGGAAATAACAAACACATCATAATTGTTTAATTCCATTTAAACATCATCACAGGGTTTTGGTCCCTGCTGAAGAAAATTTTGTGTTGCTGCCATATGTTTAGCCAAGTTAAGAGACACAAAATTTAGCTGCGGTGAGGGTGTATTTCACTATAAGTGCAAGGTTCGTGTTGTTTAGTTCCAAGCCTCCCACTGACTGAGTATTTCTGTGTTCATCATTATTTTATAACTGTAACTTCACTTTGCTGGTGAAAAGCAGCTAACAGTTACAATTTTTATAACTGGGAGCTTACCCAGAGGCACAGTCACTTCAGCCTTATAGACAGTTTTGGTCCTGAAGATTAGACAACCTGCATATACCAGTTTCCGAAGCAGACATTCAAAGCAGACACATCGAATAGTTCAAGTCAACACAGTCTTATTGTTACTATTACATTGAGGAAAGTAAGAAGTTGCTCTCACTAGTTCTTTCATATATATAGAAGGGGTTTGTTCAGATGAAGGTAGGGAATATGCTTTTCAGTTGGGGTTTGTAACTATTAAAATAAAATGTCCAAAAGATGGGATTTCTCTGCTTGTGAGAGCATAGGTCTTAAGAAGAGTTTGAAAGGAAGTTGATTATGCACTTGAAAATTCAGAGGGAGTTGCAGGAGTCAGGAATTTGCGCAGACAATTTCTGCTCTCTCTGTGGGGTCAAATTCATACAGATTAATAATTTTCTGCTCAGTTTTGGAGTGTTATATTGATAATCGGACTCTGCATTAAAACAGCTTAAATTTCTTGTATCAGAACACTGAGGGAATGGACACTAGTCACAGGATAGCCTTTAGAGATGAATCAGACACAACTCCTAATTCTACTACATGGAATAGTCAAAATCTTGGAATGCTAGTCAGAGTACTGTCATTTCAACTATCTCTAACTGCTGTGTTTTTTGGGTTTTTGTTTGCTTTTTTTTTTCCCAAACTATTGTTTGAAAACTGCAAGGTCTAGTGCAGCGCCAAAAGGAAATAACTACACATAAAAAGTGTGGTTTGTTCTCAAAATGTCCTTTTTAGTGTGTGTTCTCAACTGTAAATGAAGTATACTGAGAATATGCCCACATAAGAAAAGTGACTACTCTGAATATTTACTGATCACTGTTTCTCTGGTCATGGATGTTGGTAAAATAAATGGTTCAATCTAGCCAGATTTGCAGATTGTTTAATAATGAATTTAATCACTGCCTCAGAGTAGCTCTGCACTTTACTGTAATTCAAGACATGCAGGACCCAAGGCAAAACTCTGCACAAGTAAGTTACATGATTCTCCAAATGACTAAAGGAATAATATATCACTTTCTTATCTTTAAATCCAATGGTAGAATAATTAGGAAAGGAAGAGTGGCAGCCTTATAAGGTCGAACAACACAAAAAATTAATCTCCTGAATTTATGTCTTGATCATTTAAAGGACTGGATCCTCTTCAGTCACATTAGTTCCTTTTTTTTTTTATTCAGTCTTAATTTTCTTCCTTATTCCTTCCTTTTTCTTCTCAAGTGGTATAGATTTTGTTTTACTGTGTTCATTGTGTACACACAAAATGATAGGTAGGTATTTTGTTAGCATAACTCAGAAAATTAACAGAAGAGTGACAAAACCAACTAGAAGATTCTTAAGCATCTGACCAAGAATATTGCAGCTTAACTCTTCTTTTTGTTTATAGTGCATATCTTAAACCCCAAGATCACAAGCTATATAAATTTAAGCACTACACAGGAATCCGAAATCACTCTATGGCTGCTAAAGTATCTTGAATTCAGTAATAATTCTGGTGTAACCAAGCAATAAATGTATTGCAAAAATATTTGTTACAAATGCAAAAAATCCTCAAAACCCAAACCCAAAGCTATATAAGCACCTTAAGAATTGCCTAATGAATATGAGAATTTGTCAGTGTAGGGGTAAATAACTGTTTTCCGGAAGATATTGCTACTGAGAAGGCAGTTATTTTCACTCAAGGATGCCTGGAATGAGGCATCATTCCCAGAGACAGTTTTAGATGTTTCTCTGCATGTGTTCCACAGAGGTTGACTCCCTGGGTATGAGACACAGCCAAGGCCTCAGCAGCAAGCGGGGAAGCCAAGATGGGGGAAAGGATGATAAAACCTGGGAAATGCATGAAAGGCTTGCCTTTTCCTGAGACTTGGTGCGGCCACACAGCACTGTGAGGATTTGTAAATTTTCAGCATCCTCCCCCCAAAAATAAACTTTTTTGTATCCTTTCCACTACTTTGGCATTCTTGAGAGAATACATACGAATATTTTGCTTTACAGTCAATAAAAATATTTTGAAGGACCTATGCCACTCCTGTCATCATATGCCCCACAGAACAAAAAATCCCCCCCAAAATGTATTTTTTTCTTGCAAAGTTGCTACACATAATAATACACTTGAAAATTTTGACTTCAATTGTTTCTGAAGAGCACTGTGTAAATTATGACACCTGTCTAATTTGCACCAGGAGCCTGATGTCCTTGTTAAAAAGAAAATGGGGAAACACTTTGATTTGACTGTGCATCAACTTATTCTGGCAGCCAGAGATCACTAAGAGTTCAAGGTCAAACAGAAGAGTGAATTAGAAAGATTTCTCATAGCTGTGGAAAAGCAGGCAACAAATCCAGCAATAAAGCTACTTGACACAGTCAGAGGGGCTTTTGAAGTAATCTCTAAACCTGCTTTTGACTGCTACAAAACAAGAGTAGATTTCTGCAGCCGTAAGAATCGTTACCTTCACAGGAAATTTGTCTCATCTTTCTCTGCAATGCCTTTCTGTAAAATTTGTGGTAAAGTCATGGGCCTTGATCCCTACTGGTAACTTTGGTCATTGGCCTGATGCACCTCATCTGGATCCTCATTCAAGGTTCCAGCCTGGTCGTGGAGACTGATAAAGCTACACTAAACTCTCATGGTTTAAAGACCATTGCAAATTAATTTGTTTACTCTCTACATTAATGTTTTAGCTCTTAGGCTTTCCCTTTGTTATTGCAAATTTTTGTTGTATAAATTCATTTAAGAAAAATTAATCACATGACATGGTATTCATTAATTGCAGATATATACACAGGAACTGCATGCTTTGTCTAGATTCACAAATAGGGTAGATAGAAGCTTTCTTCTGTCCCTGAGGTGAAATATTTTGAGAGAATTAATTTTTTGTGCTTCAAAATGGCATGACCATGTCCAAACAGAACACCAAGAATGACTTTTTGCCATGCTTAGCCAAGAGAACAGGAGCCTGAGGGCAGAACTCATTGCATGAAGGGAGGTGGAGGCACAAGCACTGTTTTCCTCTCTCTGGTGAACAGTGATTGGATCTGAGGGAACAGCATGAAGCTGTGTCAGGGAAGTATTAGGCTGGATATTAGAAAAAGGATTTCCACTCATGTAAGGGCTTAAAGAGCACAGTTGCCTCTCTCAAACAATGTAAAGGACCCAGAAGGAACTTGCTGTAAGAAAAGCACCACAGCAGGAACTTGAGATAGGCACAAAAGGGCAGAATTTGCAACAGGAAGATGTTAATTCCAGTTCTGACAGAGATGGGATCAGGTTAGCTTATCATGGTTAATGCACCTGGAGAAGAATTCCCACTGAGGAAAACTGTGGGAAAGGAAGCAACTGCTTATACATGTATCACTGGTTAAAGAATGGTCACCCCAAGTTATGGGACAGATGATCTCTGCAACCATCAATGAACATGAAAGTACCCCTAGACTCATTTCTGGTGCCTTCCACCAGAGGACTGCGTGTGATCCATAGTGTCAAAACTCCCCTTCCAGAGGAGGTACCTGAGTGTTCCTACCTGAATCTGAATATAAACCTGTTGAACTCTTTGTTTTGTGGGTTTCCACCAACCTTAATGGATCAAGACTGTGAACATCACTTCAACCAACAGACACTGGAATTACCATAATCAAGCCTAGTTGCTGGATTCATAGGTGATATCTTTTCTCTCCACTATGTACTCTTATCCTTTATTTTTCTTCCTTTCTTTTCATTATATATTTCATTGTGATATTTTCATATTTTTATATTGTCCTGTTACTATAGATAGTAACCATAACTGCTACTTACCTGTTTTCCATTGCAACCAAAATTGTTCCAAAATATACCTATATTTATAGATGCACATACACAGTCATTCAGTGTCATTTCACTCTAATCTGCCCCAAGGGATATATTAACAAAAACCTCAATTACCCTCGACTTCGGGGGCAGGTTGTAACATTAAATTGGTGTCATGTACAGGACCTCTTGGATGTGGTGGAGTGATTGGTGTGGTCCAAAGCTGTTACAGGGTTTTCTGCTGTGACCTGGTCCTATTGTATGGTATTCTGGAAGAAGTCTGACTGATCCCCAGAAGGTAGTGGGGAGAACATTGATCCTCAGGTGGTTAGTGACAGATTCATTTAATGATAATTTTTCTCCTCTCAATATTGACCTGGGCACATCAGACCTGTTGAAAGGTTTTCTAGTACACCTCAGGCCTGTTTTAAGGTTTACTGCAGGAGAAAGTCAAGCTGATCTTCCCATAATTAACAAGGAGAAAGACATTTACCTCAGTGAGTTAATGATCAATTCAAAAGGAATGACTGCACAGGGTAAGTCAAATGGGGACTGTCTCTTCCTGATGAAATTAAAGAGGTAATGCTAATCCTTTTCCTTCCAGTATCACCTAGGTTTATAACTGGTGTGACCCAAACCCAGTGGTGAATTGGATTAAAATTTTTGCAACAGAATGTAAACTAAAACCTGACAGAGGAAAGGGTGTTGTATATGATGTTTTGGGTGCTGCCCTCACAACAGCACAAAAGGAGCTCAGAAATCTGAGCATGTTTAGGTGATATTTTCATACTTTTATATTGTTGTATTACTATAGAAAATAATAACCAGAGCAGCTACATGCCTCCTTTTCATTACAACGCAATTGTTATAAAATAAGCCGTATATATATGTGTATATGTATATATGTATATATATGTATGTGTGTGTATGTATGTATATATATATATATATATATATATACAAACCGGTTGTTTCACTCTATTCTGCCCCAAGAAATCTGTTAATAACCTCAGTTACCACTCTCAGTGGTGGGTCTTGACATTAAACTAAAAAGAACCTCAGTTACCCTTCTCTGCGGGGCTGGGTCAAAATAACCCAGAGGGCTTTTGGGTGCTTCAACGGGCTCCCTAAGGAAGCGGGCACAGCACTGAGCCTGACTGAGTTCAGGAAGCATTTGGGCAATGCTCTCAGGTGCATGGTGGGATTCTTGGGGCTGTCCTGTGCAAGACCAGGAGTTGGACTTTGATGACTCCTTTGGGTCCCTTCCAACTCAGAATATTCTGTGATCCTATGGTTCCTTACCCAGAGCTGAAGCCCAAAGAGTACTGGGGGACGACCAGCTGGTGTGGCAAAACTGCTCCAGGAACTGTACTTAAGTTTTAACAATATGGATGATTGCAGAGTAGTGTGTAAACTGATGTCTAAAACCTGGCACTGTTTATTTTGTGCTGCTCTAGAGGTACAAACAAGACAGAATTTTGGCCTCTTTGGTTAGGAGTATGTAACTAGACATCCTTTGGGCAAAAACACCATGCCGATTTACACATGTGTAAAACAGGACAATGTATAGGATCATGTTCACTACAATCATCTATTTAAAATATTATGGGAACTTAAGCTTCTGAAATAAATTTGTTTCCATGAGACATTATGGGATATCATATCTGTATTTGTGAGAATCTGCGCTTGTGTGTGTTTATACACATTTAATCCACCAAACAACACTATTCACTCACAGCATCAATTCCTATGCTTAAAAGTAAAGATACTGTTTAGACTATTTTTAAACCCTTATCTAGTTTTTAGCAATGCTCAAGAAGCTCTTTGATTTTCAGCATTAGTTCAGATAAATTAAGATTATTTAGATGAAGATAACATATATTTACCCTTTCTCCATTTTCTTATGTTGTAGAATATTTTGGAAGTTTGTTCTACATTGCTTATTTGTCCTGAAACTTCCTTGGGAATGGAGAGGAGGAATTCTAAGGTACAGATTACAAAGGTTGTCTTTGTTGAAATCCAGCTCTTACTCATGAAATTGTTCACTGTATTTCAAACAGATGATGAAACAATGATGAAAAATGTCTTGTGAGGAATAGAGCAAGTGTCAAATCTGCACAAAGGTATCAGCTGAGGAGAAATGAACCTGATCTACATTTTCAAGTATAGTCTTCATGGTTTTGTTTTCAATTGCTAAACATTTATAATGGTACTTACTCAGTAAAGCAGGTTTACAAGAAATCAAGCAGCAGGTATCATCATATTTCTAAATAATTTTACATCTTTAGCTGATTCTTGGATAACCTTACAGGACAAAATTGAACAACACCATTTCAGATACTTCTCATCTGCTATAGCTATACAGTATTTTGTCTTACATTTAAATAGAATAAATTAGCCAGTATCTAACTTCTCATCTCTAAGTTTTAGCTAATATTCATAAATGACATGGTACTACTTGTAAAATCTACTGTGCTGGTTTTAGAATTCAGTGGCAGAGGCTGAGTAATGGATTATTTTGAAGATCACATTGTTAGGAAATTCTTTCCTACAAAAATCATCTACTTTGAAACAAGGAGAATTTTCTGTCAGTGAATGGACAAGTGCTAAATTGGTAGTTGTGTCTTCAACTAGCAGTCTTGTGATTGATTTAATTAAAGGCCTTGACCTCCTGCCACACCCTGTAAGGATTGTTGTGTAAATATTTTATATAAATTCACGAGTTATAAGTGAGATTTGGAGTAACAAAGGGATAGATAGGGAAAACACTCATGTCAGAGAGCTCCATGTATGTCTACTCAAACCTGGGAGGAATACATTTCAGGATAAAAATCTAAATTTTAAGAAATTACTGAAACAACTTTATATGTTGTTAATAGTATCAGCTTTGTTAAGTCAAAATCTCGGGCAACACAAGGTGCAGAAGATTTTCTCTTATTTTTTAGGAACAAAAAATACTCTGTCATTAAAAAAATTAAATAGCTTTTTTCTAGATTTTATGGTGAATCTTAAAATGTAGATAAATTCAGAGAGGACATGTGGAGGTATCTAATTTTATGAGATGACAAAAGCAGCTCTAACTGATCATGAAGTGGTTGTTTAACTTGCAACAATGCATCAGTGCTGTTGGTTTGATTCAAAATCTGCTGAAGGAGGCTGAAAGACATCAAAGCTCTGCAGTGAGTTTTGTTTCAAGTAGAAGTACTTCAAAGAACTGACTTAGTGATTAAATGTTCATTTAAGTCTTTCCTGTTATTGAAAAAAATCAGAAATGTTCTGTGTGTTTAGATAAACTTTTGGTTATCCTCAGAGGCTTTTGATCATTCAGATATGATGAATAAGATTTGTATTTTTCAGTCATATTGACATCTTGGCTACAACAGCCTTGAGGAATCAGTTTGGTAAGAAAGTCTGGACAAAAAAGTCAGGGCTGGGAGTATCTTCTTATTTTGTTCTCCTGCAGCTGTAGCAGAAAAGCCATACTATGTATAGGATGAGCACCATATGCCAGATTCTTGCATCTAAGAGATCTGATGGATTCTCAAGTGGGGACCTACAGAGGGATAAGAAAACACATTTCAGAATATTGATATCCTGCAGCTTCCTCTATTCCAGTGTGCCAGGCAGGCATATCCAGAAAAGCCTATCCATTCAGTAAAAAGTGTTTACATGTCCTCACTCTCCTTGACAACAGATGTCAGTAGCAGAGGCCTGGGAAAAGCAGCGTATGTGAACAGGGCAAATACAGAATGACAGTTTCCTGCACTGCAGTGTGGAATTATTTTCTGAGTTATACAGAGTATCACCTTTTTTTTGTTGTTGTTGTTTATGATGGACCTCCTTTCATATTTCTAATCTTTTTTGGAATACATTTATATCTTTGGCCTCCACAACATCCTGTGGCAATGAGTCCTACAATTTAATTAGGCACTTTGTAAAAAAGCACTTCCCTTTGTTTGCTGAAAATTTTCTCAATGATAAATTAGTTTAGTGCCCCTTGTTCTTATTTTACAAAAATAGTGCCTAATTGCTCCCTAGTCCCTGTATTCATGGCTTTTATTATTTTATACATCAAGAACATATCCCTTTGGGTCCTTTTTCTCTAAGTTAAAGATGCCTAATCTAATATCCCCCTCTACAGAAGTGCATCAAGCTTTGATCATTCCCTGTTTCTCTGTCTCATTTTAGTTTTACTGTGTTCTTTAGTGGATGGGGACTCCAGATTTGCAAGTCACGGTCAGCTTTCAGTACTCTGAGCACTTAAAATGAGTTAAAGAGATGTGTGTAATAGGAATATATTAAAATGTTTAGCTATGGCTTTGAAGCTATTTTGAAAGTTTTCTGTTTCAGATCTTTTGAAGCTCACTTCAACTTGAATACAAGGCTATTCAAGGTAAAAATTTCTACTGTTTGCCTGATTCCTTGTTCTGAAAAATTAGTATCAGCTGCTATGAAGAATGGAAAGAATTCTATAAGATAATTATAAATTTGTTTTCCTCTAATATTAACATTACTTTAGGAGTTTTCCAGGCAATTCACTGGTAAAATCTTATCTTCATTGATAGGAACAAAACAGAAAAATACTGAAATAGTGGGTCAGTTTAATGGAAGGATGATGATTTAGAGTTTGCAGCTGTCATGGCAGGCATTGACTTATGGTTGTTAGCTTAAATTTGATTTTCAAAGTATTCCATCAGCATTTATGAGAGTTTAAAAAAAAAATAAATCTGGACATCTCCTTGAAGAGTTTACTGCTTGCCTGAACTTCTGTTGTGCGTTCCAGTCTACTCTATTACAGAGTGATCTGCTTCATATGTTTGTTCTATTGTCTCTTCATGATGGCTGAAAACATATTTTTCCCAAAAGTGTGAAGGAAGCCCATGTGAATGTCATAAAGATAAATTGCAAGATAATAATTGGGGATGTCTGTGGTCTGTGGGTTCATATATGTCTGTCAGCTTTTGTAATGTCTGAGTGACATTTGAGTAACACCGAGTGGAACATACTAAAATGCCCAAATTTCTTTCCTGAAAACAGTTTTTTGGGATAACAATGCTACCCAGGATTCAAGACTAACACTTGAAAGATACACAGGAAGAAATTGCTTTGGTGAAATTTTGCATAATGTGAAATATACATTTTTCTTATTATTATCTGGAAGGAATGTTAATAGACTGTCCTTTCCCTTATTGATGCCTTTAGTAATATACCTGTAAAACCAAAAGACACTTGGATCTGATGAAGCCAGGATATAGAATTGAATTATCATCTAAATTGAAGACCAAAATTATCTCCCTAATTGCGTAAGAGTTTATACATGTTTATAAAGGAGTGGTGGAAAAGCTGCAACTTTGTGACATCGTTAAGTTCTTTTGGAACAAATGGACAGTATTCCTAGATTTTCCTGTATTGTCCTCTAAAGGGATTCCACTAAAAACCTGTGAAATAAATTAAGAAATATCTCACAGTTTCTGAGTCTGTGAATAATGACATAAATATTGAGTAATTTTTTTGCAACCTTTACATAGATTAAAAATGTCTGTTATTTAAACTATAAGTTCCAAAGCCTCTTTCATATTTTTAAAGATGATTTTTGTAAATGTCATTAGAGCAGTCAGACACAGTGGAGCAAGGCCCTATAAGCTTAATAATTAACTGAAGAGTCTTCAATTTAATTTTAGGAAATGACATCATATATCTGACTGCCAGACAGTAGACTTCTGCCAGGAATTATAACGCCAATTGCAATGTATTTAACTACTGTCCTTGTATCATAGTCTTGTTTTTAATGACTCCCTTTGTGGGAGTTCAAGTCTTTTCTCTTAATAAAGCTATTTCACATTTTGTCCTTGCCAATGTCAGTTTAAAAGAAATGAATACTTCCTATCTGTCTTGTTAAGGGAGATGACCTGTCCAACCTCTCAATAGAAGGTTTGGATTCCCATTAAAAGTTTTCAGTTCTCTCCTTTCCTTTCAGCTACTGTGTATGCTGTGTCTTTTGTAGATACTTTTTCAAAAACTAAATGACCTGGTCAGAAGTAAAGAAGATTTTTGCCCTAAAACTTTAAATTTGCTACAGAGTGATAGTGCTAGATCAATATTTGCATTAGATAAGGTGAACTGGTTGCCAAAATGAGAAGATCATTCTGACGGACAGTTACCACCCCTTGAAAAAAGTTAAGCTTTAGGTCCCAAAACTGTTAATGTGTAGGAACAGAAAATGGGGTGTCTGGTATTACTTAAACTTTCAGGATGACTGCTGATATCATTATGCTTATTAAAAAGAAAGCCAAAGACATGACATTTCTGTTAAGTAAAATGTTTGAACTTTTTAATGGATACTGGTTAGTGGTGCAGTTCTATGTTATGTGAAAAATAACAAAAGTGTGATAATATAATAAATATTATTTAAATTTATCAAAAGGGATTTGTCTTGTCAATCAAAATTACACTCTAATGTAAAAGTGAATATGCCTAAGAGATGTTAGGTAAATATAGATCAGAAGAAATAGGCAAAAAGACACAGTGAAGATGGCTCTTTCCCTGGAATATATTTCTTCTAGTCTTTATTAAGTCAGTTAACATGAGCAGTTCATAGGATATTAGGAATAGTGAATGTTAATTCTGCCTCCTGCTCTCTACTTAAAGCTTTTTTTATTTTTTTGCCGTAACTTTATCTGATATAACTGATCAAAAATTTTAAAAATACCAAAGTAATAACCATGGATAACCATATGTTAAACATGCCTGACTTAATCTGGACAGTCACACCCTTCTTATAGTAAAATAACAGCTTTGGCAGAGGCAGATTACAAAGCACCATCAAATCTGTGTCTTCTTTGTACAGGGAGCAGACGTCAAACAATGGCAAAAAAATTATAATTTTTTAAATAACCTAATAGAAATAATTTTAAATTAAATTAAAAATATACTAGTGATCTAAAAAAATTAAAAAGGAAAAGAAAGAAAAATGCAACTGGGCAGCATCATAAACTAACAAATACCATCTAACTTTCTATTGCATTTATTATAGTAGGAGATTAAATTCATATTTTTCTAGCAGGAATCACATATGTTTGAAGTCTATTATTTCCCAGACAACTGAGTCTCATATCACTCAGTCTGAAGTTTAAGCCAAAGAGGAATCTTCTTCCAAGAAGAATTGTGTTTTCTGAATTAAGCCTTCCTAAAACCTTCTTGTGAAAGTTCAGCTGTATGTAAAACACGAAACTGTTCACTGAGACATAGATTAACAGAAAATCTTTTCTTGCTTTACTAGTTAGGACACTTTCACAGGACTTGTATATTGTGCATGCTAATTCTTCCTGCAGCCTTAGTTTACCGTACTATGTGTGTATGGTTTAACTGCAGAGAATCATAGAATCATAGAATCAATTGGGTTGGAAAAGATCTCTGAGATCATCAAGTCCAACCCTTGGTCTACTCCAGTCCATTTACTAGATCATGGCACTCAGTGCCACATCCAATCTCAGCTTAAAAACCTCCAGGGATGGTGAATCCACCACCTCTCTGGGCAGCCCATTCCAATGCCTGATGACTCTCTCTGTAAAGAATTTTTTTTCTGATATCCAACTTAAATTTCCCCTGGCAGAGCTTGAGCCCATGTCCTCTTGTCCTGTTGCTGAGTGCCTGGGAGAAGAGACCAGCCCCCACCTGGCTATAACTTCCCTTCAGGGAGTAATAGAGGTACTTGCTAAAACAATGCTTGCCCTGCTTGTCTTTGAATTTCCTTCAAATCTGTTAATTTTGTTTTACTTCACTTTATTTTTCTCTTTATGAAAAGATGATTTTCAGGCTGTGCAAATTCTAAGCAACAATCTAACATTATTAAAAAGGGTCAATCCTGAAAAAGCAGTTTATTCTCATTAAAAGAATGATAATTATTGAAGCACAAGTTTCCTCTTGTGAAGAAAAGAACAACATATATCAGCATAGCAAGTTTCCACATTGGCTAATAATATAACTTTTATGAAAGACAGTTTCGAACTGTTTAACTAGGTGTATAACTAGTGTTTAGTGATCTCTGGCTGCCTGGATTATCCTTAACTGCATCTTACAATAGAGTTAAATTATGCACTTCAGTCCTTTGGGACAATAAATATTTTAATATGAAATTGAAAAATTTTAGTAGATGAACAATTTTTTCCCTCTGCTTATGCAGAAACTAAATAAATAATAATAATAAATGTTACAAGGGTTTGATCATACATTTATCAATTTGTTTCAACACTTTTTATTTTAATGCTTTAATAGTGTTTATTATTAGAAAGGAAGTCCAGAATAAGCAACTGCTTAAACACAGTAGGTGGTAAAGACTAAAACAAGATTAATTAAATTTTAAAAAAATTAGTTTCTCATTGATATTGTGTGATATGGTGTTCTTCCTTATTTGCTTCTTCTCTAGTTCTCTGGCAGATCTGCTAACTTTCTTTCAGTACTCCTTCTTCTGATACAGATTAAGAATTTCCTGTTTGATGCTTGTATTGTCTGTTTGATCTTTGGTTTTATCTTATCCTTATCATCTTCTGTCCTTCCTGCATGTCAAGTGCCAAGGGCATGGCTTGACTGTTCTTAGTATAATAGTACCAGGAGGCGTTTACAAACCGGCAGATTTTAAAGCATCCTTGAGGCTGTGCTAAACTTTGCCAGAGGTTGTAACCGCCTTAATATTATCAAGAGATCATGAAGATTTCTGTGAGACATCCTTGTCTTCACCTCTTCTTTGCAGATGCAGATTGTTATTATGGATAAGGAACCTGCAGTTAGTACTTTATGTCATGTTGAAATAATATAAATTTTTTCCTATAAAATTCAAAACACTAAGCCAAAATGAACAGAAATATTTAAGCAGTAAGTAGTTTAATAACCCTGGCAGAACCATTGGAACTCTTTAAGGGCTCTTGTCTTTGTGATCTTTTTGGTATAGATCCTAACTTATCAAGACATGGGCTGTCTTCAGCAACATCAAGAACTTAATCAGTATATAAACCATCAATATGATTTAATAGCAATATGTTCTGAAGAGAAAACTTATAAACAGATATGTACTACAGGTGCACACTGAACATTGTCTGGACACCCTGATGTGTCAGGGAATCACAAAATGGCTGAGTTTGGAAGGGACCTCTGGATGTCATCAAGGCCACCTAGAGCCTCTTGCACAAAACCATGTTCAGACAGCTGTTGGATATCTCCAAGGAGGCAGATCTCTGGGCAACCTTTGCTAGTACCCTGTAGCCCCCACAGTGAAAAAAATGTTTCCTTACATTTATAGGGAGCCTCCTGTGTTCCTGTTTGTGTACAGTGCCCTTTGTCACATCACTGGGCACACTAAAAGGAGCTTGGCTTTCATTATACACTCCTGTCAGATATTTGTATACATTGATAACCCTGAACTTTCTCTTCTTTAGAGTCACAGTTCTACTGTCCTTTCCTCATGTGAAGGATGGCCCAGTCCCACAGCTTTCTATGTGACCCTTCTGTGGACCTTATTAACTTCTCCATGAGGATTTTATGGGCAATATTATTGAAAATATGAAGTGCAGGTAGACAGTAATCACTGCTCTTCTCTCATCTATCAGGCCAGTTGTTCCACTGTAGAAGGTTGTCTGGTTCATGAAGCATGACTTCCCCGTAGTGAAGCCATGATGACTACTCCTGATAACTTTCTTGTCCTTGTGCCTGGAAATGGTTTCCAGGACTAGCTTCTCCATTACCTTCCCAGGGAATGAAACCAGGCTGACTGTCATGAAGTTCCATGGGTACTCCTCTTGCCTTTCTTGAAGATGGGAGTGTTATTTTCTCTCTTCTAATGACCAGGAACCTCTCACATTCATGACTGTTCAAAGATAATGGGGAGTGACTTCACAATGACAACAGCCCCTTAGCACTTGTGAGTGCATCCCATTGGGAACCGTGGACTTATGTATGTCCACTTAAAGTGTTCTCTAACCTGATCCTCTTTCACCAAGGGTTAACTTTTCCTGGCTCCACATTTTCCTGCTGGACTCCCATGGCCTGGACTTCCTAAAGGCAGATCTTTCTAGCAAAGTCTGATGCAAAGAAGGCACTCAGGACTTCAGCTTTGCCCATGTTTTGTTGTCATGAGGTCTCCTGCTCTATTCAACAACATGCCATATTTTCCCTAGTCTTCCTCTTGCCACCTTTCTATTTTTAGAAGTCCTTCTATATACATTCCCCTTTGATGTTGCTTACCAAATCCAATTCGAGTTGGGTTTAGCTTTCCCTAGCTTTGTCCCTGGACACTCAGGCTGTGTCTCTATATTCCTTCTGGATTACCTGTCGCTTCTGTTAACTGTTTCACATTCTGCAGATGTCCTTTTGTCTCTGAGTTTGACTAGGAGATCCTTTCATCCACACAGATCTCCTGGCACTTTTGGCTGACTTGCTGCCCATGAACGTATTCCAGTCTTGAGCTTGAAGAAAGTAATATTTGAATATTAATGACCTGTTAAATGCACCTGTTCCTCATATCAATTTGGTTTACAGGGGAGAGTTTTTCCCTCTTATATCTTTATTTCCACAGAAATAATTTTCCACTTCCACAAAAATAAAAGTACATGGTTTCTTATTGTGTTTTTTTGGACGTTGTACACAATATTTTTGCTAGAAATCAGAACGTAATGATCACAGAAACATACAAAAATCCTTATATGAGAAAGGATGGTTTCAGCCTGGATTCTCTTCCCAGACAGAATTTTTGACAATAAAGCAGTCCAGTTTTCCTATAGGCTGTTAGCTTGGCAAACACTGAGCATCATACGTGCAGATCCACAACACTGTATTCAGAACACTACATTTCTTCTCAGAATTATTTTCAAACATTCCTTTCACTTTAAATAAATCATTAGTCCCTTCTAATGTTTTCTGTATGTCATGCTGGACATGAAAACTTTTTTGCTATGTAGTAATAGAAACACTTACATTACAAAGAATTATATTTATAGAAGTTGATGAATATTGAAGGTAAAATTGATATTGTGAAAAATTTTAGCTTATATTTTTTCCCTTTCAGGTGGTGAAAAAAATCCCCACTTTGTAGAGCGTAGAAAAGGTCTTTTATTGTTTAGGTCTGAGAAGCACTCTGAATATATAAAGGCTTATCATGAAAAACAGCAACAGGAAATTTCTCCTGAATTCCTGTGACTGCAGTTTTCGACTTTGTACTTTATAAATATTTATCCAACTCTTTATGTCCCTGCAGTTTTATGAAACTCTTGAGAATTTTCTTGTCATATTTCACCATTCAGTCTTTGTTAGCATGTCCTCTGAATCTTTCAGGTTTCAGAAAAAAAGGGAGTTTAATACTTCAATACTGACTGCTTTCTCATGTTTAAGAAGGCAAAAATAGCAACATTGTCACATATCTCTCTTATTATCATCAAGAAAATCAAAATTTGAATAATCTTAAGGCTGCGACACAAAGTAGCTAAAGTAGGAATTTCTAACAATTTCTACAGCATCTACTGCAGGTACAGTTTATCACAGGAGAATATTTATGTCTTGTGGGGTTATCCTAAAAAGTTAAAAATAAATGCTACTTTTAGATTTTTAATCTTTTTAAAGCATAACATTAAAATAAATTGATGTTATCTTGTCCTGATAAAATGTTTTGCTTTGTTTAGAAAAATGAAAAGTGGTAAAAAGTTCTTATCAAAGAAATAGGCCATTCTCGAAGTCACTGATACAACTAAATCATTAAGTCATGCTACTTTGGAGAGGTACAAGTCTTCCATGAACTCTCTTGTCTCAATTTGAGTAATTATTTCTCTTAAACAGTTTTTAAATCATTGGAATGTAAAAGCAATCCATATTTGCATTTCTGTGTTTAGTTTTATGCATTGGCTGTGTCTAATTTAGAATATTACAGATTTTAGAAAAATGAAAAAATAAAAGAAAGATTGTTTTGTACTAAGGGAAAAACTTTCGTTTTTCTAGCATTTTAGAATAAAACCACAGCATATGTGACTTGAATTCAAAGCTTTTTGCAAGTTTAACTGTATATTAAAGTTTCCCCTTTCCTCTAGTCATTAGATGTCAAATAGGCTGTGGTACTTAAGAACTAAAATAACAGTACAAGTAAGTTAAAGATTTCACTTTGTTATTATAGTTTCAGTGTGATCTTGTCATTGTTTTCGTGGGGACAAGTTTTTATACATAGTGCCAGAGCCAAATAATGAGACATCAGAAGTGCACTGTAGCAATATAATACCACTAAGAAGAATGGACTGGCAACTAGAAAAGTAGGAGATAAATATTAAAAGGTTAGACATTCTTCATTTCTACCAGAAAAAAAAAAAAAAAGGAGCTTCAGAATATTCCAGGTTTTGCTCTGTCTGTCATTAAACAAATTAAATTTTAAAAAAATGTTAGAAACCTATGACATGGTTTCTTTCTAAAAAAAGTCAGTAACTTTGAAGCATAGACTTTGGTCACAAATCACAAATACACAAATATAAAACCACTTTTCCAATCTTGAATTTTCTTAGGGGATGCCTTGGGAACAACTTGAATGAGTTGTTCTTTTAACACAGCTGAACAAATACAGTGCAAGATTTTCAACCAACCTTTGATTGAATTTGCTTTGACAATACGTGCAACCCTTTGGTGATCTTTCTGTGGAAATGTTTGAAGGATTGAGTTTTACTGGCAAGAGCATTAGTGCAAAAGTAAATTTCAAAGATGCAAGTGAATATTTGCAAAGCCAGGGTTTTAGGCAAATAGTCACAAAAGCTTTACTGGTCATAAAAATTCTTTCTTAAATTGTCTAAGGAAAAAAATAATATAAAAAAATAAAAGTTAAAGAGCTGACACTTTAGAAACAGATTTTAAGTGTTCATAACAAATGATTCAAGAACATGCAAGATACAGAGTGTGATATGAAGTAAACAAAATAAAAAGGGAAGCCAGGAAATAGATCATTTGAATGTTTTTAAATGTATTCAAGAATATTATGGTTTGCTTGTCTATTTCTTTGTTGGAAGATATTCCGCATGCAGACAATAGGCTCAATTTGTTGAATACATCCATCCTTGCAAATTGTTCACTAGATCCTAATCAATAACGCATTTGATGGTGAATTCAGTTTGAAAGATGTCACTGTTACTAAAAGTAAAGTCTTGTAATAATCTAGTACAACGTGAAACTTCATGAATAGTTTTTTGAACAAAGATTTTCACTGGGAACATAATATTTGATGCCATTAACTCCACATTTATCATATATGAGAAAGAAAATTATACAATTTATTCAACACTCTACACACTCTTGAAATGAAGAATGAAAAAAATAATAATATCTTGAATAATTATTAATAATAAATAAAAGATTGAAAAATCAATAGCCATGTATTGAAACACATTAGTGTACTTTTTGGATAGCTAGCAGTATTCTCAATTAAAAATGCACATTTAAATAACTCACTATCTGAAACATCCAGAAAGTAAATTACATATATGAATATATTTTTTATTGCCAGTTGTTCTTATAGTTGAGAAATACATCTTCTAAGCAATACAATTTTGATGATATACTGTATTAATACATCTTAAAAGCCATGTTGGTTTAATGAAGTACACACACTAATGACAGACCAGCTGGTAGCAAGAGAAATTAATTTTGCAGTTGTAGTTCTGTTGCTTTGACAGATTATGTAAAGATATAAAGTCAAAAATAATAAATTTGAACTTTCATTTTGAAAGCTATACTTGTATTTTATGCATTCATATTGAGTGATATATAGATATTTCTGAGAGGTTATGAAATACCTAAGAAATGTGCTTCATGTTTTGAAGGATCTTTTGTCAAGTTTGTTTGACTATCTGTTTAGGGCTAGTTTCTATTTCATAATACCTTCTCTTTAGGTCCATTTGCCCTTACAGGCATTTGACTATAAATATATCAAAGATACACAGATAAATTTTCAAAACTACATTAATACACCTAAGACTGATCATAGCAGTTATGGAGAGAGGGAGTTAAGAAAGGTAGTTGGGGAAAGATCCACTTAATGGATCCAATGTCTGTGCTGTGTATCCAAGTAAGTCAGTGGTGGGCTCAATTACAAAAATGATAAATCATGGAAAATGTGTTTTGGGAAATAAAGGTGTAACTGTGAAATATGTGTGATAGGATAAAGGTTAAAACCTTTAGATTTCAAAAATGCACACATACTGCTTGAACAAGAAAGGGATCTAGATGAAGATCAAACATGTAAAGGTTTCTACAGGGAGAATGTAATGAAAAAGGAATGGTTATAACCAGACATGCCAGTGGTACATCCCAGTGAACACATCTACACTGATTTAAAATTAATAAAACAAGAATCATACCCAAAAGGGCACAAGGAAAGAGAACACAAAAGAATGGACTAGTAATGGAGTAAACATCTAGGGAAAAGGCTAACCTTGATTTTGGTAGAGTCCAAGCCATTGCAGCTAGCATGTGCTGGAGAAAGTCTAAGTGACAGCTAGTGCAGGATGTAAGGTTTCTTTCTAGATACAGCAATGGTGCTCTTATGTGTCTCACAATGTTAGTCTTGATGTCTTTCTACAGTGGCTTCGGTTGTGAGAGTGAGGGAGATTTTTGGTTTCTTCATTTTGTGTTTGATTTTATTTTTTTTTCTGGTAGTGGTGGGGTTTCGCTACCAAGTCCTATAGCTAGCTACAGGCAAAGATGAGCTTAAGAAAAGCTTTTATTTAGGTGGTTTCTCTACAGAGACATCCTGCAGCACCTCAGATGTTTGTGAAGAGTACAATAATATTCCTTTCTTACATTCACTTTTACTTTAAGTTACTCCATATGTATAATGTATTATAAAATTAGTAGAAAACTTTAAATCAGAATTAGAATAATTTAGGTTGGAAAAGATGTCTCTAAGATCATCGTCTAAGTTCAAACATTAGCCTAACACTGCCAAGTCCACCACCAAAGTATGTCCACAACCACCACATATTTTAAATGCCTCTGTGCTGGTTTAAAGGCGAACCAGTGGGGAAAATGAACTCTCCATGAGAGAGATCACAAGTCAGAGGCTAAAATTTAATAACAATATTACAACAAATAGACTGACACAAAGAGAAATTGCTTTCAACTCATAAAACCCAGCAGTATAACCCAGTGTCCTGGGGCACAAACCCAAAGGGGTTTGTTAGCCCTGGTGCTGAGACCTGCATGGTTCCCCCCAAGTCCAAAGCAAAAAGAAGTGAGAAACCTGTTGGTGCAGGCGATGGCTGTAGTCTGGTTGAGAGCGGTGATCTCCTCCTGTCAAGGTCCTGCTGCTCCTCTGGATCCAACAAGAAGTTTCTGAGGTCTTCTTTCCCACCACTTATGTACCCTCAGGGAGCACCCAGTCTCTCCCCCTGGGCGGGGACTCACACAATGGGTGATTAACTCTGGAGCCAGGGGGTATTGTTGAACTGTTGATGCCCCATTAGCAGCCACACCCCCTCAGGCTGGGTGTGAAGGTGATAATGACTCCCTGGGCAGCTGCTGCTAATGGCCCATTGTCCTTGGGGAATGAATAGAGGGGGTAGAATACACAGCTTTGATCACCCCCACACAGTGTTAGCTGGTCCCTCCTGCTGGACTAGGACAACCTCCAGGGGTGGTGACTCAACCACTTCTCTGAGTAGCCTGTTCAAACTCTTTACAATCCTTTTTGTGAAGAATTTTTTCCTAATAACCAATCTAAATCTCTCCCGAGCTAACCTGAGGTCATTTCTTCTTGTCCTGTCAGTTGTTGCCTCGGAGAAAAGACCAACCCCTCATCTCCCTACATCTTTTCAGGTAGTTGTAGAGAATCCTTTTTTGATCCAGGCTAAACAACCTCACCTTCCTCAGCCATTCCTCATAACACTTGTGCTCCAAACCATTCACCAGCTTCATTGCCCTTCTCTGGACATGCTTTGGCACTTCCATTGTTCCTGAGATTAGCTCAGTTTGTTAGACTGTGATGTTGATAACACCAAGGTTGTGTGTTCAATCCCCACAAGGGCCATTTACCTAAGTGATCCTTGTGCATCCCTTTCATCTCAGAATATTCTGTGAAATCTGTGAAATGTCTTTCTTGTAGCAAAGGGCCCAAAACAGAACACAAGATTTGAAGTGCAGCCTCACCAGTGCTGAGTGCAGGGAAACAATCCCTGTCCTGGTCCTGCTGGCCACATTATTTCGTCATACAGGTCAGAATGCCTTTGGCCACCTTGGCCACATGGATACATTGTTGGACCACAACTAGCCATCTTTTGACCTTTTCTGATGAACCACTTTCCAGCTACTTAGTCCCCCAGCCTGCAGCACTTCACAACGTTGTTGTGACCCAAGTGCAGAACCCAGCACTCTGACTTGTTGAACCTTGTACAATTGGCTTTGGCCCACTGTTATGGGTTTGGCCAGGTGGGCCTAAATTCAGGTTTTAAAGTTCAGCTAGGCCTGGGATTGTCAGCTGATTTAAGCTGGGCTGAGCTAGCTAACAGCTGACTTCTTCCAGCCAATGATATTGTATTCCACACCATACTAGATCATCTCAAAGGGTCTAAAATCCAGTGTGTGGGAGTGGCTTAGTTAGTTCTGCCATGGCCGAGGTACAAGCCAGATGTGATCCAGATTTTGTCTTGGAGTAGGCCTTGCTCCTGCCCCTGCTGCCTCCACTTGCATTTTGTTTGCATTCAGGGAAGTAGAAATATTTTGTTGTTATACTTTCTCTTTCTTGCTAAGTGTCTTTTGGAGTGCTTATGAATCTAGAGTAATGGACTTTGTATTAACTGGGGAGTGGGAAGTTATTTCTTGTTATACATAACTTGTGTAAGTGTGTGTTATATTGTAGTTATCCCTTAATTTTCTCTTTTCTGTATAAATACATGTAGTTAGTTTCAGAATAAACCTGGTTTGAGTGGTCTTTTCCCTCTCTTCCTCTTCTTTTTCCCTTGGCTGGCTGGGGGGAGGAGGAACCCTTTTCACTCTGTCCTGGACAGTTGGCATTTTGCCAGCTCAACCCAAGACACCCACCAATCCAGCCTGTTCAGATCCCTCTGCAGATCCTTCGGGCTCCCCAGTAGAACAACACTCCTGCCCAACTTGGTGTCATCTGTGAACTTAAGGAGGGTGCACTTGATTCCCTTGTGCAGATAAAGATATTGCACAGGAATGGTCCCAACACTGAGCCCTGGGGAACCCCCACTTTTGAATGGTCTCCAGATGATTATAACTCCATTCCCCACCACTCTTTTGGCCTGGACATCCAGCCAGTTTTTTAGCCAGCAAAGAGAGAACCTGTCCACACAAGAAGCAGGACAATACTGTGGGAAATGGTGTCAAAGGCCTTACAAAGTCTGTGCAGGCAGCATCCACAGCATTTTGTTCATCTGCTAAGTGTATCATCTTAACAAAGAACGAGATCAGGTTAGTCAAGCAGGACCTGTTTCCTAAGCTCATTCTGGATGGGCCTGATCTCTGGTTGTCCTGCACATGCCGTGTGATGGCATTCAGGAAGATTGGCTCCATGACCTTCATCAGCACTGAGATCAGGTTGACATGCCTGTAGTTTCCCAGATCCTCCTTCTGGCCCTTCTTGTATATGGGTGCCACATTGTCTAACCTCCATTCTACTGGGATCTCCCTCATTAGCCAGGACTGCTGATAAATGATTGAAAGAAAGGGCCTCTTCATATCTGCAAAAGGAGGAAGAATGTTCCTTTGTTTCTTTCCTAAGTTGTCCCATGCTAGAGATACTAGAGAGCATTTCAAGCTATTTTAATATATTCAAAGGGACTGTAGCTATGACAATGATGTTTCTCATTTTCACTCTGTCACACAATGGGATTGACAGTCATCTTTGCAGTAGCATCTAATATTGGATGGGTTTGTCTGCACACTTTGGGTTTTCTTTAGCTTTGATCTCTTTCACAGATCTTCTGTTTTCAATTTTATGTTTAGTCAAAATTCATTTTGTGGTAGCAACAGATCTTCCTGATATTTTTTCCGTATATTGCTACTTCTGTCATGCACACATAGCAGCTGGGGTACAGCCAAATTTTCCACTTTTGTTCATGTTTATCATGTTTATAAAGTCCTAACACAGTCTGATAGAAACCCAAAAGTTAAATATATTAACAAAATCCCCAAAATATGAAACAAAATATCAACTCCAAATCTCTGCCATTTTGCTTGTTGCTGAAAGCTAAAATAGAAGACAAAATTTTATTTACAATAGAGATTCATTTTCTGCCAGTGCTTTCATCTGTTTGGTCTAATGAAAAGTTATTTCCCTTTGACAAATTTATGCCACAATATCTGTATTTATACACAATCTCTTCATTATTCATCCCTTCAATATAACTTTTACACAACTGAATAAACCCAGAAAATTCATGAAAGACAATAAAAATGCAAAAAGTTTAAAGTGTGTAACACAGAGTCATTGATTTTAGAGTTTTGCAACCTAAATTATTTTGTGATTCTTTAATATGGGAATGTTTTAAACATGTTATTCATGGGATTTTACTGAGTAGGTATTCCTCAGCTTCCCAATCATACACCCAGGTAAACAGAAACTTACTTTAAGTGTCTCCAAACAACATAGAGATAAAAATAAAAAGATATTTCAGACTTCCAAAAAACAAATACAAAGAATTTATATGCTAAATATCCTGTAAATCCTCAGTTATTATTTCCTGTAGTCACCTCTTTTGGATTTTCCTTAATTTTTTTCTCTAACTTCCATTTTATTTTAATATATATCATACTGTATTGCATAACACAAACTCCCAAGATAAACTGAAGACTTTTAAAGGATAAGTCACAGATAACTATGAAAAAAGGGAAGCATGATTTTGTGGATAAAGTTTAAAAATGTTGGGAAACAGAACGACATTTATTTGCCATTAAGCTGCTGTTGTAATTTTGAAGATTCTTAGGTATCATTTCTATAAAAGTCTATTGATTTTTAATATCTGAGTTCGAATCTCAAGGGCTCTGTTGCTAAGAATACCTCCCTAGTGAAATCTGAAGGATTTCTGGGGAAAGAACAATCGACCTGTTGGCATCCAGCATTCAACAAATTATGGATCTGTATACTCATTTCAGGATCTTATTTCTGCTTTTTTTCCTTCTTCTTTTCTAATAAATAGCTGCTGTTAGTGTATAAGCTGCATTTACAAATTACTGGAAACAATTAATGCAAAAGAATGCAAAATCTAAGCTGAGCCTTTACTTCTATGTCTGTGTAGTTGTAGCTTAGATCTAAGATATTTTTCAAAAGTTGTGCCTGTCAAATAATATTAATCAGGTTAAGTTATACCTCATGAATATGTAATTTGTTCATTATCATGGGTTACACTGCCATTTGTAAATAATGATCCGTTTTTATTGCTACCATAGATAAATATTAGAGCAATAATTTAAATAGTTTTATAAGCAACATTGTTCCTCAGAAATACATGCGTTTTTATACCACCATTTTCTCTCATGCATTTATCTTTGTATTTGTATTGAGATAAGCCTCACATATATTATCTATATGTGTAAAACACTTAATGTCTATGTCAAGGAAAATAAAACATGAATTTGGAAAGTTGTATTGGTTTTAGGTATAGTATAGGGTTTTATTCTAGTACTTTCACATCTGAAAGTACTAGAATAGTCCCTGAATGCTCCTAATATCACAATTTCTTCTGCTTCCATTACAGAGGACTTACTGTTTAGCATTTCTGACTAAAACATTGTTTCAGTTCTTTCAATTCCCTGTGTGTAGGCTAATGAGTTCGCCTTTATTTTCAGGTCACTCATGTGAAGGGGTTAAAGTGATGGCTCTCAAATAATTAACCTTAGATGATATGCTGAAATGCTTTTTTGGTTAAAATTCTTGAAGCACAAAAATTAAAAGATTAAACATATCTTTAGCATTGTGAAGTCAAGAGTCAGGGTTATGTGTAGTATACCCTGTCCTAGTTCAGCAGGTGGGACCAGTTTATCACTGTGTGGGTGTGACCAAGGCTATGTGTTCTACACCCTCTATTCATTTCCTATGAACTGTTAACAATGGACAATTTGCAGCAGTGGCTCAGGGCACACCCAACCCCTCAGGATGTAAGCTGGGTGTTTAAGAAGCCTGTGAGATAAGAGCTGTCATAACTCCCCACCAGGAAGTTGTTGGCACCCTCACATCCAGCCTGAGGGGGCGTGTCTGCTAATGGGCCATCAACGATTCAAAAAAATACCCCACGACTCACAGTCAGGTCACCCACTTTGGAACTCCCCGCCCTGGGGGAAGTACTGGGCAGTCCCACCTGAGCCTAAGGGTATATAATCTTGGGGTTTGAAGATCTCTGGGACGTTTTTGTCAGATCCAGAGGAGGACCAGAACCTTGACAGGACTGTGACCACCACTCTTCACCAGACTGCGACCATCATCTGCACCAACAGGCTTTTTTTTTTTTCTCTCTCTTTTTACTTTGGACTCAGGGGAACCACGTGGGTCTCAGGACATGGGCTAATGAAGACCATTCTGTTTGTGCCCCAGGGGGCTGGGTTATACTTCTGGGTTGTGTGAGTTAAAGCAAATTTCTCTTTGTATCATTGCATTTATTGTAATATGTTTATTAAATTGTAACTCTGACTTATAATGTCTTTTGTGTTGTATTTGTTTCTCCTGCTGGTTTACCTTTAAACCAGCACACATGCTTTACCAGTAACTAAAGCTTCAACAACTACAGCGAAAGAGCCAAATATTTAAGCTTGTTTATGCTACATTTAATTTCAAAATCAAACTGTCAAGGTCTTATAGACTGATAATGTTGACAAGCAAAAATCACTTTCCTACTTATATTTGACAATCATGCACAGATGAACTGCTCATAGTAAACCTGCAGATCCACTGTAGAAAAATGCTAAAATGAACCTCGAAGAGAACAGCGCTGAAAAACACCCTGAACCTGACAAGCTGCATACTTATGAGAGACTTGTTGAAGTTTTAAAATTATGTGGTTTTACCTCTACTGGGTTTTTAGTTACAAAATTTTGTATCCCCTTAATGCTGCATAATCCACCAGATGTGTAGGTCTGCAGTCCTTTCCCAGCTGTGCCTCAAGTGTTGTGGAAACTGTCTGACAGCTACTGCTGGCACAGGAGGAAGAGCTGAGTCCAGAAATGTTATGCCTTGCTGCAGACTGGCCAGCAGGATTGGAGAGGTGACAAGCGGGAGAGCAGGAGCATCATGCTCTTGTTACAGAGCTTGCAGCTGCTAGAGATCAGGCATATGGCAATGCTTTGTAATTATTTGTATTTCTTTAGTGCCTAAAGACTCCTACTGGGATCAATGCACCACTGTGTAATCTCTTACTGTTTAAAAGATGAGATCTATTTCAGAAAGTTTAGGATCTGAAGAGGCAAGGCAGAGAGATAAAACGAATTTTCAAGAAGAGAAAGAGAAGACATGGGTGGTATGAATTATTCCAGTCTTAAGTTTAAAAGATATTTTTAGACACTTCTTAAAAAAATAATTATTTTGGAGAATGCAAGACAGGGAGAGATACATGGGCAGAAACACATAAATGGGAAGAACAAAAGAAAAGGAAACCGACATTGAAACAGGATGCAAAAGAAGTGAAAAGAAATTATAAAAAGAAAAAAGAAAATCAAAGGCAATATGTATAAAAGAGAGTTCATTCACAGACTTTTAGAAAGCAGTGAAATTTTATAGTATCCACTTTTCGGCTGATCTTTAATAAAGAAGATAATATTCATCATCAAACATAGTAAAAGTGTCCAAACACACCTAAAACAAGCTTTTGCTTATATGTAGTTTATCTTTTCTGATGACATTACTAGATAGCTTAATCCAACACAGTTGTCTAAACCAGTGATGACGATAGTGAAAAATTATTGGAACTAGTCACGTTTTCCTGGTTTTATACCACGATATACTGGGTATATCAAATCACAGCCAACAAGAAAGTAAGTTGAATACATGAGAGTATTATTTACATTTTAAGTGGATTGTAAATTATGGAAAAAATATTCTGTCATGAAAACAAAATATATAAACTACAGTCATAATGGAAGACTATTTGGGGGCTGTAGACAGGAATACAGGTCAGTGAATTTCAACAAAATTCAAATAATTTGAAAAAAAAAGCCTGAAAAACTTTGAAAAAAAGGTTCTAAAGGTTTTAAACTGTGATATGGTTTACAACTCTGATTAACATTACATTATTATCTAGTTGCATTGTTATAGGTCCTTGAGAATTGCAAATATCAAAGCAGTTGTCTCCTGTATAGTGTTACATTTTCTGTTTAGTGGGGTATTTTCCTTTTAATTTTGTCTCAAGCTGTACGTGCAAATATGAAAATTATGACATGCTTACAATGACTTGAAGTCTATAAAATAGGAACAATGAACAAAATAAAACTAGATTTCTATTTTGAAATTACTTCCTTTTGTCTTATTGTGTAGTCATTAAAATAGCTAACTTAACAGTCTTATCTTCTTTTCTATATAAAATAATGATTTTTGAAAAAAAAAGTTATTTACCTTTTCATTAATAAAAAGAACATTGAATAAGTACTTAATGTTCAATCATATTATTATCCCTTCTTTTATCATGAGGTTTCTTTAATTCTGTTGAAAAGCAGAACACTGTGTTGTTTTGTTCTTCCTTAAGGAATCTCCCATGTGATGAAAGGTAAGCTTGATGTCATGACTGAAAACAGTGACTTCAGTGAAGTTGCAATAAGATCAGAATTATCAGAATTATCCTGATTATCAGTCAGGATCTAAGTAACGGAAGTAATCATGCTCAGTTACACCCCTAAAGGGGGTGCTTGATTCCTCAATGTTTCAGAAGCAATTTCTAATTCCCGGTAGTATTGGAAAAAAACCTTATTATGATGGATGAATTATTCAAATTTGAGATAAAGTATTATCAACAACTTGATCATTTGAAGGATATATTTGTATGACTTCTTCAGAGAAGTTCTAATGTATTAGTTATGGTACTGCCTCTTATTTTTAATGAAAAAATTCTTATTACCTTATGCTATTAAAAAAAAAAAAGGTTGAAGTCCACAATGGTCTCTGGGTCTGTTATTTATTGTTATGCATTGTAAAAATTAACAGAATTATATCCAGGAAATCAGAAAAATTTATCATTCCAGTTCTCTATAGTAATTAGTGTATATTTTACCACGCTGAAAAAAATGCATTTTTCTCAGTAATCCTGTAGAAGAAAAGAGTGATATCACATTGCTGACCTAGAGTTCTTTGTACACAACAGTCTTAATGGAGAGGGTAGTACTTTGTGGTTTAAGATGGTCTTAAATATTCCATTATTTTTACACAATAATCAGTAGAAGATGGGATTGCACAGGGGGCAGTTAAGTGGAAATCCTGGAATTTGAATGTTGAATGTTTCTTGAAGGTTGAATCTCTCATGTCATATCAGGTCAGCATCAATGGATAAACTTTAAATGGGAATAAATCTCCTTTTTGTATGGAGCTAGTTTCCACTTGAGATTTTTTTTTCAAGGAGGTCATAGTTGGAGGGAGTGGTTGTTTAACCAGTATGTTATGGGTTTTTTCCAACAATATAGAAAAATTAAATAGAAAAAAAATGAATAATGGTCAGTAATTTATTAAGGAAGTTATTACATGTAAAAGACAGGTTAAATTCCTTACAGAAATAGAATAACAATTTCAACATTTACTTGGAATTAAAGAATATTTTTTCTGGACTGCCCATATCCATAGTTATTTGACATAATAACAGAGAGTTAAATTCCCTTTGCTATGGATTTTCAACTGTAAACCCCCCAAAAGAGCAAGGGAGAAAAGGCTGTGCTGATCCAATATTTTAGTAATGTCTTTCTCAATGCAAAAATCTCTCTTTGTATACAGAGTTGGAATAACTGTATTCTGTGCTATCCTCTAGAAAACTGGCTTTTCTGCTCCACTTCAGAACAGAAGCTCAAGTTATGATATAAAAATATGACACCTTCCTAATGAATTCAATTAAACCTAAGCTACAAATTCTTACAGAACAGGTTTTTTGTTGTTTTTTTCATTAGAGGCTATGAATTCTGGGTATGCAGTGGGTTTACTTTCTGGGCAGTGAAGAAAGTGACGTGGTAGTCACTGTCAGATATTTAGACTGTAAGTCAGTGTAGAGAAACCGCAGACAATGACACTTTAAACAGAGTTCCCTCTGTAAGCATAAACTCGATTATATCTCACAGTTAACTAGTTTGCAATATAGTAGTGACCTGTTTAAAACAAGCCTAATCATTCGGCCAAAATTGGTTTAGTCTTTTCTTCACTTTCAGGATTCTGCTTTGAGAAATCCCCCTTGAGCTGTTCAGCTGGCATTATTTGCTCATTTTCAATCAGTGCTAGAGCTACCTCATTCCACTGTTATGACTGCTCTATAGCACTATGGACATGCTGAACTATCCCAGCAGTTCAGAGGTGCAGTGAACAGCCCAAGCAGCCTGGGGCTGTTGAAAAGAAACAGCAGAGCCTTTTATAGTTCCGTGATGAAATATGATCTGCTTCCAACTTTAGTTTAGAGCTAATGAAGTATTTTAATTATTATTGTCTCTGTTAAAGAATTAAAATATCAAGATATTTCTATGTCCTCATGGCTAGACTTCATGAACGAAGATTTTGGGAAGGGCTCTGCCCATGTGGGTGTGCCCTTCCAGCCTGCGCAGTGGATTTTAGGTGAGGCACAGCATGCGCAGAACTGGTCCCACCTTTTAACTCCTAAGATTCATCTGCCACGGCCGAGCGAGTTTGGATAGTGCCAGTGAAGTCCTCAGGACTAGAACCTACAGCCCCCAGTATTCCCAGGAGGTCTCCCATCCAAGTAGTAACCAGGCCCAGCCCTGCTTACCTTCTGAGATCAGATGAGGTTGGGCATCAGGGTGGCATGGCTGTAGTTGCATTAGTATTCTCCTTGCCAAAATGCCATCAGGTGCTAAGGTCCTCATTTTTTTCAGACTTACCTTGCAGAAAAGACAATAACAATTTCTGATAAATTCAGATTTTTCTTTACCTTAGCCTCATGGAAAGATATTTGACAGATACTAACACTAATGTAGTTTTCTATAGGTCACAGAGTAAATTTTCACCGTCATTAGTGGTGTCTTCTCAAAAGACATCTGTACAATATCAAGAAAACAGAGCAGTTAACACCTGAACTTGTATGATTATGACATCTATTCTGAAGTACTGTTGGTAAATTTCAGTACCTACTTTTGCAGATACATATGAACTGAATTTTGGTAGAGTTATTTTAATATTGTCCTTGTTTCAAAACTCTGGAAGTGAGGGTAAGCCCCTTTTCTTTTCTTTTTTTTTTCCCCCTAGGGAGAAAAAGTAACTTGAGAAAATGCACTACATGCTTCGGTTTTATTATATAATGATTTTAAATAATTACTTGGCCTTTTTTCCCTTTAATGCAATCTCCTTCCACCTTTTCATAGTTGGAGGATACATGCAGTATTTAGTGCTGGCAAAGTAATTTAATCTCAACAAGAAGTAAATATCTGCAATGTCTCTGTTGCTCTAGCATTTACTTTCTAACAATTGAGATTTTTTTTTGTCTCTTGTGGTACAGTCAACAGAGAAGAAACAAATGAGATAGATTTTTTTGTTTGAGAGTCTGTGTTTATTCACTCTAGTTTCATAGACTTCTGTTGAGTGTGGAAACACATTGGTTCAATAATCACTTGGCTTTAGGAAGATCTGCTGCTTTGTTTTATCATATTTAATCTTTTATTGTCTCTGATGTTTACTACTCCAACTGCTGATTCCTGACAAATTCATCCCTCCTACAAAAACATGTGTGTATGACATAAATAAGATTGTCCTCTCCTGTTAATATACATATTATTTGCCGACCATTGATGGTTTGGGACCTACAGCATTCAGAAAGGAGGTCTTCTGATATACTTCTACTCATTGCAACAAAAGAATTGTTATCTTCCATAGATATGCTACACTCACGCCTTTATTTTGTGCTGTGGAGTTTTTTGTTGTTTTGGTTTTGGTTTTGCGTTCATTATTTTTTACAAAATTAATCATTCTTTCTGTAGAGTCTAAGCAAGCATTTCCAAAGGGAATTGTAAACTCATACAAGTTTTTCCTGAGTTTCCAAGTTTTTCCTATTATTCTCATGATTGACATTATTTTACCCATTCAAGATTTCCTTATGTTACAATTCTAGAGCACTTCTAGAGTTAGATATATTTTTCAAATTATACTAGTTCTTGAAGAACCTGAAGCTGTTCAGTGGAAAGATTCCCATTCTTAAGGGACTAAACATAATGTAACTATATGAGCATATCACAAAGTTCATATTTAAAGGAAATGATATGAACAACCAAGACAAATTCAGCATGTGAAGATGTTTATATATATACATCTAGAGTATTAGATATATTAGATATATATATAGATATATATATAGATAATCCTTATGTATACTACATTTATTTTTTGCAATTTAGTAATTTAAAAATACAACAATTATCAGTACCAAATTTTCAAATTATCAATAAGTGAGTATAATATTTATTTTATTATTACATATTAATATAAATCTATATGTTTATTAATACTTTTAGCATAAAGTTTCAAATTTGTTATCTCCCTTAAATAATCAAATTAAGCTGAAGCACATAAAGTAAACTTCATAAAATAGCACTCAATGTTAGTGAAGGTTCAATTTCAGTCCATTATATTTTACTGGATGATTTTCTACAACTCAATGAATTTTTCTCAGCCTTTCCCTCACACTAGCCCACTATACATGCCTGACCGAATCATTGGTTTTTATTGATCTAACAACAGTTTAGAGGTAAGGTCTCAGACCTGACAATAGGAAAAGATGATTAATTTCAGTGATTAATTGTGAAAGGCAGTGAGCGTTATCTGTGCATTAGTTTAAAGTATATTGTTCTAGAGGTTACAAGCCACTGCAGAACTGTTCTTTTACAATGAATATTCTACAGATTGCCTAAAGTAGCAGATATTAAATAGGGAAGTATTTTAAGGAATATTTGACTTGGAGTATTATTTCTTGCAACTGATAATACCAAGTGGCATCTTAAACAGTGGGTGAATTGTTTTACAGATTTACATTATAGATGTACATTACAGATGCACATAAGATCTTCCTGTAATTTCTTAAGGTTGTCCTGGTTCAGCTCAAAATCTCATTTCTATATATTTTTCTTGACAATATTTTAAGATGATGAAAACATTGAGTCCTTTTGTTCTCTATTATTCCTTTTCTTTCTACTCTTTATTCCCACTTCAAGTCAAAATCTCAGATTGTGGCATCAATCATAGCACAACAATGAAAAGTGATGTCACTAAGAAAGGAATATTACTTCAGGTGAGAGAATGAAGCTAATGTATATTAATTTTTCAGAAACAAAGAAATCGGTTTCCATACAAAAGTCCTTTGTAATACAGAATAATAGAAACTAAATGCAGTCAATATGTAGTGTGAATACAGGTAGATTTTTTCTTTAAAAGATGATTTTCACATCTATACTTGAAGAAGTGATCTTAAAGATGACTCAAATAGAAGCAGACAAATGAAGGATGGAATCACATCTAAAGGGCATGAAAAATAAAGAAGCTTGAGTGTTTAATTTCTTTGCCTGTTTCTGCTTTAGTCCTTTTATTATTTAATTTTCCCACTTTATCTTCTTTTTTTTTTTCTTGTTCAAAGGACACATGGTTTGTATCAATGGGCAAAGCGAAAAGTAACTGAGTCATGACACTGCAATTGACTGATGTCTTCTCTGTGCTGACCAGCAGCAGGATCCAAGGAAATGTGCTGAAATTAGGGGAAGTTTATGTTAGATATTAGAAAATAGCTCTTAACCCAGAGCATGATTGGGCACTGGAACAGGCATCCTAGAGGAGTGGCCACAGCAGCAAGCCTGCCAGAGTTCAAGATGCATTTGAACATGACTCTCAGGCACATCTTGTGACACTTGGGGATGGTCCTGTGCAGGGCTAGCAGTTGGACTCGCTGATCCTTGTGGGTCATTTCTGACTCAACTATTCTATGATTCTGTGGCAAGAAAATGAAAATTTTATATTTTTTTTTTAGTATGTTGAAATTTTTTTTTTTAGTATCTTGATAATGTGATTGCTGAAACACAGAATAATGAGTCTGTATCTCAGACTTACAATTACATGAATGAAATCAGAAAGGACGAAATAAATCATTATTTATTTGTAACAGAATAAAAAATATATAGAAACACATGCTTAAAAATTGCAAACCACCAAACAATGGTTATATAAAGATGGTTATAAATACTGTTTACATTTTTCATTTGTGATATCGCCTTTAAAATCAGACATAGATTTCTCTCTATATTTGTTTTGCTAATGTCTAGAATTTAATAGAATCATAGAATCCTGAGTTGGAAGGAACCCACAAGGATCATCAAAGTCCAGCTTCTGGACCTGCACAGGACCATCCCCAAGAGTCTCACCATGTGACCAAGATTATCATCCAAACACTTTTTGAACTCTGTCAACTTTGATGTTGTGACCACTTCCCTGGAGAGCCTGTTCCAGTGCCCAACCACCCTCTCGGTGAAGAACTTTTTCTAATATCCAACCTAAACCTCCTCTGACATAGTTTTATGACAATCCCTTGGGCCCTGTTGCTGGTCACCAGACAGAAACAATCAGTGCCTGCCCCTTTTGTTCCTCTCATGAAGAAGTTAAATGAAGATGTTGCAATGAGGTGTCCCCTCAGTCCCTTCTTCGCCAGGCTCAACAGGCCAAGTGACCCAAGCATCTCCATGTATGGCTTCCCCTCTATGTTTTGGACATTCTCTAATAGCTTTAGATCCTTCTTATATCATGGTGCTCAAAGTAAGGTCACACTAGTGCAGAGAAGAGCAGGGCAGTCACCTCCTTAAACCAGCTGGCGATGCTTTGCTGGATGTCCCCCAGGATACAATTGGCCCTCCTGGCTACCAGGGAATTTCTAACTCACACTGGACTTGTCATCAACCAGAACCCCTGGGTCTCTTTCTGTGTGCTGCTTCCCAGCACCTCATTCCCCAATTTGTTCACACATCCAGGGTATGTAGGTCCAGGTATGGCCCCATGCCAGGTGTAGAATCTGGCCCTTGCCCTTGCTAATCTTCATATGATTGTTGATTAATCAGCCATCTAGTTTGCCTGGGTCTCTCTTCAGGGCCTCCCTGCCTCCAAGGGATTCAGTGGGTCCTCCCAGTTTAGTATCATCGAGCCCTGCATTCAAGTCATTATGAAGATATTGAAGAGCACCGGCCCTTAGATGGACCCCAGCAGAAACCCACCAGTGACAGGTCATCAGACGGATGTAACACCATTTGCTATAACCCTTTGTGCCCAATCATCGAGCCAATTGCTCATCCACCACACAATGTGTTTATCTCAAATGCTTTATAACATGTTTAGAAAAACCTGCAGTTGGATATATATTTTTACAAATCTAATTATGAACCTTAATTTTTCAAAATTAAAAGATATCTTCAAAGAAAACTACTAGAGCTGATTTTTCTCTGAAAAAGAAGCTTTAGTTTTGAGGGTTTTTACTTACATAATTGAATGCCAAAAAAAGTATAAAAGTGAAATCTTGGATCTACTAAATATGCTGACAGTTCTTTCACTTATTTTCTGGGTCAATTATTTCCTGATTGATAATACCCTATAATCTGGCTGAATTTGTCAAAGAAAAACTCTATTTATTTAAAGCAATACTCAAAACACTAAAAAAAATCTAAGCAAATTATTTTACTGAAGTTCTTTTAAATGCCGTAAAAGTAAGTAAGTTTAAAGTTTTAGTGGAATCCCTTAACACACTGGAGTACATAGGTGACCCTGTGCAAGGATGAAGAATGATTGCATGCAAACCAAAGACATGAATAATTCTGAGAAAATATTCCAAGAGCTTGTTCGAGATAAACACTAACATTACTGCTTTATAACAGCATACACTTTCACTAGAATTCAGCTTAAAATAAAACTAATACAAAACTGCATTCCAACTAAATTATCAGTTTAAAAATCAGTTTCAAATTTTAACATTCACTTTTTATAAGCATTATTTATTTTGTTGTTGTTATGTTTTTCACAAGCCCTATAATTTTTTTTCACAAAAGTGCCAGAACAGCCAGCTCAGTCTCACATCAGTATTGCACAGCAGGGCCTTAATTCATTTGCAATTAGCAATGTCTCACTTCAAGTTGAGGTCTCACTGAATTTATTCCTGAACCTATATGAGCTACATACAGTAGCAGTCACTGTATGTTAAACATAACAGTAATAAAATAGTGGACCTGTTGGAATGGTAATTATGCCTGAGAGCCTCATTTAACACAAAAGTCAGTATCAACAGTATTTTGTACTAAACCATGTCCTTGTTGAAGCAGGCAGGGGAAGGAATAAGAAAAGATTATTTTGCTGTTTAAATTTAGGCAAACTAGAAAAGTAATGGACTTTGAAAACAATCTGTTTCCTTAGTGCTGGATAGATGAGAAGATTGGAAAAAATGAAAATATGAAGAAATCAGAATTTCCTCTTGCCTCTGCTCAGAGGTTAGCATTACTGCCAGTGATAAATTTTCAAGCAAGACAGGCTCTCACAGAACATCAAATAAGCAAGTCATGAAAAATCAAATGGAAATGTAGTTACAGCACATTTTCTTTTTGTTTTCTGTAGACTGTTTGGGACCCAAAAATTGCATGCAATGTGGAGTAGGATTTGGGTTAGAACCAGAAACCACTCATGAATTTCCAAATAGGTTCTAAGTGGAGGCCTAGAACACAGGAGGTAAAGCGGAACAAGACATCTTTCAGGCTTTTTAAAAATTATTAAATACTTAGAGAGGAAATAAAGTAACTAGAAAGAAAGTAATTTATATTGAAAAAAGTCTCTACATGTGCTATATCATTCATTGTGGAATGCAAAGCATCTGTTTTATGTTTATTAAAAAATAAATATTTTTTGACTCAGCCCTCTTATATGCAACTAGTAAAGATGCTTATACAACTGGAACAAAATATATCTCAAGATTTCAAAGAATAAATCTCAAGATTTCAGAATTTCTCTTAATTGCTATGTTATGGTTTAATCTAGGCCTAAATTTAGGCTTTAGTTTTCAGAGTAAGCCTGAGATAATCAGCTTACTTGACCTGGGCTGGACTAGCTGACAGCTGACTACTAATAGCCAATGGTATTCCATACCATATTCCAACATCATCTTGAATATAAAAGCAAGTGTTGGAGGGGTTTAGTTCAATTCGTCATGGCTGCTCATCTGGGAAAGATGTATCATGTTGTTTTCCTGGACCAAGGCCTACCACCTCACCACTATGATATCTTAGAAGAGTGAAAGATTTGTTCTTATTCTTTCTTTCTGCTTGTGTCTGTCCCTTGGAGGATTGAGTTCTCTAGAGTGATTTGTGGCTAGAATAGTGAGATTGGTCTTTGATGGGGAGTGGGGAGTTATTTTTTGTTATTTCTAACTTGTGTAGATGTGTGTGATATTAGTCTTCTCTTAATTTTCTCTTTTCTGTATAAATATATATAACTAGTTTTAGTTTAAATCTTGGAGGTTTTTTTTTTCTCTCTCTCCCTTTTCTCAGCAAGGGGAAGAGGGAGACTGACTCTGTATTGGGCAGCTGGCATTTTGCAGCTCAACCCAGGACAAGTTAGCATAAATCCAGTGGAGAAGGAATAGAAAAAAATTCTTGAAACATCAGAAAGAGGAGGGAAGTGTGACTTTAGTAAAAAAATATGCATCTTAACAAAAAAATCAATATAATTATTGTGTCTGGAACAATGAAGTCTTCACTTTCCTTTTGCTTTCAGAAATCTTCAAACTAGTATAAAAGTGGATAATGAGAACAGGAAAGCTAAGAGACTTTTTCTGCCCTTCTTATTATCTAAGTTTTAGCTTATGCATAATGCATCTGTTTAGTCAGGTTGGTTTGTTCAGTCAAGCCACTTTGTTTAGAAATCCACATCTTTTATTTCCTGTATTTTTGTTGTACCATGTCTTTTTTTCAAAGTGTATTTACTTTGGATAATAGGATGCCATGGCTTTCACTGGTTCCCTTAAGAGACTGTTGTTTGTTTTCTTTGAAAAGAATATCTTGGGCCTCTTGAATACAGTAAATAAGTAGTAGATGACATAATGGTTAATGCTGATGAATGTGGAAACATATCACAGCACCTAGCCTTAAAGATGGCATAGCAGAGGACAAACACCTCCCCCAGCTGGCAGAAGTTGCCTAGCAAAGATGTTTAGCACTCTGAATGGTACTGAACATGAAGGTAAAGCCATTGAAAAGTCCTTTGACACAAAAATGACTGGACTATTAGAAGCCTCTTTTAGTGCAAGAGAGGCATCAAGTGGAGCATCTTAGCCAATGTACATCCATGTGAGCTGTATATTTCCATCTTTAACTCTGAAAGTCTGCCCATGTGTATCTCAGAACAACAGTCCACTGCAGAGGAGCTTTATTAGTTGTTTACTTTTCTTGAAAATGCTGACTTCACAAACGTTCATTAGAGGAAAAGACATGGGTGGCAGGAAGCAGCAAGAGCAGGGTGGTTCCCTGGAGGCCATATCACCAGGGACAGACCCAGCTTCAGGCACTGGGCGCCTCCTTGGGAACTGGAATGGTCCAAGGTAGGTTGGGACATCAGTGTATAGGTGGGCCCATGACCAGGCAGGGCAGGACTTTGGGGAGCTGGAAACCAGCCTAGCTGGGATCTTACTGTGGCAGGAGCTGCCAGCCCCAGGGAGCGGGGTTGTGGGCAGAGTGCAAGGAGGGCTGAGCTGTGGGCATGGACAGGCAGGGCTATGACAGTGGAACACACATTTTATGTGACATGGTAAAATAATAAGGAATAAACAACAGCTTAGAGATACTGAAATATCACAAAAAAAAAAAAAGGCAGTGCTAGAGAATGAGATGAATGCAATGGTACAATTTGAAAGGCATTTGAGTTGAACCTTCATCAAACTTTTTGGCTGAAGGCATTTGACCTCACTTTTGTTTTGCCTACAGGAGTCTCCCTCATACAACCTTGAATGCTTCATTTTGCAGATTCTTACTCCCCAGGTTTTGTTTTGAGATTTGAACTATAAGAAACGCAAGGTTAAAAAAAAAATCTTAATAAAGTCTATAAAATGTCTGGTACACAGCTGTAGAAATTGACATTGCATAGATTTTCTGAGGCCATAAGTATCTTTAAGCCTTACCTTCTGGTTTCCTAGAAACTCCTTCCCCAAAGCAGACAATCACAAAAGATCCTTTTTGCTAATTTCTATAGAGAACCTCCAGTGAATTGTAGAATCCACAACTAACATAGTAACTCATACAAAATGAGTTGCAGCCTCAGAGAAAAGAGATGTTTCAAAGATGGGTAGAAAAGAGCTGAGCTGGTTGGAAAGTAGATGTACAGCACGCATTGCCAAATTATCAGTTTTATTTATACATATTGTACACATATAAAACATACACTCTACCAAATGGACAAACAAGGATATTAGAAGCACAAAAATATTTTCGTATCAGTTTCCATACCCATAGTATTGCAAGTGAATGGAAAATGTAAAGAAAATATCCAGACACAATTACTGATGGAGATGTCAGCATTTACAGACAAAACTACATGCAATAACAATCATTACCTGTTCAGAAGACAGAAGTTGTCTGAACTTGACTGCAAGCATGAAATCTGGAATCAGCTTAGATAATTATAAATATATGGCATACGGGGTATTGTTTTATTCTGTCATACCATAGCTTTTAAATTCCTAGGATTAATTTCTGCAATTTCAGTCCAATAATCAGAGTCTTGCTAGGAAACTATAACTAATATTTGACTAGTTTTCCTGTCTTGGTCTATTTACTTCAAAGAAAAGAGTCACAAATATTCTTAAAAAGCTGAATCTAACTTGCTCAAGATTGCAGAACTTCAAGTGTTCAGAATCTTCAAACTCTATTCCCTAAAGATTTGTTTCTGTTTCAGATTAATGAAAATGCAGAATAGATTAATGCAGTAATCTTTGCTGAAATTCTGGAAATGTCAGTAAATGAGATTGTGTTTGTTTCTCTGCATTTCAGATGGAACATTAACATTTTAATGTGGGATATTAATTTTTTTCTTAGGTTATCTCTGACCTTCACTTTGAAAGAGTTTTATTTATAAATGGACCTGTGTTAATCAACAACATGATATGAGTTTCTCCCTCTAGAAATAACATTGTATTATCTTTCCTAACTTTGTTTTTTTCCCTTCCAAATGACAATATGGAGAGTTGAACTGAGAGAGAAACACAGAATTTACTTATTTCTCAAGAATTTCATATTAAAGCTACATTTTACTTCCTGTGTGGACCAATAAACTAAATCCGAAAGAAGTGGTGGCTGAAGCTCTTTCAGGTGAAATTATTCCTGGAAGAGAATAGCTCTTGTACAAATAAAGTTTTCAGCTGGAAAGCTGAAAAAAAATCATTTCATGTTTGCTTTCTGGAGATCAATTTCTATATTAAACATATGATAGCAAGGGCTGGAAGTCAAGTTGCATACTAATCTCTTGGATTCTTCAAAACCTAACTTCAACCTGATGCCAAATCCTAAAAAAAATACAGGGACCCGAGGAACTCATCTCTTCCATTTACTACTCAGCATGAGTGCAAGAAGTGCAAGAAGTGGTGAATGACTAAACACTACAGATTCATGTTTCTGGTGTCTACTTGTTTTTGTGTGGTAAAGCAAAACTGAAAAAAAAAGAAATTAATAAGCAATGAACAGTTTCAAGTATTCTATTTCAGATATTTAGGGAGTTTGCATACAGGTTTTTTTTCCCTTGGGTGGTTTTCTAATATTTCAGACAGTATTAAGTGGGAGAAAATTGCCATTATTCAGAAAACTCTAACTGATTTTATGAAAAGCAGGCAAAATTACAGTCAACCTATCTTGAAACTAAAGTCATGCACGGTAGCTACTGGAACTACTTCTTTGCATACTGCTTATGTGTTGTGTTTCTATATCTCTACATGAACAAGAACTAACTGGAAATTTTTTTTATAACACCTAATTATGACACTACTTGTAGCCCTATATACTTTCTTTTAATCTCAGAATTTTTTTCTATTAATCTGGAATTAGAAGGATTTCATAACTCGCACAATTTGGTTTTAAAATGTTCTCAGTTGCTGAAATTTCATAATTAAATAACTGCCTTCAGATGCTGTGCTGTCAACTATATCCTGTTCACCACCAGAAATACAATGTTTCCATTTATTTTAACAAAAGTTTTGAATGAACAAAAAGCAAAGAGTATTGAAGGATACCTGAAAGTTCCACTTTAATCTAGAAATATCTTTTTAAGCTTTTCCCGGGTATCTGAGACACCAACAACTATTACGTTTATCTCACTACTGAGACTCATAGTGCAAATCTACACCTGATTTTTTTCCAGTCCTATAAGAAAGACTTTATACCTGAAAAAAAATTTTAAAATCTCTTCATTGTATTTTGAATAACTTTTCCCATTTAAAAAGTTATGTAAGACACGAAAGCCAAAGTGTTTATGAATTTAAAATGATATATTTTGTTTTCTACAGTATATTTATCAGTAAACCAGTGTTGTTTACTCCATAGTATTTTAGCTTTAATTAAATTCATTTTTCAGAAAGAAAAAGGTAAAATCATATAAAAGTTAAAAGGGATGGTCATCTCTCAGATAAAATCAGAATAACAAAGTGACCCTAATACTACTTGGAGAAAGTTAACATTAATTTAAGCATGACAGCGCTTGATAGATAAAAGATTTGGCCAGAAAGCCACTCAGTGATGCCTCAGAGAAAAGCATAAGCATCATAAATATCATATGCATACTATATAGTGGTATATAGATCTATAGAAAAATCACGCAGCTTTCTATGAATGCAGCATTAACAGCTGAATGGTTTTAATCTGATATCGAGGAACATTGCTTTGTTTTAGTAGTGGGGTTTTGGTTTTGGTTGGGTTTTGTGGGTTTGGGTGTGGTTTTTTTTTTAGATCTCTTAATCTTCACCTTAATTTCAACAGTACGTCAGAAGTTCTTTTATAAGAATTAACATTTAGAAAAAATAAAATTCATTGTTAAGTGTATGACATTGTTTCCAAAATTGTTGTACAATAGTGCCTTATCTAAGAGCTAGAATATTCTTTTTGATGCTAAAAAGACAAGTAAGCCACAAGTTTAATTCAGGAATATCAACTCTTCTGAAATAAGAATAACTATTTCACACACTGAGGTAATTCTATGTCCTCATTTTATCTTTTCAATACACAGAGAAATGTCTCTAGTTCATTATACATAGAATTAAATTGAGCATTGTCCTGTCCTGTCTTTTGCATATAAATGACAATATACTGTGATGACAACTTAAGACAAAACAGTCTAGATAAAGTACCTTTAAAAAATTAGTATGAGAAATATTCTTGATTTTTTCCTAACTTTGCAAAAGTCTTGGTTCCTCTGACAAAGAAAAAAGTCACCTCCTCTTTCTTGCTACCAGAAGACAAAAGAAGTAGACTGAGGACTGACTTTTCTTTCCTCAGCTTTGCTTGACAACAACCACCTTGCCAAGGCACTGGAGTGGGCAGAGAGTGAGGTTATACATAGTGTTGTTTAAAATATTAAACAACAACAACAAAAAAATAAAAAATAAAAAAAATCATCACATCCTTGAGGTCTTTAAAAGAGTGAAATAACTGGTGATTTGACAGTGATGGGAAAAACAATATTGAAGCAGAGTCACACTCAGAAATAAATGGTCATTTCACTAATGCTTCAAATTTTGAGTAGCTCAGGGGAATGTCAAAGTGAGGCATTTGCCTAGGAGTGGGCATTCTATAATACATGAAGATATTGCATCTTTCAATAAAACAAATCAAATCAGATAATTCCCAAATTTCAATGGTCATTAGTGCCAGGAAGACTGGTATTTTTCAGTCCTACCAAAATTTTTAGTGACAATAATAAACACAAACAAGCAGCAAGTGTTCACCATGGTACTTCTACCTTTTTAGGAGTACTCACTGCTATTTTGTATTCACTGCTATATGACAATGAACTGTGAGATTTAGATCTCAAACAAAAGAAAATATTCAAAATCACAAGAAAATATACAAAGGAAGGAATAACTATGATGGTGCTGTAGACAGTGTAGTGGCTTACTGTTTCAAGAATACAGCTGGGAAAAATTGAAGAGCACAATGCTGTATATAGCTAAAGATGTATGAATAAATGAAAACAGAGAATAATTCTGCCAGAAGGTAATCTATTTCACCTAATATTACAGTACACAGAAAGTTTGTCTTGGACTCCATTTGTGGATGGAAGCAGAACTGCAATTTCATCAAAGTTGCACAGATTTCTTTTCCAGCTGTTTAAAAGAAAAGATTGTATAAGCTGTTGAACAGAGATTGGAGTTTATATTTTTGCTATATTATTGAAACAATTACAATAAAGATTGTAGTGTGACTCGACAAAGAGAAAGAAGGCACACTTCTGGAGTCCAGGGAGTTGGTGGTAGAAATGGCACTTTATTAAAGGGCGCATTGCCTTATATAGGGCAAGATGCGACCATTCTGAAAAAGGGAGTACAACAGGGGAGGAGCATGCAAATCCAAGGGAGGGATCCAAGGGTTCAGGCCATGAGGGATGAGAGGGATTTTACAGAACATAACATAGGGAATAATGGGGAAACATTCAATATAATGGGGTAAACGACAATAACTGTTAAAATACATGAAAAACTCTGCAACAGTAACAGTGGAATGGTCCTTTGTCTCTCACACAATAGTCTCTTCATTGTAAGGAACGCTTGTTTTGATGTTCTTCTTCCAGGCTTCATAGAGGAGCCAAAAAGACTGCAAGTGTCCCTTGCTTTCTGAATACATCTCTCTCTCATCTGATTTGAAATCCTGGGGCTGGGGTGGGATGTGAGATTGAAAGAAGCAGAAATACACATATGAATCATTAAACATGAAACATAAAATTATTCAGGGATTCTGCAGAACTACAATTTCCACTGTTTGGCTTATATGAGTGTAGTAGTTTTACTTAGGCCTCAAATTAGCAGGCTCAAGGAGTCTGTGTGGATTGGGAGAGACAGGTATCGCCTAAGTAACCAGGGAGAAATTTCATACCAGATGACGCAAACCTAAGATATGAGTGCAGGAGTGGGAGCTGTTAGTTCAGTACCATCATGGCTGGAGTAGAGGCAGGACATGCTACAACTCTTCTGCTGTGCTGGGCCCTGCTCCTGCTGCCACTACTTGCATTTTGTTTGAATTCAGGGAAGTAGAAACATTTTGTTGTTATACTTTCTGTTTCTTGCTGGGTGTCTTTTAAGGTGCTTATAGATCTAGAGTGACAGAATCTCTTTTCAATGGGGAGTGGGAAGTTATTTCTTGCTATTTCTAACTTGGGTAAGTGTCTGTTATATTTTAGTTTTAATTTTCTCTTTTGTGTATAAATATATATAGTTAGTTTAAGCACAAACGTAGTTTGAAGGGGTTTTTTCCCTTTCTTGCCTTTTCTCGGTGGGGGGAAAGAAGCTCTGACTCTTTACTGGTCAGTTGGGATTTTGCCAGCTCTACCCAAGATAATTAGTTAAAGTAGTGGTAGTAGATTTTTACCATGTCATTTTTACTTTTTTTTTTTTTTTTTTTTTTTTTTTTACATTTCATAACATTAAACAATGGGCATTGCCAGTTGTAACAAATCAAAAATAAAAATTTAAAGTAATAGACATTTTGAAACTAAATAAATGTTCAGTGGGGCAATAATAGCACATATAATAGACAACTCAAAATCTGTCAAAATGGGTTCAAGTGAAAATCAAAGGTATATTCTTAATGTGAAATGCAGAAAGGAAGGATGGACGAAGGATTATTGATAAGACAAAGATATTCCAACTGCTAGAAACTCACTAATTGCCTTTAGTTTAAAAGCAGCTAGTCTCAGTTTCTTCAAATACCAAGTTCTTTTCTTGCATGGGAAATTTTCAGGTGTAATACATTTCAAAAGAAAGAGGAGGAAAATGTTCAATCATGACTTCAGTTTAAAGTTAGTAGCAACTGTCACTAGACTCACACTGAATGTAGCTTTGAATGTTGAATTTAAAACAGAAGTTTCACATTAAATTTGAAATACTATTCTTTTTTGTTTCTGAAGTAGGCTATCTTAAAGCACTTAGCTATTTACCATGATGAAAGTTAAATAGCCAAACTGTGCAAATTTGTCATTACCAGCTGTGGCATCACTTACATTTCATACCAACAAATTAAAATTTACTGCCATATATGAAACATGCAATCAAATTGTAGCCAGATGGAGAAGCTGTTTTAAAGTAGATAAAGTTGCCAACGTAATCTCTTTATGCTTTTGAAACAATCATGTTAAATATTCTGAAATATATAAACTGATATTCTCACTGGCATGTATCAATCAATTTGTCTGGTATCATAGTAATTTGAAACTGCACTTCTAGGTCACCTCATACAAATAGCAATAAAGAGCAGGGGTTATGTTTGCAGCCTACACTAATGCCTTAATCAAACATTGTACTTTGGGATTCTGTTGTAAAAGCTGCATAAAATAAATTTTGCTGATTTTGTTAAGGAGGTATAAGAATCATTGCAAATAATCTTAAAAAACCCATCCCAAACCAGAAAGCCACATAGACCATTCTACAAAGTTAAATGATGAAATAGTTGAAAGATTTTCTGAAACTTGGAAAAAAACCCCAAGCCTAAAACTTAAGTAAACCATTATCTATAAAGAAACCAAGAATGCACTATTACTGGCACTTCACATGATATATTGTAAGTTTGAATATTTAGTGGCTTTAAATTTCATGTGTATCACTAACACATGTATGGTTAGGTACCTGAATTTTCATTGCATATTTATGAAGACTCTATTGAAAAGTATTTGCTAGTGTGATGAGGCAGTAATGGGATAGAATAATGGACATTTAAGAAATGGCGTGAAGTCTCTGTAGTAACACTATGGTCAGTGTCATAATCTTTCCTATGAACCTGTAACCAAATGCTTCAAAGGAGAACAAATGAAACTATGTTTCTACATCATTAATTTACTGTATCTAGGAGCCATGAGCAAAAGAAGGTAATGTTTTCTTCCACCATATGTGGAAATATTATGAGATGGCAAGCTTTCTCATATCATTCTTGTCCATGCAGTTGCTGAGTTCAGAAAACACAAATGAGTCTGCAAAAAGCAAGCAGAACACAGATATTCTAAGAGCAATAAGAGAAACTATAAAGACACTAGATGGGAAAGACAAACCAAAATGTATGTTCATTATCCAATGGAAAATGACATTTTCCAAAGTAGATATTATCTCTGATCTTCAGATCTAATGGTTCTTTCTTTATTTTCATCAATTAAAAAATGGACTCAGCACAATGAAGATTCATCTTTTTCATGATTCCTATTTCAGAACTGGAATCAGGACACTAAACACTGTACACACTGAGATATGTCAACTGTGTATTATACTTTACTGACTATTGTTTGCCTTTATTTTAGTGCAGATCAGTCATGAAAGACTATGACCTCTATGTGATAAACAAATATAAGCATTCAAAATTGATCATTTCATAGATGTATCCACCTATTGTAATAACAAAAGTCTGTATTACAGATATTTTCTTTTCCATGTGGCTTCATTGCAGATATTTCTAGAAAGAGGTAAAGACATTATAATACAGATAGGTGTAATCTGACCTTAATAAAACCCATCAGCTTATCAACCACTGAGAGACAAAACTTGTGATGAAAAGAACTGAACTCCAGTGCCCCAATTATAGCCATAATTTAGGAAATGCAATTTATTGTATTTCAGAGAAGTATACATAATTTACTGCTGGAGACAAGTTATTGAAGAACTTCCATTGCAGACATTAATACTCATGTGTTTGGAAGAAAAGGCTACTCATTTCAGAATTTTACACACCATTTCCTGCATTTATCCCCCCTGGACTTCCATACTTCAAGTGACTTCCAGAACCAATTGAAACTAGCAGTTTGAAAATTATAGTGTCAGTTTAAACTAGATTTAAAATAACTTCCCAACCAAAAAACAGGTGAATATCTAAGCCCATACTGGTACGAAAATTAGGCCAGTATTTTAGGCTTAAAATCAATTTTCACCTTTGTAGTTACTTACAATAAAAGTTGAATTTAATAGTGCAAAGTATTTTTTCTTCCATTAGCAGAAATGTAAAGGTGGTGTTTATTTTTTAAATTTCACTTATTAATCAGAGGAAATAAAAATTACTATTTCCCCACACTTAATTTCTACACATCACAATTACCCTGAAAAAAGAAACTTGCATGAAATTTTGTTTTCTGATAAAGCCTCTAATAGGTAGTCCTGCAAAGTGAAAGAAACCTGAATGGGAGATATTTGTAGAACACAGGTGTTTTGGACTAACAGCCTGAACATTTTTATTACAAGCAGATTCATCCAAAACAGGCTGAGATAGTAATTAAACCTATGTATGAGGTTTTCATCTATAAGCATGTCAATCTCAATGAAACAAAAGCACTGAATGGAAACATGTTCATAAACCCTTACAAACTTCAGTGATGTGTTGAGAAACCTCGTCAGAGGGGTGACAAGGTCTAGATTGGTTCTGCACATTTCTACTGGGTTTTTTTCACACCAAATTTGCAGGATAAAAACCAAAAGCCAACCCCACCAAACATATTTGCAACCTTCTTTGTCATGGTGGCTGTCTTTAAAATATTAATGACTAAACAAACAGGCCTTGCTGCTACGGGCTGCAGGAGTTAAAAATCTTCCTTCTTTACTTTAGTTGCATGGTCTCCATAGCGGTGCATTTCCAAATTTGGTCACTTATTTCCTTATTTTCTCTGTCTTTGATTTAGTTAAGCTGGAAAATAATGTGTTCCTAATACTTTATTAATCATAACATAATTGCTCAGGATTATTTATTTATTGGGCTGTAGTTGATTCTGACCTTGAAATCGTGCTGTTTCAAGGAAATACTACAAAATACATTCAGTACTTTGACTTTTATGTATTCTTTTAACATACTACGTCCCTCATGTCTGCATTTAAGCCCTACGGAACATTCTCTCAAGCCATTTGAAAAAGTTTTTGTCATCTTTTGTCAAACATATCATTTCTATTCCAGTCAGGTAATTGAAATGCATGGGTTTTTAAGTTCACATCTTCATTGTAAATTAACTCCAAGAGTATGATTAGCAAATCACTTTCTGTAGCTCTATATTCATCTATTACAAAAGAGAAAGATCAAGCTAAAACTTCCTTTATCACCACTGTAACAGGTTTCTATATGTCCCCTGAATGTTTGACAAGCTGCTTCAAATTTGAGAAACTTTTTTTCTTATTCTATAGTCTCCTGGAGATTAGGAGAAAATGTAGTAGAAAGTCTGCTACAGAAATCCTTGTCTGTTCTAGCTAAAGATTGACTTTGCAAGCTCTGACTCTGAATCAGTTCTAAGATTCTAGGCCTCCTTTCCCTTTTTTAATAACACTGTCAGAAATCCAGCATTTAAAAGACATTTCTGGAAAAAACATCAAAATTTATTTTCTTTACTAAAAGAAAGAATTTTGCAAATCGACTCTTTTCTTAGTGGCTTCAACATTATTAACTTCTGGGGCTCTGGATAGGAATGTTATATAAAAAATCATGATTTTTAATCATCTTGATAATGTTGCCTCAGGATTTTTATATATTTATAGATTTTACTATTTTGTCAATTTGTACACTTTTATAAAGCTGTTTAGTTTCTCAGACTTGAGGTACCAGCTAACAGTTTCTAATGGTTTCTCACTGTTTGTGCCACATTCCTTAATTTCTGTTTAACGGTTTTTTCAATGGATGAGATTTCAGCAAGGACATTGTGTTTCGGACTCATGCACCTGAATCAAAATAATAAGACATATTGTAGTCAAAACAAGATAGAAGACCCAAAACCATCCAACAGTACTGAGGGTGGTACCAGGGTGATACCAGGGGCAAAATGTTCTCGGGTTGGATAACCCACTAGATATGATAATTAAGTACTGTTATAAATTTTTAAGAACCCTACACTGGGTGTGTGCCTGTGCACTTTGTGCACCTGAAATCTTTCACTAAGGAACTGCTCTCTACTTTACCTATACTATTATTGTCTCAGAAGTCTTTTTTTCCTTGATTTTAGGCAACAATAAAGATAAAAACAAAAATAAATGAGACGAAAGATTTCTTTGAATCAGTGCCAAAAGCTGAAATTTTGGGTCATAGGAGATTGAGCAGACACATTGTGTAAGAGCTTTCAAATGTAGTTGCTCTGCAGTTTCTTAACACTGCATTAATTGCTCCCATTTATTATCAGAATTGAAAATTAAGGTTATTTAAAAATAAACTAAAATCTTTTATAATGATGTAAAGCTATGCTTATGTGAGGAGAAGGGAATTCGATTTGATGATTCTTATGGTCCTTTCCACCTTGAGATATTCTGCAATTCTATGAATCTATGAAATGTCCCTCAGTGGCTATAGAATGTATATATTTACAGAAGTCAACATATGCAACAGTCTCCACGGAAAGGTTCAAAATACATTAGATTAAAGGAATGAAATAGAAACACCAATAGTAATACCGTGCTCTTTTTTAGTAACACTACCATTATTTTACAGACTGGTAGAATGAAATGCAGAGGCAATGATCTAGCCACCGTTACCTAGGAGCTTATGGCAGAGCTAGCAATAAAACACTGTTTGGAAGTCCCTAAGCAGCTAATCCATGGAGAATGCAGGGTAGAAGAGGCAAAAATGTGAATGATTTTGTGACTATATCCATCTGAGTGAAGCAGCATAATTACTAATAGTTCAGGGGTTATTTCTGTGCCACCACTAAATACACCAGAACACTATTTTTTCTTTTACATTTTATTTTTATTTTTAAACTGTTTTGGTTTTCAATCTTTCCAGTAAGGGCACATTGCACATTTATAAAAATTATTTTTACAGCAAAGTTTTATTTGAATCCTTTCTCTGTGTGCATTCATTTCTACCAATAACTACCAAGAAATCTCCACAGGCAATAAACAAGATTTTATGTGTTTATTTATTTGTCTGAAACTAGAGTAAGGGCTCCATGAGCTGAAATATAGAAGAACATAAGAAAATTCTGCTTTAATTCAGGAATAAAATCACAAATATAATTACAACAGAAATCTTCATTACTTTGAAATAGAGTTCTTCTAAAGTATAAATTCTGTGGTGACTCAGAAAGTGAAGTGCTGACTTCTACTGAAGTCAACAGCAATTTTCTTGTACATAGTTCAATGTGTGTATGATGAACTGAACACCAAACTGTTTCAGGCTTCTTATCAAAATCTTCAATGCTCATACTTTTAAATGCTATCAAAACTAAAGGAACATCTTCATTAAGGCAATGGCTGCAGGATACAGTACTGAACTTTGAGAAAAGATAGTGAACATTTCCAGCCACGTATATAAATGATTTATCATCAGCTATGTTATGTGAAGTTTATAAAGAAATGCTCTTAGTAATTTTTTACTTTTTTCTATAAAACATTGAAAACCAAGAAGTCTAGATCTTCCTGTATATCCTTTTTCTGACCATATTTCCTACTTTTACCGCTTCTTAATTACCTATTAAGAAATGGAAAAAATAAGGAATACCCTTTTACATTCTTGGAATAACCTTTTCGGCTTGAAAGTCTCCCAAAAGACGCAACCTCCTCTGCAGCAGGTGTAGTTTTAATGATCCTTTGATGCCATATGTCAAATTCCATCACTTGCTGTGAAGAGTGACATTTCTTTTGATAGCTCCTAGCAACAGCAATACCAGTTATTGGTGGTCACCTCACCCTAGACAAACAATTCCTGCAGCAAGAACATTTAATTTCAGTTCCATGCCATGCTGCATACCTTTCCTGCTCTCCTCTGTTTGTAAATATTTTTAAAGTAAAATAAATCTCTATTAATAATTTGATGCACAGTATACTTGTTTTCACATGCACATTCACAAGAGTAACACTACTTAGGTACATAGGGATATTTCAAAGCTGTCTTCAAGTGGATTTCCTGTGAGTATAGACAGTAAACATGGAAACATGGTGTAAAGTGCAGCTGGGGATGGCTTTCAAGAACATATTTGCTCACAGGTGCAAGGCAGTAGAATTGCATTATTGCTATAGCAATAAATGTAATGCTACATCAGCAGCTTCTCCGCGGACGTGCCATTGTTGCAGCAGTAGAGAAGCTTGTGTGCCCTCATGAGGTTGAGAGCTATGCTGGCAGTGGTATGTGCCTCTGGTAGGGTCTCCCATGACAGATAGGTCTCAACTGAAGGGTCAGACAAAGTGTGTCCACGAGCAGGATGGGCTCGCTAGCCCCCTGGCAACCATTCTAGAAGAACAACTCTAACTCCAAACCCGGGCAGATGGAGCTCGCTTAGCCCTGTAAGGCTATCCATCTAAGAGAAGGATACTCCAATTAAACCTACATCCTGAGGTATTCACTGTCACCGTCCAAGCTCGCTAGACCCTGGCAGATGAACCTTAAGAGTAAAGGGTGGGAACAATTCTGCGCATTGTGTGCCTCACCTAAAAAATCTATTGTGCAGGCTCGAAGGGTTCACCCACATTGCAAAGCCCTGTAGCAACAGGCGAGGGTCGAAACAGCAGGTGATAGGAAGCAGCTGGAAGCCACAGACCCAACCCTGCATGCAGGCGGTTCAGGACATTGGTCATTCAAGACTTGACCCCGGAGATGACCGCCTGGTGCGGCAGCATCCTGAATGACCAAGCAGCCTTTTTCAAGGAGAGCACTGCTTGCTCCACATGGAGAAGGGCCTAGAAAAGGTGGCCTAACCAGAGCTCATCTCCACCCCTCACACGGTTGGCTAACTGAGGACAACAGGCATCATCTGATGCAGTCAAACAAAACCAAAGACAAAGAGACAAAAGAATACACCTGCCTCCAAAGGTGGGTCCAAACTGACACTCACAGGTTGAAACATCAGAATCATGCTTGATACTGTGAATAGTGGATGTCCTGAACATTGTTCTGCTCTAATTGCTCACAAACTGTCATGACTCAACATCAAAATTGCTGATCTCAGTGAAGTTCGTCTTCATGAGGAAGGCAGCCTTCAAGAACATGTGCTGGCTACAAACTATTGGTCAGGCAAACCCAAAACTTAAAGTCACCTTTCAGGAGTTGGCTTCATGAATAAAAACTCCATCGCCTCCAAACTTGAAAACTTGCTGATAGGTCATTCCAGTTGCTTTATCTCCTTATGTCTCCCACTACACAACAAGCAACATGTTCTTTTTAGTGTATATGCCCCAACTCTCCAAACTGACCCAGTGGAAAAAGACGAATTCTACACCAACCTGTGCCCCCTCACCCAAGAGGTTTCTGTAGATGATAAGATCATAATCCTTGGTGACTTCAATGCCAGAGTAGGAGAGAACTCTTAAACATGGGAAAGAGTACTGAGCAACCATAGTGTTGGAAACTGCACCAACAATGAATGCCTCCTGCTAGAGTTTTGTGCAGAGCAGCAGCTCACCATCACCAACACTATCTTTCAGTAGAAAGATAGCCTGAAGACAACCTGGCTGCATCCTCAATCCAAGCACTGGCACCTTATTGACTATGTCTTAGAGCAACAGAGAAATGTTTGCAATGTCCGTCATACCCGAGTGATGCCTAGTGCAGAATGTCAAACAGACCATCGCCTTGTGCGTTGCAAACTTAACCTCCACTTCAAGCCCAAACCTAAGAGAGGTGGCATTCCAAGGATCAAGAGATCCAGGAATTGTTAAAGAAGAAGAGAACTGCTCACCAAGCACACCTTGCTCAGCCATTTTGCCACATAAGAAAAGCTGCCTTTTGTCTTCCATGCAGTAAACTCCAACAGAAACTTGAGGCATCCAGAGCAAATGGTGTCTCAATCTAGCAGAAAAGATGCAACTATGCCAGATTTGGATGACCACAGAGGATTCTATGAGGCCCTGAAATCACTGTACGGACCCACACACCAGGTCCAAAGCCCCCTACTCAGCACAGATGGCCAAATGCTTCTCACAGATAAAACCTCCATCCTGAACCGATGGTCTGGGCATTTTCAGACTCTCTTCAGTGCCCACTGAGTAGTCCAAGGCTCAGCAATTCAGCACATTAAACAACAACATGTGAAAAACAAATTTTTGAACAGATTAGTACCCGCTTTCGCAGAACTTCTACCTGAAAGCCAGTGTGATTTTAGAGCCAATAGGAGCACCACAGGCATGGTATTTGTTCTCAGACAATTGCAAGAGAAGTGTAGGGAACAGAACAAAGAACTCTATGTAACTTTTGTTGATCTCACCAAAACTTTTGACACTGTGAGCAGAAAAGGACCATCAGATCTTGGAATGTATAGGATGTTCCCCCCTGGGGATCCTCAAAATGATCATCCTGCTACATGGGGATCAGCGTGGACAAGTCAGATATGGCAATGCACTCTCTGAGCCCTTTCCAATAACCAATGGTGTGAAACAAGGTTGTGTTCTTGCACCAAATCTATTCACAATCTTCTTCAGCATGATGCTCCAAAGGGCCATGGCAGACCTTGATGAAGAAAAAAGCATCTACATCTGATATCGTACCAATGGAAGCCTATTCAACCTAAGGCAACTGAAGGCCCACACTAAGACCCTAAATCACCTTGTCCTCCAGCTGCTTTTTGCTGACGATGTTGCCCTCGTTGCTTACACAGAAGCAGCTCTGCAGTGCTTAACATCCTGCTTTGCAGAGGATGCTGAGCTTTTTGAGCTGGAAGTCAGCTTGAAGAAGACAGAAGTTCTCCACCTAACTGCACGTAAGAAGTCTTCCATCATCCCCACATCACCATAGGTGAATCAGAGCTTAAGTCAGTCCAGCAGTTCACCTATCTGGGAATCATCATTTCCTCAGGTGGTAAGATTGACAAAGAGGTAGACAACAGGCTAGCAAAGGCATACAGAGCCTTCAGAAAACTCCATAAAAGAGTCTGGTGCAATCAACACCTGAAGAAAAGTACAAAGATCAGTGTCTACAGAGCCATTGTACTGTCTACTCTTTTAAATGGGTCTGAATCATGGGTCATCTACCGCCACTACCTGCGACTCCTCAAACACTTCCATCTGCCTCTGTTCAATCCTAAACATCCACTGGACTGATTACGTGACCAATGTGTCTGTTCTTGAATAGGCAGGAGTCCCCAGTATTGAGGCCATGCTGATGAGAACGCAGCTGCGCTGGGCAGGGCATGTCTCCACGATGGAGGATCACCCACTGCCTCCCGAAGACTGTGCTCTATGGTGAACTCGCCCCCGGCTGCCACAAGAGAGGAGCCCCGAAGAGGAGACACAAGGACTCCCTGAAAGAATTCCTCAGTCTTGGTCATATTGACTACCATCAATGGTCCACTCTGACTTTCAGTCGGGTTTCATGGAGAAATACCATTCATGATGCTGCTGCTTCCTTTGAGAACGCATGCAGAAGCAGTCTTGAGGAGAAAAGAAAATGCAGAAAGAACTGTGCCTCACCAATATTGCCTAAGGAAACTTTCAACTGCACTTGCCTATCCCTCATCAGCCTTTTTAGCCACTAGCATGCTTGCAGGAAGTGTGGGTGGTGTCCTTCCCAAATCTTCATTTGCAAAGCCTAGCCATGATAATGACATCAGCAGACACCCAGGTGTTGGCCCCCTGCAGGTTTTGCAAGGGGCTTCTGAGTGCACAAGGTCTGGAGGAGTATGATATTCCCTTGAGGTGTTCCAACTTTCCCAGCCCTCTTTATAGGAGAATTTCCCATCCCTTTGATCATTTTTGTGGCCCTCCTCTGAACCTGTTCCAAAAGGTCTAGATTCTTCTGTGCTGAGAATCCTAGAGCTGGACAGAGCACTCCAGGTGAGAATCTCAAAAGAGTGACATAGAGGAGCATAGTCACCTCCACCAGCTTGCTGGTCAGGCCTCTTTTGATGCAGCTGAGTTTGGCTTTCTGGGCTGCAAAGATACACTGTTGGTCATGTCTAGCTTTTCATCCAGTCCTGGAGAAGCAGTAGAACACACAGACTTAAATAAATTTACAAATTTATCTACCTGGTAGATAAAAAGAAGAGTAACAACCAACACGGGTTTGTGAAGACTAGAGCTTATCAAATCAAATTTTTTCCTATGACAAAGTAATGCGCCTTGTGAATAGAAAGGAAGTGTTAGCATATATTTCATTGCAGCATGCTTTTGCCACTATCACATGGAATTCTCATAAGAAAGCTAGGAAAATGAGACTGTTATGATCTGAACACCTAACTGGGAAGAATATTTTCCAGAGGGTAGTATTCTTTTAAATTAGAATATATCAATTAGGGTTCTGTAAGTCCCATAACACTAGATAACTGATGGGAAAGAATAAGAACCTTGATAATTAAAATCATAAACGGAACTAAATTTTGAAAAGGTGTAAAAATTTTGGAGGGTAGAAGTATATATCTCAATAATCTTGGTAAATATGAGAAATTGTGTGGAAAATTAGGCTATAATCTAGTAAGGAAAAATACAAAGTTTTACACACAATTAGGTGTAAGTAGTTGCACAACCACAGGGTATAGAAAACCTGTCTAGGCTTCAGCACTGCAGAAATTGCCAAAAGGTTCGTGAACAGAATTACAGTCACAGCACACATTAATCAACAGTATCACACTAATGATGAAAACTCATTCAACTTAATGAGATAAAAACTGGACTATTACCTGCAAAAAAACCCCTGAAGCCACAATTTTCTGTCCTAAGTGCTAGTAATGTCTCAGTTGGAATATTATCTCCAGCTTTAAGCATCATAGTTTGATTCAATTTATGATAGCCTATGAAATAGTAACAAGTGTAAAAGTAGGTCCTGGAAATGAAACTGGGTAAGTCTGAAGACAATAGGTTTATTTGGTTTAGTAATATGATGGTGGTCTTTGACTATACAAAAAGTGTTTTGAAGGAGCAGGAATGATGACCTTAAATGAAAACAAGGGAGAGTTGGATTTTTTATTTTTTTCAGGAAAAAAGTCTAACAGAAAGAAAGGCCAAATAGATCATTGGAACTGCTATCACTTGAAATATTTTAGAACCTCGATATCCTCATTAATTCCAGAATTTCATAGAGTGACATGGATATAATTGATCCTGTTTTCAGCATGTATATAGAATTGTTTGTGAGACAATTACTACTACAACCTGGTTTTAGCCCTGGAGACTGACTGAAGAGATATAGCTTAGAATAATTCCTGTAGGACTTATATGGGTTTGTAGGCAATCTTTTATCTGCTTCATTGTGTGAGTTTTTCATATACTAAAGTTTAAGATGACAGAATGAAACCATTCTCCCTCCACTGAACTCACTTCTTCTGGTGATTCTTCTTCTTGATTATTCTGTCTCTCAGTCTCTTAGTGTTCTTTTACAGCTCATATGGTCACTACATATTAATTCTGCAGGTTGATACCACCATTAGGTGGATTGTTGTACAGCCTGCAGGCAACATGTACTGTAACTAGGGAAAAAACACTAAAACCACATTTAAGAAAGCACTTGTCTTGTTACAAAAACTTCATAAAGTAGAAAAATTCCTTCTGTATAATTTTTTTCTATTTTAAAGCAAAAATGCCCCTGTAAGTGTATTGTCATACTTTAAAAATTGCATTGATTAATGCAATATCTATGCCTTAGAAAATATTTGGAATAATATATTTTATTATTAAGAAAAGGAGAATTCCTCAAGAAACTTCAATAGCCAGGCCTAATAGGTCTAAATATCAATATTATTAATTATTTCATTTTAGTTTCTAAAAATACCAAACTTTCAGAAAGAAAAGGGTGAAATAATAAAATAATGTAGTTGCAGATCCTGGATAGTATTTATGCATTCTAAAATTTAGCCTAAATTCTCTCAGAAACATTGTATCAGAGCAAATAAAAATAACCTCAGTCCAATCAGATGCAGGAACTTTCTTTGATTTTGTAAAATTAAAGACATTATTAGCAAATATTTAGTACTATGTGTACTAGAGGTCTGTTAATTCCCAGGAGCCCATTATATTGCAATGAAAATTTTACATCTGAAAAAATCTATTTTACTTCAGAAAGGAACATGAATAAAAACAATTGTTCTTTCTGCATCAAAGTCTTTCCACTACAGCTAACTGTAAAAGAGATCTATTTTTTCTGCTTGTTTAGTTGTTTGGGTTTTTTTAGTTTTGTTTTTGTGTGAGGGTTTTTTGAGTATTTTGGGTTGGTTTGGGATGTTTTTGAGTATTTTTTTTTCTTTCCTTTAGATGTTACCAGTACAATATCCTTCTTTGTCCATCAAGGAAAGTATTTTAACTAGCCTGCAGTGCTCAGTTTTGTCAGACTGTTTTCTACTTTTACATTATTGATGAATACTTTACAGCACACAGAGCAAAAAAGTACCTGGGCTTTCTGTCAGAACGTAGGAAAACAGACTGGAATTCTGCCTCAGGCATTCCTGGGAGAAAATTGGGAGGGGTTAACTACAGTCATCTTCGGTGAACTTTTCAAGCCAACACATATGCATAATTTATACTTTCTTTTTAGTAAAACCTTTAGCAGAACATGTATTATTTATTTATTTGGTTGGTTTTTAAATGCCTGTGTTATTTGGTGAAGGCTGCCAGAATTGCTCCTAAATTTGTTGCAATTTAAAAAGTCATAATTCAGTTTTCAAGAAATCGAAAAGTAAAAATTTTTAAAAGTGGTTATATTGCACACTGTTTGATTAGAGAAAGGATGAGCCAAGGAGTTTTTCAAAACATTTGTTTGAAATAAGATTTTAGATTTGGACATTGGCTGTCTTCCATCTTTTGCTTTTTCTGTTACAAGGAGGTTGTAAATAAATCTAATTTACTGACCATTAGAGGGTTTAAATAAGAAGCATCACAGAATCACAGTAGGTACTTCTAAAATAAAAATATCATAGAGACCAAGAAGATCTAAAATCTGCATGTACTACTGCTAAGCATCAGTTAGTAGTGTAGACCTCTGTAGAATAAGTGGTTGCTTTAGGACACCTTTTTCAGGTACAGTTACTTCAAATTAAGCTGAAGTATTGGTAGAAATCTCTTCTCCTAGAGCACGAGAGGTCAGCCTAAAGCACCAGCCCTGTTTTGTGGTCTTATTACAAGAGATGGTGAATAGCTCAGGGAGGTGCTGATTGCCTTTAACTCCCACAGATTTGAGTTCTCCAGTACCTAATGGTTTTAATCTCTTCAGTCCTAATGTCTACAATTAAACAGCAAAATAATTCCCCCCTGAGCCACATTGTCTTCTTCCATTTGGTATTCATTGATTTCCCACCCTGCTGCTATCTCCCCAGTTTCCAACTGAACTAAACACAGGGAGAATCATGTTATTTTTATTTCCATGTTAGTGTTTTATGCTAGCATCATTGACAATGTCGGCGCAGCTCTGGGAGTAGTTAACAGCTTTTGCCAAAGACAGCAGGGAACACAGAGCAAACTAAACAAAAATTAAGAGACAGATATTTATAAACCAAATGACATTTTCTACAGTCCTTAAGTTTATTAAAGACAAGTTCGTGTGCAGAAAAAAGCTATGATTCTTTACAAAAAAAATAAAGGAATAAAGAGAAACTTCAGATAAATAGTGGGCAGCAGGAATGACTAATGGGCAGCCTGATGACTAGCAGTCCTGATGGTGGAATAATCAACATTATCGAGCAAAAAGTGGATTAAAGAAGCGAGTATTTGTGAACAGAAATGTTTCTGCTTCTGATGTTAAAATCAAGAAAATACAGTCCCTGGGATTAATTCATAGACAATAATAAAGATGACAAGTTCGGGCCTATTCACAAAGTAGATCCTTTTACAAATCTTATTTAGCTAGTATGATATGCAGAAGACCACAACATTATACCGTCTCACACTTGGACTGATAACAGTAAAATCAATATTTATTTTTAACAACAGAAGGTACTACTAAGAAGCTTGAAAATTAGAGAGACTATGAATCAGAAGCCCTTGACATACAGGAAACGGCAATGGCTGCAGTATCCATGCACACGTATAGAGCACAGTTTACTGATCCATTGCCAGTGAGTTATTTTGCTAAACTTACTGCAAATGTACTCAGTCGGATGATGTTGACAGTTACCAACTCCTAAATGCTCTTTCTGCCTATGGTTAGAATGTATATGTAAAGTATATACCCAGAAACAAATACTGACCCGTGAACAACAGTATTTTTGACCCCAACCAAGTCCTTTTGGCAGTGTCCAGTGTATAATGGGACCAAAATATACAGCTTTATCAATACATGAAAAATCCATTTACATGTTTTGGAAGAAGACAGTTTAGATAGTTAGTAGCTGCATATTGAACTTGGATGACACAGCAGCTCTCTGTCTAAAATTTCATCACAAGGAACTTTCAGGCTTCACCAATAACATGCTGAGCCCAAATATATTATCACTGCTGTGTGCAAGTCTGGGAGGGATTGCATGTGCCTCCTAATACGGTTTTCTTTCTTATTTTTCTGCTGTCAATGCCTCCTTTCTGTTTTGTCACAAGAAGTATTTTTTTTTCCTGTAATGGGGATCAGGGGAAGTGTATGCATGGTGTTTATATAGAAATATTATCACCCCTCCTATATTCGTTTTTTTCTTCCTGTTTATGGTTTGAGGAGTTTCTTTCTTTTTCGGTTTGGTTGTTCTAGACAGTCTCACATTCACATTTCTCACTTCCTCTTTAAATTCTCCTTCAAACATTTAACTGAAAAGGTGCTCGTTATTTTTTATTTCAAGGTCTAGTGAAGTGTCAGAAATAAAGGGGAGATATCTACCAGCTCTGCAGCAGCAGATGCCAATTTATTTCCAGAGATTTGGTTTCAATCTCTATTTTCTCTTTTCAAGGTATTGAGACACCTATGCCACATAAATCCCCTTCCACCAAGATTTCTTAACAGGACAATGTTGCTGACTGTATGCATAAAAAGCGAGGGAAATACATGGTCCGCCACGCATGAAGTAACTTGATCGCCTCCTAGGGTTTAGAAATATCATAATTAGCTAAAGAGTCTGTTAGAGAAGAAAGTAAATAAGAAGATACAAGTTCTTAAATTATTTTTGAATTGTTATGAAGTTATGCAAATCTAAAGATTACTTGTTTTCATCTGCACTCCTCCTAAAACCCCTTTCATTTTGTTTGTTAATTTGTTTGCTTTTTTATGTAAATAAGGTAGATGGATGTGTTTGAAGAATTTGACTGGAAGGAGGTAGCAAATGGAAAATATTCTCCCTGAGGTAAATGATGAGCCTCAAAAATAGGTACTCCAAAGCACATTTTTTATGAATATTACTTCTATTCCCTTTTTTGGAAACTGCATAACCTTTCCCTTTGTGTTGAGTTGGCAAAATGCCAACTGCCCAATACAGAGTCAGAGGCCCTCCTCCGCCCAGTGCTGAGGGAAAGGGAGGAAAAGAAACCTAGAATTAACACCAAAATGGCAAGCTTCTTATATTTACACAGAAGAGAGAAAATTTAAAACACAATACGATATAACACATATATATACAAATGTGAAAAGAAAGAACAACCCCAGTGAGTCACCCACCCCAGCTGAGAAACACTCAACAAGAGAGAAGAGAAAAAAAAAGAAAACCAACAGCAAAGAAATGTTTACTTCCCAAACCAAACAGCTACAAAGCAGTGGCAAGGCCTAACACTTCCAGCATGGTGATAGAAGGTCAGCTCAGTACCTGGCCATGAAGGGAAAAGAGTGCTAGGCACCTCCTACAGCTCCTTTTATACTTGATTTGGTGTCAAATTATATGAAGTATCTCTTTGATTGCTTAAATCAGATGATGCTTGTCCCCTCTAATCTACGTAGCATTTTCAGGGCCTACTAAAACTGAGGCCTACTACAATTAAGGCCTAATCTAGGCCTAGCTAAAACTAAGGCCAAAACTACCATAGCCTTGTATAAACACTGTGTGGTTTCATGACCTCAAGAGCAGTGACAAATATTTTGGTGATCTAAAGTCTTTCAAGGAGATTTTCTTAAAAGTTAAGTATTAAAACAGACTTCAGTCAATAAGGGAAACTGGCTCATAAAGGAAATCTAATAAGGAACCAAACAGACAGGAGCCAAGTGCCTCTCAGAAAAGTTGGAATAATAGCAATGAAAAAGACTTGCCAGCTTGTACTGTGAAAGATCAACAAAGGGAAAATATACTTTGACATAACTGAGATATAAAAGACAAAGAGTATTACTGTCATCAATTTTAGAAATTCAATTCAGATTCAGTTCAGTGGTTTCTCAATTTGGGGGCTGAAATCCTCCAAACATAATATTCCCCATGCTATTCACATTTTAAACCATTTTAATACTTTGTTTTACAATTGATTCAGGAATACTTAAATTTTGCTTGTGTCTACTGTGTCTTAATATCTTAGCTTTGGCTACCTGGCAGTATTCCTATTTCATTTAACTACTTCAACTTCCAAAAATGGGAACCTCCAAACATAATATTTTATGATAATCATCATTGATGTTGATATAAGGATCATAATCTTGTTTAATTTATGTTTTGTACTTTCTATTAGGTTTCTCGTTTGTAGGAATGTTATTTGGATAAATTCCCTATTGGACAGGCAAGTGTAAGTGGGGTAGATGATCAGGCAGAAATGTCTGTCTTTTAGGATGTACAACAAAAACCTTCCGAATGACTCTAAGATTCACTCCAGCTCTGCCAATATCATATGACTGGTGACTGCTGATGATGCTGAGAGCCATTTTATTCTGTTTCTGAAAGCAACCTTCCCACAGAGAAGTTTCAGCTGAAGCTGCCACTAACCTACTTGGAGTCCACTTTGCTCAGGTGCCACTTTTCTTTTGAATCCAGAAAACTTTAAATAACCTTTATTTGCTCCCTGCAGTTACTAATTTCCTGCTAAATATCGCAATGCCCTTTTTGTGCTATCCATAAGAACTCAGGCAGTAACAAACATACCTTTTATTTATGTTTCTCAATTACTTTGAATTGAGGATTGGCAACTAGTTACTATGGTTAAAACACCAGAATTAGCGAGTATGGTTGATAACTGTCCTTCTCTTTATATATTTCCTGTCTTTTTTCTGCTTTAAATGTTTGTTATTGGTTTTTTTGTATTGCTTCCTCCTCCCCTCCCCCCCCCCCCCCCCCCCGCCCCGCCCCCCCATCTGCTTTCTAAATTTCCTTTAATACTAAAAGTTTCATCGCTGGCTTCCTTGGGGACACTCAATGTTCCAAGAAACCCCACAAATTACCCTAATTCACTAAAAGTATAGCAACCTATCTAAAACTGACTACCAGCTTTCTGTTATGAAGTATCTCTGGCCTTTTTTTTTTTCCTTAAGTCTATTCTGATAAAGCAAAGCATCTTTTAAAAAGACCTAGGAATGTTCTGTAGAGATAAAATGCACCTGGAGTGAGCAGTCATTAAAACTTAAAGATTGTTTTAAAGCTATAAATATATACAGCACGTACACAACATATGTCTGACTCTGACCTTCATTCTTTAAATGTGAATGTTGCAAATACCTGATTTTTATATGCATAATGTGAATAACTAAAATGCTTAGAAATTTGGAACATGCAGCTCAATAAATGAACTTATCTTACTTTTCTTATATTACAGTTTTGTTCACATAATGTACTATTGCAAACAAACCTTTAACTAATCAGTAATGCTCTTGGATAAATGTATGAGTCCCATATGTATTATTACTATTATACAACAAAGCTTAAAGTCAGCTGTACAATCACACACACATCAAGGTGTCAATTGTAGTAGTCTTCACATAATGACTCTTCAAAGTCAGCCTGCTTATGAAGACATGGTTTATGTCTCCCACGATATACATGGAAAAAATATTTCTCTATTTCCAGAATTCAACTACTAGATATATTTATGTAATTTTAAAAGCTTTACTCTTAAGGATATTGTGGTTTCTTTTTTTCTTCCTTGTCATCTCACATCTGACTGCTACATCCTAAACAGTCTCCACATTCTTTATAGTCCACAATCTGCTAATGTGGTTCAAAAGTACAATTTGGCAGGTATCAGTAAGAAGCCTTCTCACCTTGTGTTTAAAAATGAGGTCTTAACCTACAACTCATTAGCAAAACAATACTTTTTTCCCTTTGCATGCTAGAGATGACACAAAGAAACAAGCCTTTAAAACCTTTTTGCAAATAAAAAAAAACCTTTCTGTTTTATGAAATTATTTTTGAAACTAAAAACTATCCCCTCTTCAGTGAGTTTCCAAATGTTGAATTTCATGCCAAGTCTTCATGCCTGAAGTATAGCTACTGTGTTCTTAAAAAGAGGAACATCTAAGTTGTCATAAGGCATTTGTCATTCTTTTGCTTATCTGCTGAAGTTGAAGTTCTGTTAGTGTTTTTCCTGATCTTTTTATTTTCTTCAGGGCTGAGAATGACAGGAATGCAACAAAAGAGAAAAAAAGTCATCTCTATAGCCAAAATGCTCAGATGAATGCCCAAGGATGGGTCAGCTGCGAGCAGTAGGGTCGGGGGAAAAGAAGAAAATAGGAAAAAGAAAACAAATTCTGTTTTAAAAAAGAAACAGTTCTCATAACGTGAAGCATGAAACCCATCTTGTGTGCAAACTGCACACAACAGCTGACATGCATAGCACCATCAAGTAATTACTTCATCAGTATAATTCATTAGCTCAGTTGGTTAAAATTTGGATGGCCCCCTATGTGGGCCATTGACTTAAGAGTTGGACTCGATGATCCTTGTAGGTCCCTTCCAACTCAGAATAGTCTGTGATTTTGCTTAAATCTCTAGCTCTAATGAAAACAGTTCAGCCGCATGTGTGATCATATTTTAAATAGGAAACTCTGAAAGGTATACATAAAGGGTTGTTTTAGAGCTTTAGGGACATGAGCTACTATGCTTATGGAAAGCTTACCCTCTAGAGCACTGTGTATTGGCCTTTTAAATAATCATCAAGCATCATAAGGCTCTCTGATTGGATTCTAGGAAACAATTCACAATAGAAAAGTATTGCCACATTTTTTCTAACAAATTATTCATAAAACAGACTACAACTTCTCAATATTTGTTTGTTATTCAGCAATATACTTTGTGCATAATTCTTGACCATGCTTTTTCCATGGCTCAAGTTTGTGCAAATATTTATTCCTTTAAATTCCTGATGTTTTGAGTGAACATACATGACAGGTTTATGTATTCTGAATAAGTGAGTCTGACTCATGCAATCAGGTTTTCAGTATAATTGCCTTTGAATCCAAATTAAAAATTATTTTCTGTCAGAATTGTTATTCACAGTGGTGGTCTTGATTGAGCTACCTCATATTTAGGTATTTCCTGGCTTGTCAGTGTCCTTGATATAGAGTGTTTCCTTCTCTTGTTCAGGGTCCACCTCTTCTAACTAGCACAGAGAAAAATAAACAGGCAGCATTGGCTTCTTGCCTTCCCTGGGGCTTAAACATGTCTCCACTCTTTCATATAGTCCAAACCTACATTCCTCAGATTTGTTTAGTCATGTACCATAACCACACTTAGCTCTACAAAGAATCTCAACTTACTTATCACTCCTAGTATTTGAGGCAGTCTCCAGTTAGTAACTGTTTTATGTCTGAACCAATTACTTTCTTAGATACATGCATGTGTCAATTCTTGGGTAAAAAACCAAACCAAACCAAACCAAACCGAACAATACAAACCAAACCAAACAAACCAAACTAAACCAAACCAAACTAAAAAACTAAAAAGGATTTAAAATACTATAGATATAATAGTGGGTTGAATGAAGATGGTTGAGCAGGCCAGTTTGCAGGAAAATGTACTGCTGTATTTGATCCCTTTCACACACGCATAGTAAGACAGCAATTGTGTCTGAAAAGACTACAAATATGTCTTAAGATGACATCAGAGATTAAAGTAGAGGAAGAGAAAGAATTTGCCTATGAAGCGTTGAAATATTAAGGAAGTACGGGGCACAGAGAGAAAGGGTAAGGGGTAAAGAAGAGCAGAGGAAGTCAAGATTCACCTATGTGGGAATAAAACATTGCCACAGAATTTCAACAAAGAAGAGGGGGGAATTTGACAAAGAACCTAGGGAACAAGAACACTTTTACTACAGAATACCTAATTGTGAATGGGTATGTAAACCCAAAGAGCACCGCTAATCACATTGATGGGATGTGTGCAGGGCCAGCAATGCCCTGCTTCATTACATTCATATGGCACCTGTCAGTAGAACTATATGTGTGTAACTACTGACAAAATAGGAATACAATTTGGCCATATGGCTTGTATTCCATCACAGTGTTTCCTTCAATCAGCCTAGGTGGCAGACAACTTGTCATTGCATCCTCTTGTCCATCCACCTGACAGCACTAGTCCCCTGCCATTCAAATGTGTCTTGTCCCCAGACCACCTTCCCAGCTGCTGCTGACAGAGTACGTGTGTTGCTTATGCTACTGCTCTTCCTGGTGATAATGACTCATCTTTTCTGGTCTTCCCTAGTCTTTGTGCTGCTTCACCAGCAGCTTCAGCTGTCTCTTCATGTCCCCCTATGATTTATTCCCTTTAGCAATGTTCCTTTCATGTTATTTGCCTCTCTGTGGGCATTGGGGAGCACAGGATTCATATGGAACTTATCTAGTCTTCCGCAGGCTGGCTCCCAAGTTGTTTATTTACATATACTTGAGAGTTAATGCATCTTCTCCTGTTCAATTATTTCCTAACCTCAGCAGTTCCATCATTTAGTCAGAGACATGGGAACAGGAGGGCTGCAGGCCCTGTACTGTATTTTGTGAAAATGGCAGTTCATCTTGCAACACATCTTTAATTAAAGGAAGAGCTTTGATTAAAGACAAGCAAGTCTGGCAATCAGACTCCTTTAAAAAAAAAGATAAAAATTCTTAGTCTTCCAATACTTTCTTTAATGCTCTGGGTATATAATTCAAAACCTCTATCACCTTGATTATGTAAAAACTTGAAAGCAAGAGCCAATTTTAAATACCAGCAGAAGTGGCATTTCTCACATTATGACCTGACAAACCACAAGGAACTCCTAGCTCACATCAAAGATAAATTTAAAAATTGCTCAGATGATAAGGCAAATATTTTTGGAGCATTCCCTAGGACTAAACAAACCTACTTCCATCAGGATTAATCAGTCTTAAAAATGCTGCTTGGTTTAATCTATTTTATATGCTCCTGGCAAAGATAACCGTACCCATAATCAGCCTAAAGGTCAGATCATGGAAAAAGCAGTATTTATTTACCTCTGGGGCACTGACAACATCACTTACTGTATTTTTTCTACCTCCAGTAGTGGTTTTGTCTTGTCAGTCACTAAATGAAAGCTATTAGCCGCAGTAGAAAACTATACTTCATTTACAAAAACAAGAAGATGCAAGTATAATTACAGATCGTGGCTTTTGTTAAGTTCAAATGTATTTCATAGCTGCATTTCAGCAGTGTATTTACTTCAGATAGTTGCAGTAAATCTTAGAACTCACCCCACTACAAAACTAGATCATACCACATGGCAACACAGAACAGTTTCTCAAAATATGTTGACTCATGCTTTCCTCAAAAGTTCCTAATTTTCTTTTAGAATAGTATTTTTTGAAATTGTTAGCTAACAAATATCAATGGAATACCTTGGATAAGGAGCAGACCTGTGTCTTTTCTTTTGAATGTGATAATAAGACGGTACCAGCCTGTCTATTTGTATTTACCTATTAATTTTTGTCTATAGATAGGGTATATAGGATAACTATTGATAAAATAGGTCTAGACATATTTGAACAGGTGTAGGTGATAAATAGATCTAGATATAAATAACTAGAAGGGTAAATAACTGGAAATTTATTTACAACTCTATATAGTCAATTATTTTTAATTACAGAAGTCTGTTATGGGTCCTTTCACTCTCTATGAGTTGGATAAAATTTCACATTTATGAAGAGGCAGAAAATATTGACCATAGTAACATATTGGTATCATCCGGGTTTTGTGACATTGATTTTTCTAAAGTAATTGAGTTAGGTGTAGTTAGGTAATTTGTTTTTCTAAAGTGAAAAGATAATTAATCAGATAAACCAAATCTTTCTCCTACTTAGGTCAAAATCTGTAAATACTTCTGAGCAAAGTTTTACATAAACCAATAGCACATGATTTGATAAATGTCTATTGCTCATTACTTACAACAAGCTGTGTCTATACCTTCAAATAATTTTTGATAGAGAATGAACACATTTATGAATAACACTTCAGAGTTTATTATTTTCCATTACTGGAGTCCTAGAGTGCAAATTTTCATGGTTTTCTTTCCTGCAACTATTAACAAAGGAAACCACATCTTTTAAAAGCAAATATGTATGTTTTCTTTTGATCCTACATCTCCAGTTAGCATGTTACATCCTGCTGGTCCCACTGTTAGGGCATTAGGAATCAGAGACTGAGGGTGTGTGACTGAGGGGAGGAACTGCCTCTTTCTACCCCGTGCCACCATCACCACAGCCTGATTTCAACACTCAAAACTAACTATACAACAGTCTTGTCCCACTTTTCTAGGATCTGATGCAGGTCACCAAGCAAAGGTGCTGCCTTCCAACAATGCCTGTCTAGCTCATACCTGATATGCTTTCATGAGACCAGGAAGGAGATCACCTGAGAAAGCAGCTATGCATCAGATGTGACCACTGTGGTGCAATGGTGAGAAACTTAACAGCAACATATGAACCACTGACACTTTTACTCCAGTGTACTTCCACAGGCAAAATACCAATGTATCCATGTACCCTTGCACAATGAATGCATATGACACTTTAAAGTGGTCATCATATCCTGTAACATGATTTTGGAACAGATTTAAGGTATGGCCTTTGGAAAGGCAGAAAATGAGAGTGCCTAACTGCAGCAGCACATGACCTATAGCAGTACATTGGCAGTCAAAGATGCAGCTTAGAGTTTCTAAGGAGGAAGTCCTGGCTTTATTCATGACTACTTAATAAAGTCCCAGAAGGCTGGTTCTGCAAATTGTAATTTCACTGCTGTTTAATATTCATTAATGCTTAAAGCAATGACAAGAACTATGTACATATAATAAATATATAGATTAAGATAGAGAATCTTTTATGTCTATTAATTTCTTTCCCCAAGGACATAGAACCCAATTTTTAATGCCTAATGTTCCTGAATACTTGGAAATCACATTAACAATTTTCAGAAGGGCTTCAATGTTAAGCAAGTTTAAAGAAGTTTTAGTTTTCCTGTATTGCCATAACTCCTTGTTAATAATAAAATAAAAAAATAAAAAAAGAGAGAGAGAGAGAGAGAGAATAGCAAAGTAAGCTTGTTTCATTTGGTTTTCCTAACATTTCTTTTCCTATGTAAGAATGTGTTTACTCTTCTTTTGTCATCCTGACTCTGTTGTACTGATTAGAAATGCACAGTAATCATCATATGATAAATTTTTATTTGAGTAAATACATCCATAGATAATAACAGTTAAATAACAATTTCATTGTCTATGTATACTTACTATATAATCTACAAAATTTTCCAGAATATAGCACAAAATAGAGACAGATAGATATGAAAACACTATCCTATTTAGCACTAATTATATTTAAGGAAGCTCTGCTTTACGCTTTTGGTTGAACATTAATTCCTCATTTGGCTTCTAGTTGCTATTCACACTAATCAATAGGTTTCAGTACCCATATCTGACCCTTTGCTAAGTGGATAGCCTAGTGTATGAACCAGCTTTATGCATCTCTGAATAATCTCTATTGTTTCATGAGCAACTTCCTCTTCTTTTTACTTCTGTAGAGTATCTTTTCACTAGAGAAAAGTTTTAAACAAAACGAAACAAAAAAAGAACAAAAGAAATCCCAACAAATGCATTGAATCTGCCTGGGATGGAGTTAATTTTCTTCATAGTAGCCAATATAGTGCTATGTTCCAGATTTGGGACTACACCAGTGTTGATAATGCACCAATATTTTGGCTACTGCTAAGGAGTGCTTAGCATCAAGGCTTTCTCTTTTTCCCACTCTACCTTGCAGCAAGGAACCTGGAGGTGCAAGATGTTGGCAGGGGTCACAACAAGGACAGCTGATATGAATGGCCAAAAGGACATCCCATACCATATGATGTCAAGCTCACCAAAAAACACCTCAGTGAAAGGATGATGATGGAGAGATATTTGTGGTTATGGTGTTTGTCTTCCCAATTAGTGTTTATATGTGCTTCCCTGGAAGTGTCAATCCTTCTGGAATTCATCAACAACTGTGTTTATTTTGAATTTTAATGATATTTTTCAAAGGCTACATCTAGACCTTGGCTCAAACTTTTCTAAAGTCTGTGGGCATGGGGACAAAATTGACAGCTGATGAGAAGTAATGAATAAATTTTTGGTTTGCTTTGCTTGTCTGTGTGACTTTATTTCACTTATTAAAGTGTCTTTATCTAGATCTACAAGTTTTCAGGTTTTGCTCTCCTAATTCCCTCTGTCATCCTGCTGAGGAGTGAGTGAACAAGCAGTTGTGGTGGTCAACTCACCACACAGGATAGCATTAATAGTCCTAATGGATATTTAAGTTTTGGCATATTGCAATTCCATATACTTGTCAAAGTCAAGCCAAAATTGGTAGCCTAATTTGCACTGAAAATTAAAACATATGATTACGCTACTGCATTAAATAGACTGCTAGTTATGTTAACATAACTTGTAGGCTGTACCATTGAAACTTTGTATGAAAAATGTGTTTCACTCCATGTTTTAAGAATGGGGATAACAATGAGGCAAACTGTTAAACCTATGTGAGTCATTACAACTAATCATTATATAGGTCTTCCTGATCAAACCTAAATCCTTGTTAAAATGCTCCCAGTGAAACTAATTAAACTTTAAGCTTTATTTGCTTATCATTTTACTGAATAAGATGGTTCAAGAATGCTACCTGGAAATCAGAAAGAAATTCTGTTAGATAAAGGATGTTATATATGGAAGCACCACCAGATTAGGTGTTTCCAAACGAGAATTGCCTGTATACTATTGAAGTATTATACAGTTTTCTCTTTCTCAACAGAAGAAATTCAGGACTCTTCTTTCCAAAGGTAGTCTTTTCTACCTAAGAGATTTCATGGTATGAAACACATCCTGAAATATTAGCTTGCGAAGATGAGACAGCCACACTAGGTTGTATGATTGCAAGAAAAAAAGTGGGATAAGAAGGTTTACAAAGTAAATGTAAATGTATGTCTTTCATTTTAATGGCCATGTTTCCACAAAAAGTGCAGAAATATTAGTTCTCTGCTATTATAAAGTCCATTTCAATGATCAGAACAGCTTTTCAGTTATTTATAAATTATGTAAAAATGATCTTATCTTAGTAGGGAAGTCAGTTAATTAGTGAATAACTGAGATTCATTAAACATTGTGAGCAACCATTGGCAATATTTTGAGTTCTCATCTGCTGCATCCAGAGTAGCCACTGACTCAAAGCTCTGCATAGCTATCTAATAATTTCGAATAAATGATCTTCACATGTTTCTCTAAATGAAGAACTCATTGAGTACAGAGTACAGATGGTTAAACTGAACAACAAAAACAGGTCAAAACAACTAAAAGAGACTAGATGAAGGCTCTTATCAAGCAGTGCTCAATTGGTGCTGAAGTTATATATCCTCTTTTAAAGTGTTCAAATAATATAATTGAGAGTGAACACTACATCTTTGTCCACTGACCTCCCAAGATAAGTGAGTAACACCTTCTGTGTCTGGCTGACAAGATTATCTTACCTGTTCTGAGCATCAACATGGTTTTAACTGCTTGTTTTGTCATGTCTAGGGTGGTAAGGTAAACTACTATTTATCCTTATTAACAGGAGCTGAAACACTTTTCAACTGACTGCATAACCTCTGGTATCAAAGGTGAATTTTAAGAGAATTAAACCATTGCTGGAAAGACCATGCTGGTACCTGTAGTTCTCAGTCCATAGAAGTTCTTCCCTGGTTCTAACTCACTGAGCCAGTAACATAAACTATATTAAAGTGGTTCACCCTGATTCAGTTGTTTGTTTATTGCTCAGTGTCCATTGTCAAGTAAAATGTTAACTAATAGAACTCAAATACAAACTTAATAGAAAAAGAAAACCCCATTAGAAACCTGACCTCACACCTTGATGGTGTGAGTATCCTTATTGGAATAATTTTCAAGGCCATCATTTGTCCCAAGGGGAAAATTCCTGCTCTCAAACTAAAACAAACAAGCAAACAAAAAAACCCCAAACCAATGAGCATATAGTTTCTTAAGAATTCAACAGCAGATTACATGGATTTTTGGTGATACATTTCAAAGCATCTAGACCTTGTTTCAAGCTTTTTCCACATCTGTGGGTGGGTACAAATTAGAACCAAACTTTAAAATTCTGAGAATTAAGTGATGAAGAAAGTCAAAACACCAGGGGTAGAACTACAATCAGTACTAAATTATAGCTCTTTATATACATATTATATAAAAACCAGAGATAATATTATCTATTTGTCCATTGTAACACACTAAATTAAATTTCTGTCTTGGTCAATAAAAAGTGTATTATCATTAAGCAAAAGTGTTCTATATTCCATTTTTTCTATGCTTTCAAGAAATCACAAAATACAGTTAATAAAATTTGAGATAGGCTTTTAAAATTAGGGTTTTTTTCCACACATTCAAAAAGGAATGAGCACAGACTCTTTCATATCTAAATAAATCAGCATTCAAATACAATAAAGATTTTGACATAGCACTGTAGTTTATTCTTCCTTTAACTGCTACATATAGCCACCATTTTTTACCTTTCTCACCTAGAGCACCACAAGCAGCTCCTGAATCACTGATAACTGAATAAAATCATTACCACAGCATTTTACTAAATCATCTTTACCTTCCCTTGAATGACTGTGTATCAATGCACTCTTAAAGAAAACTAGATGGCTGCAAATAGTAGATGTAATGTGTGGGTGTGTGCATGTTACTGTATTCAAGATGAAGAAATAAAATATAAGTATTCCAATAAATATTTGTTTCCAAGAGATATTAATGCATTATAATATTTTCAAGATCCCTGGAAAATGGTGTATACATTGATTCAGAAAGTTATTTTGGATATTCTGGGGAGAAAAAAAAAGTATATTATACTGTGGTCAGCCTAAGCATTTTCCATAATACATGTATCTATTAAAAGTGTTTAAATTTGCCACTGTTTGGGAAAAAAAAAAAAAAGAAAATTGCAGTGTGAGGTGTTTGTTTTGCAGGTTATAGAGAAAGACTAGACTTCAACACTTCAGTACTTTGTGTTAACTGTTGGAGTTTACAGGCAACATTAATTTTTGTTTTACTATTTATGATCTTGAACTAGTACTAGAACTAACTTTGTAAGGAATGTTATTTTGCAGCCAAGAGCATAAAAAACATATCACATCCAAAACATTCCTTGTGAATTACACTCTTCTCTATCAAATATCATTAATCACAGATATGCATTTGGTCAAACCTTAAAAATGTTCAAATGGCACAATGAAGAGTCTCTCAAGAGCTACTTGTAAAATGAACAGATCATATAGTATTTTAGTTTTCCCTTTTTTTAAAACAAACAAAAAAAGTTTTGACAACCTTATCCCAAGATACTAAAACTAGAATAGATGATCTATACCACTTCCAATACAAATTAAAACTCCCAATTATTGTTCTGATCATAATAATGTCCCTTTAATTCAAAAAGACTAAAAGAATTATTGCTAAAATAGGCAAACATAGTAATAAATAAGTCTAAACAAATAGCTGTCAAAGTCTTCCCCCAACAAAGGATTTGTAATAACAAAATGAGAAACTCTTGCAAAAGTTCTTCTTTGTTGTCTTATTTCTTATTATTATTTTGTTTTATTGAATAAGTAAATGACAATCAAACTGAGTTTCACTTCACTTGAGGCATGGAATTTTACAGATATCTTCCTAAATAACCATCTGTCGATATAGCTGCTAGATTAAAAACCAATTTTTACCCACATTCTCATAAAGCAATATCTTTAATTAAAAAATAAATCACAGGCATTTGGGACATAAAAATATCAATAAACTCTGTTGAAAGTAAAAATGTTTTCCACATGTCACCTTTCCAGTTCTCAAAAGAGATAAAAAACATTTCAGTACTATAAACTATCATTAAATTCAGTGGTCTTTGCTCTTTAAAACAGTAGTAGAAGATCAAACAATATAAGTCCTTTCTATGTGAATAATATTTTCCCTTTAGGATGGTGGAACAACAATGTTCACCATGTTTTAAATGGGTCAAGTAATAGAACCTCTGCAATCCTTCAGAAAACATTCCTAGTTTGTGAAGTCTTCCTGCTGTTGTCCAGCATATTTTTATTTTGATGATTGTTGAACACTAGTATAAATAACTGGTAAAAAAAAATTCCTTTTCCACATAGTGAATTATCAAGTAATGAATATTTTTTCATTCAATGACAGGATGGATGTTCATGCTTTTAAAAAAGAGAAATCTCAAAAAAATTGCATTAAAAATTATCTATTGATAACCAAACATCAGAATTATAAATAACAGTGGAATATATAGTCTCTACTATGGGAATCTTGGATCCTTATAGATGTTGAAAGCCTTTAATCAGGTAGCCTAGCTTATCTCAAAGCTGAATATCTTCTTCCGACTTCCTAAGATCCATAAATTGCCTACTTAAAGATCCTCTATCCACTCAGGTGAGTTTTTATGAGCTTTACCATAGCCCAAGGTCTATCAATAAGTAAGTAAAATACTGAAAGTAAAATCAGAAAGAGCTCAAATAAGTTCTTCTCTTTTCATTCGCAGTCTCTTTGTGATCATATTCTTTCTCCAGATTTGTGGCACCCTTCTAAGCCCCCTGTGCACAGAGTGGCATAGGCTATCTCTGGAAAAAGTGTGATTGTGCAGAAAGGTGAGGAAGAGGCAGAAGGATGCTGGAGGGTGAAGCCATACTTCTTCTCCAGCTATGAAAAATACTACCTGTTCTATAATTGCTATAAAAATAACCTCTTTATACTACCAATATTATATTCAGCATTCTTAAACTTTGTTTAGCAAAATTTCACAATGCTCATGTGGTGCTTCTAAGCCTTTTGCTGACTACATGAAGTGAATTACTTGGACTTAATTTTATGCACCTTATTTCATATTACAAATGCATTATTTCTTCAAATAATCTAACTCTCATCCTTTTCTAAGTCACTTGTCTTTCCAATGAATTAATCCCTGATTTCTGTGGATATCACTTTTCCATTCAATGAAAAGAAAATTATTTTCTTAAAACAGATGCATTTATCATAGCCTACTATGGGTTGGCAAAAAGCAAAAAAGAAAGAAACTAACAGTATGAATTGCTAAGACTTAGTTTGTTGTGAAATAATTCCTTCTTTGAAAAGATGCAGTACAATACAGATCCATGAGTACTGTCAGGACAATTGTCAACACACCCAGTACACTTCAGGTGTTGAGGTTTTTTAGGTGAGACAGATCATTGTGTGCAGACGCAACCCAAAGGAGAAAGTTTCTTCAAAAAGTAAAATGTTTTCTCTTTCTTGTTACCAGGAAAGAAAAGCAGTGAGAAAAGACCTCTAGCATTTTCTATATACCAGTGGGAGATGTTTCATATAAAATATCAAAGACATATAAACTCTTCAATAACTTTACAGATTTTCTTTCTTTCTCCTCTGGGGGTGGGGGGTGGGGTGGGGGAAAGGCACCCATAATTCTGGAATTTTCATTGCATTTTCATAAAACTTAATAAATTGCATTCTTTTTAGAACTATGCTCTTGGGTTGCTAAAATTTCCAGCCATAAATGTGATCTTCACCCTCTGTGGCCATTATCTGGTGTTCTCTCAGTAAACTATTCCCTCCCTATTTTACCTGCCGTAACATATGACTCTAATCCTGTCCAGGCTTTCAAGCTTTCCTTTTTCTTTCTTTTTGTTTGTTTGTTTGTTTTTTAACATGATTCAAATCCATGCTTTTACAGCAGATTTCCACAGCTGCTGTAGCTTTGTTCTGATTCTGAATTTTATTTTTATTTCTTATGTATTCTACAGAAATTTGTATTTTAAACTCTGTAAAAGTTTATATAAAGTAGGAATTACTTAACTCTGGACAAAAATGGATATAATAATATGGAGTTGTAGAGAATTTCTCTGTTAAGCAGTAATTGGATGGCTCATAGTTATTTTTATATCATTCCATGCTCTGCTGTAGAGGTTAAAAAAAAAAAAAAAGAAGGAAAAATTCGCAGTCCATTATATAGAGAAAATGCAATCTTCAGATCTACTAAACTGCAAATAATGTCAATGCAAGATCAAACCTCTTTATGGCAGCACTAGCATCACAAACAAAAAGAGAGCAACTAAAAGATCAACAGAAAGTAAACAAGCAGCTGCTTCATATAGGATCCAGTCTATATACATTTTGTAACTGGTGCTTATAGATATATATGTCACAATTGATTTTGCTCTTTAAAGAGGCATGAGAACAGCTGATAAGGTTACTAAGTCTACCATGAGAAGTTTTAAGAGGCCATCAAAATAATACATGGAGAGATATGAAATTACTGAATGAAATGTTTTGGTCCATATTATTCAGGAAATTAGACTAATTAATCATAATGTGTGGTCTGAGACCAAAATTTGTGAATCTAAGAAAAAATAAAATTCTTGGTTTAAGCATGAAAAAAACCCCAAAAATTGATTAAAAGGTTGAAAATGGCAAAAGAAATTTCAAAATAAATGGGCTCAAGTATTTTAAACTCATTTGGAAATCTAAACTTTACTCCAGGTCAAATTAAATCACAGTAATTGATCTTATTATCTTACACTAGAGAAATCAGATACTTTTAAAGGCAGGTTCAGAAACTTTTCAAAGGGGCTATTGTTTTGTATTCTACCACCTCTAAAACTGTACACTGTATGTGGATAAAAAGGAGTAATATATGAGAACAAAAACTGTGAAAATTTGTAGCCTATAGAAGACACTGAAATATAAATGCACTGAATTCCAACATTTCACTACTAGAAATGAATAATGCACCTTCTCTTGAAAATAAGTATTTTCTGTTTGCTGTTTTTGATATCTCATATCCGTACATTTGTTTAGAAGTGTACCATGAAATATAGATAAGGGGGTTTTTTTCCAGTTATTAATAATTCCTTACTTGGAAGGTGAGAGTTGCCTGAAATAACAAAGAAAAACAAACAAAATAGATTGATAGTTGTTCAAAGCTGCTCAGAGCTTTGTAATGTTAAAATAAGATCTAATTTTTATGATTTGAAGTATATTTCAATGTGACTACATTCAGAGCCCAAAGCTATAAACCTTGAAGTACATGCTTCCAAAACATGTTTTCTGCCCTGTAGTTACATATCAGCCTCAGAAAGAGTTTCTGTTATGGAGCCATCTATGTTGCAACAGCTTTGCAGCTCTAATTTCTGTTTACAAATTCACATTACAGCTAAGTAATTCATTAAAGTGTGATTTTATTTTCTTTTATTAAATAGAAGGGAAAGAAGCCCATCTGCAGATGTTGAGATGCTATCATAAGAAGTAGCCAATCTGACTGTTCCTATTTTTATAAACAGCAGTTGTTTTAGGAATTCATTTAATCTGGGAGTGATATGGGCTCCCTGATCTTGTTTTCCTAAAACTGCATTAGCACGTAAAGCCACCAAGTAAGTTCTGATTACCAAATATGAAGAAAAATTAGAGCTCTTTAAATCAAAAACTGCTATTCACTGAAACCTGTGACATATCTGAGAGAAAAAGATGGCACATCCTTAAACAAAAACATTTACAAAAGCCTTGAAAACACCACATTTTTAAGTGTTGAGTGAATTTTCTTTTGCTGTGGGAAGTTCTGGATATACTCCCAGTGTTTGAAGTTGTTTGCCACATTTTGAGTCTTCCTTCCACAACCCAAACAGATTTGCCTCCTTGGTATCAAGTATACCTATTCTTTTAATTCAAAGACCTTAATACTTTTTTTACCATTCACTCCCTTTTCTCCATGGCAACAAGCTTTTCTGTGTAGAAACCGGGAAAGTATCCTAATACTCAAAATACTCCTCTTTCACTGAGCCTGTTTTTTATCTCATCCTTTAACATTCTACATTTTAGGATCTTTATAGATCCCATCAAAGGAGTTTCCATAGATTTCTAAAGCCGGTAGATGATGTATCTACTAGAAAACTCATAATTCACCCAACGCCGGTAGCTCAAGCTTACATAAACTGAAGGAATCAGTAAAAGCGAAGGGAAAATAATAGCTTTCAAAGGGTGTTTTATTTTCATATTAGTCAAACTGCATACCTTTTCCTGCCATGTCTTAAATGGACAGAGAAGTATTTTAGATTGAGCAGAATTTAGTGAATTATGCAAGACTGTTTATATAGTCATTTCACAAAATGAAGAAATAAATGGAATTTAATTTTTTAAAATAATTTTGCGATTTCCTCATTTTTTTTCTTTTTCAAAGGATGAGACCAGTTGTTCTATAGGAGAAACATGTAACTGTTACATATATAAGGAAAAAATATTAGCTCGGAAACTTGACTTTGGGAATAACTTAAAAATATATTTTACATATTTATATTTAGAGGAGTCTATGGGAAACTGACATGCAGAAAAACTCAAATAGTTCGTTGCAACACAGCCTTAAAATAAACCCACAGAAAGCATTATATTTGCCTCAGGTATACTTTGAAAAAACATATCCTATCTGAATAATCCTTTAAACATTTTAGCTTTCTTATTTGTTCGTCTCATCATTGTTTCAGTAGGTATACAATTATTTTGATGAGATAGAAAAAAATGTCTTGGAAAATTATGTGAATATTCACCACCTTCTTTCTAGTACAAGAAATGGTGTTTAGCATGAGTGATCAATTTATGATTAATGAAATTTCAATTGTACAATTTACCACAACTAAATCTGACATTCAACAAAAGCTTTGACATTCATGCAGATGAATGTGGAAATCTAAAACAGTTGAAAAGAAAATGTTGAATTGTTTCTCAAGTATGCACTTCTTCTCAGTGCCCTAGTTTTGTTTTCTTCTGTGTCCCTTGAGTTTGATATTAAAATATGCTTTCTAGTAGGGTCAGTGAAAAAAGGCCTCAAGGGAGGGATTTTAAATTTATGAATCAGACTTTTGGTCAAATTTTTCCCTGGGGAAAAAAAAAAGTTGAATTCATTAGGACTGTATTATAGCAGAAGTTATCTAAATATCTAAAGAAAAGCAAAAAAAAAAAAGTTCTCATGGGAGAGAGCAATGCAACAGATAATTAAACAGCTAGAATAAGATTATTTTTCTTGTAGTTATAGTTGATGTAGTACTGAAAGGAAATGAGGGGTTCTGTCTGGCACCCTTGACAAGAAACTGTTGCCATCCTTAGAGAGTAGCAGCTAATAGAGGTCTGTCCTTAGATCTTTGTCCCTTAGTTGTCCTCAAACAGACCACCTCTCAGTTAGAGTATTATTACATAAGAAAACTGCACAAGAAATGGTTTCAGCAAGGAGTAAGTAAGTAAAGATGAAATCTGTGTTTCATTATTGGACACTGGCGGAATAAAGAATGGAAAATAAATTTTAAAGTATCTGAAATTTCTATATAATTTTTTTTCTTTAATAGGAAAAAATTATGGTAAGAGGAAAAGTAAATGCTAGCAATATCAACTTACTTCCAGAATAAAAACAGGAAGTAAACCCAGTCATTGCATTCAAGTAGAAATCAGAGATACTGAGAATAAAGAAACAGAAGTGTACAGGTCTTTAGTAGACTTCTTAGCACAAAACTTACATTGGAGAAAAAAAAAATCGTAACTGTTCCACAATCTGTAAAGAATTTATACATTCAAGCAAATTTGCATGACCACTTAATGAATATATACAAATAATGAAGAAATATAGAAACCTCACAATTGGATTAAGAAAGGGTTTGCAAATTAAATATACTCTCAGAATTTTTACAAAAACACTTAACTATTAATTTTTTCTCTCTTGCTTAGACTGTGCAGTTTTGTTGTCAGACAAATCAGACTGTGGCCTGAAAGTGGTCCTGACAAAGATGAAAGGGTTTTTTCTCTAGAGCTGTGTTAAATCAAAAGTGAGGTATGTAACTTCAGGGAGGAAAGGGTAGGGGGGAGGAGGGGACGTATTTTATGGCTTAATATGTCTTTTCTGGAGACCAATATTTAACATATGAGCTCAAACAATTATCTGTAGCCATGTACCTTTCATAAAATGGAAGAAGACAATTGAAGCTGTGATACTCACCTTTATTCCCAAAGCATGCTTCATTAATCACGCTTGCCCAAATTACCAATTTAACTGCTGGAAATAAAACTTTAAAAAATTTTATTTCTTGCTATGAATTAGTGAATTAATTTTTGCTTTCCAATAAATGTAAGATCGCGAGGTATTGCTAAAGAAACTTTACCAACTTGTTTTGAATCCTCTCAAAGATAGCTCACATAGTTCAAAAACTTAATCTATACAGCTTAATCTTTGTTAGAGTATGAGTAAAAGGCTTTTCAAAACAAATTAAGCTTATGGTGTAAAATAATTTTGGAGAGAAAATGTTTTGACTCATTGAAGTTTATTTGAATTCTTTCGGGAAAATCTTTTCTTGCATTAATGAGCTCATTTCAACTTTTTTTTTTTTCAACAGATGTGTCAAAAACTTTACTTCTTCCTTCACTGTGCAGTGAAATAAGGCATTTCTTTTGGAATGTGGGGTGCACTACCTTACTATGGTGACATTGTTTTTTTTTTGAAAAACATCTCACATCATGCCTTTTTACTTCCTAATGAAGCTTAATTTACTTAATTGTAAATATATAATAAATTTATCTATCATAAATTCTGTAACTCTTTTATATTTATAAAAAATATTCAGTGAGATATTAGAAGTATTCTTTTAAACAAGCTACAGTAATGGAAAGATTTATGTGTGTGTAAATCCTTATCAAGTGTGAGAAATAAAACTTGAGGTGAATCGCCACTATTATTAATTTTTATGCACTGATAATTCTCCCTATTCAGTTTTGATTCCTTTTTGTTCAGTTCTCATTCAGTTCCATTCTAATTTCTGTCACTGCCAAGTAATCATCATCAGAAGAACAGAAAAAACCCCCAACAAACAAACCAACAAACAAACAAACCCCAAAAAGGATAAGAGGGTAAAAGATTGTCCAGAAATAGTGGAAATTCACTGATTATGTTCTGATGGATAAAAGGAATTATGAGATTGCACTTATTGTTGATTCACCTACATCAAAATCTCAGCCTGAACTCAAATACACACAAAATGAACTAATTCCTTCAGGAGAGAAGTTATAATTTCACAGACTCATTATAAGATTACACAGAGTTAATGCTTCAGCCACAATAGGGATGTTGTGTAAAATGTCTGTTCAATCAACTGTCATTAGTACAAGCATCATAAGGATACTCCATAAGGAATAGGCATGTCTAGACTTTGTAAGCAGAAACATTTGAGCTGCCTCTTCCTACTCTGAGGACTCCAAAACAGTTAATGAGAGTGAGGGACAGTATTAGCTAGGATGTAAAGACAATGACTTTATCTGCTGGTTGTCCACAGGCAGAGTATGACAAAAAGAGAACACAAACACATGGTTTTGTACCCAGGCTACATTGAAGACGCTTTCATAAGAGCTTCCATCCCAAGAAACAGTCCTTGTATACTGTCAATATGTTCAAAGAATGACCATGCTGAATTCCAGCTCTGGACTGGCTAAACAGCGTGTCAGAGGCAGCTTACTGCCCAGCGTTCATGAAACGGAATTGTCTTGGAACCTGACAATTACCTGCAGAATTACCTTGCTATCAGACCTTAATGCTGTCCTAATTAAAATATTTTATTCACTATATGTTAAATTCTGAAAATCTGAAAACTAATTTCAGGTAATTCTTTTTCTTTTTCTTTTTTTTTTACTGTGGAAATTGTCAGTGATAAAGCAGTCTTTCACACAGATTCAAACATTCTCTGACAAAAAATTTAAAATTCCAAATTCTTTGAGATTTATGATCAGTTTTTCTTGGCTTTGTTTTTTGATCAACTTTATTTATTCTCTTTCTGACAGTGATTTAAGATTATGCAAATTTTAATAGAAGACCATATTTCCTACCTTCACTGCTGAGGAACCACTTCAAAGTAATGTTCCTATTAGCTGAATATGCTCTGCTACATTTCAGAAATATAGCAATATTCACTGATTATTGTCTATAAATATAATTTCTGAAGGGATTTCTCACTTTGCATGCAGTAAAGGAAAAACACAGTTCCTAATTCTCCACAACCTTGTACTTTATTGTCCTATTGGACCAGAAGACAAAGAAAAGAGATTTTGTTACATATTAAAATATTTTTAAAAGTATAATTGATCACACAAGCTGTAAATATCTGTACAACTGAGACCAAGGAAATTAATTTTTTAAATTCAACCTGAAAACATACTATCCATTCATAAGAAAAGTGACCATATTAGTACTTCAAAAATATACTCAACTTGGCAAGAGATTTCAATAACTCAAGAACAGTGGATAAAGAGATGAAATAAGGAATTATCTTTTCTAGAATAGACAAAATAATGCAGCTTAACTTTTAATATCAAGTACACGCTAAAACCCACAGTAAAATTTTAAGGCTTAACATTTGAGAAGTCATCACTGATCCTCATATAATATGGAAATACCTTCACACTTGTGATTCTTTTGTATTATAATGTACTTTATTCAGATGACAGTGATGTAAAAACATTTGCAACAGGCATAACCAATTCAAAAGTTCCCTATCTGGATGCTCTCAACATCCCTTGGGATTTCCCTGACTTTTCTCAACTTTAGCAGTGATACTAGAAACAGATGTTAATTCTTCCACTGAGTTACACAGGTTGCTGGACAGCCTCAGGGCCCTACCATATGACATTCATATTTTGGAAAGAATGGAATTTTGTATCCCGCGCATAAGGCACCCACTTTCTTCATCAGGAAAATAAATGGTAAAATTTGCCTTAGGAAACATTACTTGAATAGTTTCAGCTTTACAATAATCAGAATGGCTTCAAGAAGCTGACTCTTTTTTTGGTCACTGTTATCACACTGTGTTATGGTCATAATTTCTTAAGAATGAAGCTTTTGTCCATTCACACCAAGATTAGTAAATGCCAATAAACAGAGTACAAAGCTGAAGTACACAGTTCCAAATAATTTAGCACTTTGATGATTAAAGGGATGTGAAACTGTCAATTATGCAGTGTAAGTTTCCATGAAAAAACAGCAGCAAGAGACAAATTCTGCTTGAGGTCAGAAATAAATAAATATCTTAGGTAATGCCATGTGAAACACAGGACAAGCTATCCTTCATTACACACTGGATAAAAGACAAAGTTGGAAAAACAAATATTGTTTTAATACTTTGTTTTCCTCTGTCAAAATACAGTACCATAAGAATTTTTCTTTTAATACATAACAAGTTTGGTAACAAACCAACATATAACATTTTATATACAGTTTATATATAGTTTAAAGACAAATACTAAAAAAATCTCTTCCCCCAAATCACTAAAGGTAAAAAATTTTGTTTTGTTGAGATTCTGGGAAGAAAAAACCCCAAACTTTATTCTGAAAATTAATGTATCAAAAGGGTACATAAATAAGCAAACCAGGACCATCCACAAAACTATACATAAGACAAAATACATGCTGTAGAAATTTTACAGTGTTGATCAAGAAGTGAATTTTTCAGGCAGATAGTCAGCTAAGTAATACAAATACTGCAATTTTTAATTAAAGCACATGAAAATTTCCTAAAAATCCTCTTCAGAAGCATTTTGTCTACTTCACTTTAAACAAGGGGAAACCTTGGAACAATTGTCTTAATATTCTTAAAGCAGACAATCACCTTGAAAATTTGTGTCTAAAAAAAACTAAAGGTTCAGCTTATAGGGAAACAGAGTGGCAGAATTATGAAGTGAAGTCTAATTCCCTAAAACATCTGACATATTTTGGACTAATTTACAAAATATGTCTTCTTGTTTCTTTGAGCTTTTCTTTTCCCTTCTGTCTTTCCACATAGATTTACAGTTGTAACACCATTTTTATTTCTGTTTTTAAGAGACACAAGAATATTATTGAAAGTTTGTAACAGCATTCAAGATACATATGTCTGGGCATTTAGAGGTGGCCCAGCCAGTTCCTCTCTTCAGAATGGAAAGGTCCAACTCTACACTGAAACAGCATCATTTACAATCAGCTGTGAGACCACTGTCTATTCTTCTCAGCTGTGCATTTTGGTTTCTTCCTTTAGTGTTTATGGTATATTCTATCAATCATACCAATCTCTTAACTAAGCAGAATCTTCTCAATGTCTCACCTACTCTTCTATATTCTTTATATGCAACATAGAATCAACGTTTTATCTCTGCATCTGAGAAACTTACAAGATTTCCATATTAATGTAGCAAACCACAGTGTTTTCTATACATGTTCCTATGAGAAAGGAATTTACAGAAATCTTGAAAAGTGATTGAGAACACGAATGAAACTAAAACTGGTAATACTCTAGAAAGGGGAGAGGTACTAAAAGGAATGCATAAAAGGTGAAGCAAAAAAGAGTAATGCAAGCAGTGGCACTATAAAGGTATTCAATCAGTTTAGCTACTCCAACATCCTTTGACTTCCACTTCATGAAATGTTATTGCCAACATATACCTTCTTTTATCTCAATATGACTCAATTACTCAATCAAATCAAGGGTTGTTATACTTGAATGCTCTGCCAAGATCTCCTTGGGGCTTTTGGTTTTGATACTTAGCGGATTTTGGTGGGTTTTTTCATTTCTTTGTTTGAAGTTGCAGTGTAATATGGAAACCATGTTCTATTACAACTAAAAGGCAAAGATATTGTAATACTAGTCCTAAATGCCTTGGATAACATATCATGAGAGTACTGTCAATAAAAGGTGAAATAAATGTTATAAATACCAAAACATAGCCAAGCAGGGGACTACCTGCACAGGTAAGCTTGCATACAACTTTAGTATCACTGAAAGTTAAACCAATGGCTATATGCAGTCTGTTGTCTAGAAGAAAATCCCAAGAAAATTTCTGTCAAGAGCACATAGACAATTTCCTTTATGCGATCTTTGGCTTTATACCATGTTAATGGAAGCTAAAACCAGTCCAATAAGTACACATTTCTAAGTGATAAGTTCTTTATCATGGATATTATTCCCTCAGTGTGAGAAATAAAACCGGATGTCCTTGTGTTGGCTGGCAATCAAGCCTGGTGCTGACATTAAAGCATCTCCTCTTTCCTCGAAGCAACATTTGAAGTTCAATATGCACAATCTGCAGTCCAAGCTATCACTTTCTGACAGGATATATGGGTGCACCTATGTCTTTTTCATATAGATAAATCATTGGCCATCCTATACTTGCCTCAAAATTATAAGCATGCCCAATATATGGATGCAAGATGGAATAGGCCACTATTTCTTCTTGAAATTTTGAAGCAACTAGTTGATTTTTAACAAACCACTGAAAGTGTTATGGAGGTTTGTTCTTTGGTTCTGATCTTGACTTCAAGTTGTTCTAATGTAAAAAAATAGATAATAATTATATAGCATAACAGCTGTTCTTGTTCACAGTAAGATGCCTTCTTCATCAGAGGCTACAGAAACATGATGAAAGAATAACCTTTCTTCCTATGGGAATTTAGCAGTTCACATATACCTCTAGAGTTCACCTAAAGAGAAATCTTTGTCTCATTCAAATGTCATTCATTATTTTGTTAGCCTGAAGGAGAGCATCCTTTCTTGCACTCGAAGTTTGAAAAGCATACATAAAATAAGTAAACCCATTTGGTGTCAGAATTCATGGGATGAAGAACCAATGAAATTCCTGAAAATAGGCAGAATATTGATAATACTAAATAAGCAGTGGAAAAAAAAAAACAAAAACAACAAAAAACCAGAAGAATGAAAGTCTGCAATACAGTACTAAGATATGGAAAACATTTCACACAAATAATAGACTTACTGTTTGTTACTCTTTCTTTCTAATCTAACACCATCAAATCCTTCACCTCTTATCTGTCTTTGGGAATTATCTCCGGTTTTCACAGATTTTATCACTGGACTTTGGGGGGAAATGACTTGCAGGATTAACAGGACTGGAAAAATGAACATCTGTTGGCAAAAAGAACAGCTGCTTGGCTGAGTTGCATAATGAGTAATCTGTTGGTAAACATTTCCTTCACAAGTCAGTTTCATTGTAAATGATAGAATCTGTTTAGCCTTTACTGATTTCAGAATTTAATCTAGAATTTAAAACAACCAAAAAAAAAAAAAAAACCACCAAAACAAGCTAAAGCAAACAAACACCACAAAACAACACACCAAATGAAAAATCCAGGAACATAATTTTCCATATCTGAGTCTTGTAGTGCAGTCTTTGGGAAATGTGCTGACTTTTTCTGCCCTAAGTTTACCATTATTTATCTTCTATGAATATATCAAATCCCCAGGCTGAGCTGCAACTGACTAATTCCCTCCAACTTTTAAAATCCTTGCTTCACATATGGTGTGTAGTCCTGAAATCAATGGAGTCATGTAAATGGCAATTCATATTGCAGTGGCAGTTGTATTTTTCAATATTCAGGTAGAGTTTAAATAAGAACAGGGGAACTGTACCATTTATAAAAGCATGGTCAGGTTGCAAATCATAGCCTCCTTATGTATTAGCATTTCTTTGTCCTCCCACCAAACAAGTGCATCGTTCCATTTCTTGAGAATCTAAGAGAATATGTCATATAGAAGACTTTTGGCTGCTGGACACTAATAGTCTATCCATCATCTGTATTGACATAAACAGATTTAGTATGAGATACCTTAAGCTACCATAGTGTCTAGCGGTATGAAATGAAAATTCTGGAGTTTATTTATAGAAGGATAACATCTTCTTTATTTGTCTGGCCTTAGGCTGGGAAAGGATTTTTTTTTAAATACACATTAGTGCGTATTTATATAATACCATATATATTTAACTTCAAATCATTAAAAAAACCCTGTCTAAAATATAAATTTATTATTTATTAATTAGGATTTATAAAAATAAGATAAAATGTTTAGAGTCACTTAAGAAAGGTACACACATCTAGATGTTATCCCTGATTTTCAAATTGTAGCATATGTTTTCAAATAATTCTTTGAAGATAAACTGATTTAAATGTTCATTGCACCTAAAATTGGGGGGAAAGTCCTGCTTTAGATTGCCCACTTTACTCTGTCCAAACAACTTGTTCTGACCAGATACTGAGGTGAAAAGTGCAGTACTTTTCTCAGGGAAATCCTGAGATCTGCCAATCCAAGTAATGACTCTGTATCTTAAAACCCAGTGATGATGAAAAAGAAATCTGGCTCCAAAAGACTCATGGTATACTTATGCACAGAATTTTCCAGTATGTCCAATCACTAAAGATGCTTTTTTTACAGCCATAATCATGGTTTTGCTGTTGATTCGAGTAGGAATGATTCCTCTGCACGCTGATGTAGAACTGACAAGAAAAATAAATTCAACTCCTATCCAGATACAACTATTCAGGTTTCCTATTATATTGTATTAAAGTGTTACATGCAGAGTAATGGAGACAGGCCCCAAAATATCTGCTATTTAAACCTTTCAGGTGAGGGATGTTGAGAGTATGGAGAGGAAATTAATCGTATTTTCTATATTATATCTTTTTCTCTCTAAGTGGGCAATACAATCAAAATTAGACTTTCATATGCAGTTCAATGGGTTTGGCTTTTCTAAAACAAAGACTCAAGCAATTAAACTGAACACATAATGATGGCTGGTTTTAACTTCCTATACATGCAATCTTGATGCATATTTAAAAGAAATTACATTTTCTCATACAGCTGGGCAAGTGGCCCATTGTTTGATGGTCAAGATTTATCTGAAATATGGTGATTTTTACTCCACTTCATTCTTCTGCTCCACTTTTCCATTTTTTTTCTCACTTCTTCTCACCAGTAATAACAATATAGCTGTAATCATTGACATGTTTACAATTACAATAATTTCATGCTTTTTCTGGTCATATTTAAATTTTCAGTTTCCTCACCCTGGAAGCACAGTAACTGTAAGCCGGACAATCAGAACTAGGAAGACTAATAATGCTGCTTTTAATGAAAGCCCAGTATACTGGCCCCGAGGTTTAGAGCTTTTAAGTGCTTAACATTGCAATGTCCATTTATCATAAAAAAGAGCTGGCAGCTGTGGAATGTGTTTCAAAGGTATTAGCTGTCAGTATCTGCTAAAAGACCTTCAGAAAATAGTTTCAAAAGGTTTAAGAAAACAGATCTTGGTCTCAGCTATGAAGTAGACAGGATCGTGCGAAAATATGATGAAAATATATTATTGCAATTCAACACAAATGAGAAATGGAAGAGAAAAATAATTGAAGAACTTTGACATGAGATTTTTTAATATAACATTAAAACATATGGGACATGCACCAAATCTGTCCAGCAGAGCTTATTCGATCCACTTGTGAGTCTAAAGTTTTATAACAGACATAAAATATAAGCACCATTATGCAGTACTTTATGTTTGCAACTCTTACGCACAAGCTGGGCAGCACCTCCATGAATTAGGTGAAGAGTATCAATGGAAAAAAGGCTACCGAGAGCAATAAATGAGAATAAAGGGATGTGTAAACAGCATAGCTGCAAACTGATTGCAGAGAAATTTTCTGTTCTGGAAACTAGCTTATTTTATATAACTAAAGAAATTGTATGCCTTACTATAATTGCTTGAGGTTGCATTTTCAATCACATCAACATTACATGTTCACACAAAAAAGTTAATATAAATTACTTCTACTAAGTGTTTACCAAAGTGAAGAGAAAATCAAATGATCTCTCCTAAAAAAGTAAGTAGTGAGAGCTAAGAAATTTCAAAGTGACATGATTATAACTGATATATTAGAACTTTATTTAAAAATCTTAAATTAGCAAAATTAGACAACTGAAACAAAAACCATCTAACACCTGACCTGCAGCAAACCCTGCCTTTCTACTGTCCTTATGTTTCATAAATTATTTTCCTGAGAGAAAATAATTGTGTACAACAAATGTCTAGATTTATATCTCTATTAAGTCTTCTATTAATTATAAGGATTCCTTTAAAACTCACTGTATAATGAAGCATAATTGTGGCACAATGATTGCACTAGTATGACTGCATAAACTGAGAATTTAAAGTGACAGGTTTTAGTTTATACTTCTGTCATATTTTTTTTTAATTGAAATGCTTAAACATCATTCAGAATAAATAAAACCAGTGAAATCCCATGGAAAAAAAATGCCAGGTACTAATGAGGAGAAGTAGGATGATATTAATGGAGTAGTGAGGGAATGGGAAACAATTCAACATCAGCATGCAAATGGTATTAATTAAGAATAGGTAAGAGTCCTACATACTTTTCTTTTGAATAGCGTTTTACTTTGATTCTTTTCAAGACTCTTTTACACTTTCTGCATTAAATGTTTCTCTTCTATCCTATGTTTCATTGCTCTCATCTCTCTCCTTCATACCCAATACTCCTGAACCAATACATCCTGTTGTTTACAGGACACCAAACCGATGATGTTCACAGCCAGAGTTCTTTTCTTTGAGATAATATTTTTTCACTCTATTTATATGCAAATAATGTTTTTCAATAAAAAATAATTATTGCTCTGAATTGTTTTTTTCAAAGATAATTGTTTTCAGTATTAATATCTTTCAGTGTATATGTGTCAATCATGTTTGCACAGTCAAAAAATAAAAATTAAAAAGAAAATTCCTAATAACTAAAAAGAAAAAAATCAACAAACATAAAAAGCAGGAGGAAAAAAGAAAATTCTGTTCTTCAATGGCAACAAAGTCAAAGCCACCACGGAAAATGAAACTCTCCAATTATAAAACTTACCAACTAGAATTGAAAAGATGATTTCCTGCCCCTGCCCTGTTTCCTCTAAAAATCAAAAATATGTTTTCTAATTTACATTAAACTTCTAGAGTAATAGTTAGTGCATAATGAATATAATATAATGTGCTATCTAGAAAATGAGACTATTTTCAGCAAATGTAAATTAGTGGAGATCCAATGATGAGCAGAGCTGTTACATACATAGAGCAAAGGAATTAGCTGTTATTTCTGACTCTTAAGTGTCTCATTCTACACTGTCATTTATGGAAAAAAAATTTAAAATATAATTGTTTAACGGTAACTGACCAAGGGGGAAAGGCTTTCAAGAGAACATGCCACATTCAGTGTGGGGGTGAACCCAAAAATCATTTTATTAATGAAGGAGCTGAAAGGTCAGTTAGGGGAGGTCCTGGAAAACTGATGGGAGGGCTTTGGAACTTGGACTCAGTAGGGTGAGAAGGGCAGAATGGATGACTGACAACTTGAATAGCCAATGGGGAAACATCCGTAAAGTGACAGGAGAATTGACCAATAGAGACTCAGAGATTGGGGCTGGATGGGCGGAAGAGGCAGGCGCATTTCCGGTGGACCACTGGCAGTGCGGTGCAGGGACAGCGCCCCTAGGAGAGGGCACCCTGGCTTGGACCTGCTGGTGGGTTCTGGATGCCGCAGCAGCGGCACCCAAAGTGGCAGCTTGCCGGCACCGCATGGCTGGGACTGTGCCCAGGCAGGGCCAGCTGTGTGGGTGGAACAACATGGCACTGATCAGGGAAGCCAAGTGGCTGCCATGTGCAGGGATATCCCAGCACAGAGCCACCTCAGCCAGTCCGGGTTTGGCAGGGGATGCCGGGGAGGGCCCAGGGGCTCTTCCCCAGGTGGGGCCGCACTTGGCCCAGGGACAAACAATGGTTGCTGTTTATGACTCACTTGAAGAACAAAAGCCACTGGGGAACACAGGGGAAGACAGGGGAAGGGTGTGACAGCACTGCAGAAAGGTGATAACACAAGAGAGACGGGGTTACAAAAAAGACTTTCTGAGCTGAAAACCATACCGAGAAAATGCATTAACTTTAAAACTCTAACAAGTCTTATATGTGCAGTTGGTCAGGTCCGCTCTGCTTCCCAGCGCTGTCCTTCTCTGAGTTTCATTTCACAGTGTTTCCCCACTTTTGTTTGCTTTTGGGTTTTTTCTGCAGTCTAAAGTTCCAAAGTAATTTTGCTCCAGTTAACAAAGAAGAATTTGACTTGTTTGAGACCTAAACTTAGGTAATACATAATGCAGACAGGGAAGTCATAATTTTCTGCTTTAAATGGTGATTTACCAACAGAAGGATATAAAAGGCATGAACACAATCAACATAAGTAATAAAACCTTCTGGATCACTTGCCAGTGGGGTTGTGTGAGCAATTTCAATATCCTTATTGGATTTCCAGTGTTGGCTGCCTCCTGTGCAGCAGCCTTAAATGGGGAATGGAATCCCTTTTGGAATATTTCCATTCCACTAAAAGAGACATCATTCTGGTCTAAATGTGCACATTTACTTTTATAAAATAAGACTACACTATTATGGCTAGATAAATTCACTTAACCATATGTGCATGTAATTTTATTCTGCTTAAATACTACATGTTTTCTGAACCTTAGGAAAGCAGGATAACCTCATGAAAGACTCTAAGTTATTCCATTACTAGAAAGTAGTCTGCTTTTATAGATTTACCTTTTAAACTTAACTAAAAGAAAAAGCTTTGTAGCAATTGTATTCTCTAAAGACATATTTGCAGACAGAATATTGCTTATAACTTGTTTAGTTTTACCAAGCTCTCAGATGACCTTTCAAGCAGTGGAAGAGGCTGCCCAGGGAAGTGGTTGAGTCACCAACCCTGGAGGTATTTAAAAGATGTGCAGATGTGGCACTTCAGGACATGGTTTACTGGTAAATTTTGCAGTGTTGGGTTAGTGGTTGGACTGTGTGACCTTAAAGGTCTTTTCCAACCTCAAGGATTCCATGATGCAATGAAATTATGCACACTTTCAATATTACTGTTCCTTGGAAATAAATACAAAGATAAACCATATTCTCAAATAGCAATTTCAAAATTGGTTTCATGAAATTACAGTAAGGAGTGCAGTTTCTCCCTCCAGCCGCTTGAGATGTAGCCAGGCTTATGAATTGAGATGATTGTGTGTGAAACTTTGGGATTAGCATTTTTACTATGCTAGGCAACACAACATATAATTATTCAAATAACTTTTTTTTTTCAAATATTTTTTAGTTTAATGGCAACAGAAACCAAAGAGAAAGAAGGTATTGAACAAAAAGCATGTGACTAAAGTTTAAATAACAGATTCAGAAAATCTTAGGTCTCGGATTTTCAGGAAGAGTTTGAATGTTGTACAGGAAAGTGTCATATTTATGTGGGAGATAGTTATAAGTCCCTTTTTATTTAGAAAATGCGGAGAAGAGAAAGTGGATGTGATGCAACCACATTTAAAAGCAATTTGAGATGTGTAGTATTGCCTATATATCTCTGGTGAATTGGGGCATAATGAAATTAAATGAGTTGTAAGGTAAGACAACAATTGACATGGGAAACAACAGCTAACTTTTTTTCCTAAGTCTACATTCTAATACTTTTGGTAATTCCATTTCCATATCAACTCACTCTGAAACAGAAAAAGGATTACAACATCTAATACTGAAAGAGAGCATTAAGGCTTTTAGAAAATAAAAACATTTAGAAACATGTTTTGTATCTGTGAGTGGTTACACAGAAAATATTTTAGACTAAAAAATTCAATACATAAAGACATCAGAGTAGGGAAAAGAGCTTGACTATATCAGGTTGCTGCATGATTCAGTGGATGGCAAGATTCACTGAGGTATTTCCTTCTCCTACGTAATTTTTTCTCTCTTCAAAGATAGACATACTTTACTTCATGAAGCCTCAGTTGCCCTAAGGCCACCTGGGAGCTCAGGAGCCCTGGATGACTCTCAGAGGGTCTCACCTTTCACTGTAATTGCAGCTCTGTGCTGGGATACCAGTACTGAAAAAATTTAAAGCTGTAGCTGACTGGGAACTCCATCCTGATCATTCATGATTCCCTCTCTCACCATGCCACATTCCTTGCCTCTCACCAGCTGTGACAACAGTGTTCCAAATATTGTAACTTGTCTACATGTCAGAGGTAGAACACAAACCCTTCTACTGTGGCTAGCTGAATTATTTTGGCGTGCCTTCTACTACAGACTTTTTCTATGACAAAACACTTAAAATAAGAATTTCCAAAACTTTTTTGCTTTGCTGCCCTTTTTCTATACAGGAGGACAACGGGTTCATTTTTTTATAGGGCTTACATAAAAGAAACAAGAAAAAAGAAGGTATGATGTAGCACAAAACTTTCTGTAGGTCTCTATAACCCATGCATTTAAAATAGCCTGAAACACTCCACTGGACCCTTTCTAACTCTGTAGAAGTCAAACACTGATAAATAATACTTACTAAGGTGATATTTCCCACCTAATAAAGCAGTTACAATAATCAACACCTTTTATAGATCTTTATGAAAAGAGCAAATTCCACAGTAAGTGACATTTTAATTTTTATTTACATATTTATTTGGTTATCAAAATATGCTAGAGATAAAAAAACCAAGCAAAACATGGCTTCATGTTTTACAATCTGACCTCAATTTCTATTGCTGAAATTGCTATCTTTGCATATCATCTTTCAAAGTCTAAAAGAAAGTGCACATTTCTGGAAGAGTGCTGCAGGTAGAAAGCATTTTTATGAGATTGGTTGCTGCAGTTCATTGTAGCCATCATCAGAGAGGACTTAGTAGACATATAGTATTTTTATATATAGCCATCTCTATCCACTATAATATTCTGTCCATTTCTCTGACCCTATCCTATTATTTTTATATCTTCTCCTTCTAATTTAGATTCACCCAGTCAATCAACTTACGCACCTGTCTAGACTGCTTTAACCACACACATTCAAAACTAATACTTCGAGGAGGCAGAATATCAGAAGGGAATGAGAAGGGAATGCTTTCTCTCCCTGTGTAATTGCACAATGGGATTCTGGCCAAGTTGAACACAAATAATAGAGGAGATATCATTTTGCAGTGTCAGCCCACTAATAAATTGGAACAATGAAAGATTCTATTAAATCCATTTCTTAAAGTATGCAGTTCCAGAGGCCTTGTACAAGTACATCCTCTAAACACAATAGTACAAGTTTGCAATCTCCATTGCCCTCCAAAGTTTCTTAGAAGAATAATATTCGTCTTCAGTTTTCTAGGACACACATTATATGATCACTTATTTATTTTAATTGAAACACAGACTAAGGGTCTTATCTACTGATTGTTCATGAATAAATGAATTATTAAATATAAGCATGTAGTTCATACAGAGTAAAGGTTAGACTGAGCCCACAAATTCCTGATGAAGTTAAATGTCATTTTATTGTGGCCAATTACAGTGAGTATGATCCCCTGAAAATGTGCATGCATGCAATGTTCCTAGACATATATATATATATATACACAAGGTACAACACTGATGAGAAAAGCAGATATGACTGACTCCATGAATGGAAACCATATGTTTCCAACAAGTGAAAGAGCCAAGTACTAAGTTCAAATAGCATTTATATGCTTAGGATTAGATTTACATTTAGCAGCTAGGGAGCAATGTACTGTTTTGTTGGTTTAGTTCCCTAAAATATGGCAAAAGACTGGATGATAGATGGATTGTTTTTATTTAAGATACCAGTGGCTGAACTGTTCCCATACTGCTAAAAAGAAACAAGCAATCAATTCCATATTTGCCTGAGTCCCAGCCCACTACTGACAATGCCAGCCAGGAGTATGTATACCACTGTTAACATTGGCCAGGATGTGCCTCATTCATTCTTGGCTATGACTAAAATAGGTTCAACCCATGCATGGTATTAATATTTTATTTAATCTCATATCACAATAACTTTCTACAGGTAGATACTAGAGTTAGTTATTCACCTCTAACTCTAAAACTGCCATAGTCTTCTGTATAAAGCTGTATTCCACTGTTTTAACATAATATTTCCTCTATTATGTGCTAACAGAAGAATAACCATACTAATTCTAAGCTTGTTTTTCTGACAACATCCTGTCATTAGTGAGAGAGACTAGCTCTTAAGACTTAAATCTGAGACAAAGACTTCCTGATAGATAAATCAAAAATCATGCCAGGTTTATGAGTCTAAATATGGCAGAGTAAGGGTGGTGAAATATATGCGGATCATCATAGCCAGACAGTACTTAGTACTTGCAAGACTATTTACAGAATTTCTTATAGTATCCATATGTAATAGTTTATCCCCCATAACTGGTATCTTTTATCAAGATTGGGTATAATCCACATTCAGCAAGATGACGACATACTCACGATGTGCTACCATTAACCCTCTGGCACAGTTCCACAAAACCAGGTCTGACTAAGTGTAATCAGAAGCATGTGTGAACTGGTTTTAATTATATTTTTCGTAAGCACTTTTAAGATATGTTTCCAAATTTAGAATTATATGAGTAATAGAAAGAAGTTGCTGAAAGCAAAGAGGAGGAAACTGACTACTTTGAAATGTAGTCATATTCACTATAGACCTTGTGTACAGAAGAAGTGCTTCATTGTCATCATAATTATGTTTCCAGCTGCCACTTTTGTTATTCAGTCCCCAATTTTTTATTGCTAGCAGGTGACTAACTTCAGTCTAAATAATGAACTCAAACTTACTCATCCACATCAATTTTTGTAGTCCAAACATATAGTAGCATTTTTCTGACACAGACCCGCAAAAGCATAATTGAATGAATACAGTATAATAAATAAATTAATATTTTTATTTATAAGATATCATATTTCCCTTGGGATAGATAATTAGACCAGAGGCCTCTGACTGCCATTGATAACTAGGAAGTAGGTGATTCAACACGTGAGCAGAGCACAGCTGTCCTGGTCAATGAGTTACTAGTGATTAACTGAGCTGCAATAGCACATTATCTATTTCCTTGCAGTGCATTTCAGTCAATCAGATTTTTAAATGCAGTGTAACAGAAATTAATTCGGTCACTGAGGTAACCAGAGTACTGTAGCACAGTGCACAGTGGGGTTCCCAAACTGGGAGAACCTCAAGGGGAACCGAGATATCCTGCAGGAAACCCCTGCTCTCATGACAATGGCTGGTGAGACATGGGTAGGGCCAGAAGCAAATCCAGTTGCCCTTAGGGTACCCAGCCCCTGAGCTGGATGTCAGGGATGTGAAGATGAATGAAGCCCCCATGATCCAAGGAGAAATGGTCAGCAACCTGCTACACCGCTTAGACACACACAAGTCCATGAGGTCAGAAGGATTCCACCCAAGGGCAAGTGAGCTGGTAGAAGTGTTTAATGAGCTACTTTCTGTCATTTACTAACAAACCTGGTTAACTAGGGGTTGACTGGAGGTTAGAAAATGTGACACCAGTCTATATCCAGGGATCATCTTGAACACCATCACTTGGTATGTAAATGACAAAAAGGGGATCAGGCCCCGCCAGCATGGGTTCATGAAAGGCAGCTACTGCTTGATCAACCATATCTCTTTCTATGACAATGTGACCCACATAGGGGACAAGGAAAGGGTTGTGCATGTTGTCCACCTGGACATTTGTAAAGCCTATGACACAGCCTTCCACAGCATTCTGCTGGAGAAACTGACTGTGGATGGCTTGGATGGCTACACAGTTTGCCAGGGTAAAATCTGGGTGGGTGACTGGGCCCAGTGAGTGGTGGGGAATGGTGCCACATTCAGCTGCCAGAGGGTTATTAATGGGATCAGTATTGGGGCCATTCCTGTTTAATATCAATGATCTGGATAAGGGGATCGAGTTCACCCTCAGTGAGTTTGCAAATGACACTAAGTTGGCAGAAGTGTTGATCAGCTCTACAGGGGGATCCAGAGAGGTTGAAGTGATGGGATAAGGCCAGTTGTATGAGTTTCAACAATGTCAAGTGCCAGGTTCTGCAGCTGGGTCGCATCAATCCCATGCATCACTACAGGCTTGGGACAGAGTGACTGGAAAGATGCCCAGTGGAAAAGGACCTGAATGTGCTGGCCAACAGCCAGCTGAACATGAGCCAGTAGTGTGCCCAGGCAGCCAAGAAGGTCAGTGGCATCCTGGCTTGATGCTTCCTGCACTTGTGCCAGGCCACACCTCGAATCCTCTGTTCAGTTTTGAATTCCTCACTACAACAAGGACGTTGAGGTGCTGGAGCAGATTCAGAGAAGGGCAATGAAGCTGATGAATGGTTTGGAGCACAAGGCTTACCAGAAGCAGCTAAGAGGCCACATGGGCTCCATGGGGACAACCAGCTTCATCACAAACCTCTCCATGGGCTGCAGAGAATCACCGCTCTGGCACCTAAAGCATCTCCTCCCCTTTCTTCTTCTCAGGCCTGGGTTATTTGCAATGTCAGATGCACCTTTCTTACTTCACTCTCACTGCTGCTGCTAAGTACTATTTCATCCTTCTTACATACACTTTCCAAGAGCCACCCCACCCATGCCCAAGGAGATCAGCTGTGCCCTACCAGGGGTGGGCTGGAACCCTGGGAAGCAGCATGAAGCCACCCTGAACTCTCCTCACAGAGATCGCCCTGCATCTCCTGCTGCCAGTGACTTGCTATGCAAACCCAAAATACATGCTTATATAGGATTTGTAATTTTCTTTTCTGTACACACTTTGACTACTCTATATTAATCAGATCTCTCACAATTTTATGAATATTAACTTTATATTAAAGTTTTAGAATATATAACCAGAAATCACAATAAATTTATTGTAAATATCTAATGTTTCTGTATAAAATGGTTGTCTTATTTTGAGGAAAAAACCAAAATGTTTACCAAAGACCAGAGGAGAGGATTACACCTCAATAACTATGTCACTCTTTATTAAATTTGAGAAAAAGGAACTTTAATTTGAAAATGGATATAAGAAGGATAACTGTTAACTAATATATATATATATATATATGTACGTAGATATAGATATAACTGTAAACAGACCAGGGCAAACTACTTCCACAGCACCAAATGTAAAAACAAAAGAGAACAACCCCCAAATGGTAGGTTCCTCCTGGTGCGGTTATATTTATGGACAATGTCAGTGTCACATCTCGGCTGGCTGCGAGGTGAATTCTCAGTCTTTTCCCAGCGAGGCAGAGACAAGGGGTGGACACTCATGTGGTACAAGATGGAGCCTTTTTTGTGAAGGAGAAGCAGACACTCTCTCTCTCTCCTTGTCCTTTGTCCAAAAGAAGAAGGAAAAGCTGGAAGTGGAGGAAGGGTGATAGTTCCCAGGAATTTCCTTGCCATCTAAGTCAGTCCCCAGGAAGAAAAGGTCTGCAGCATGTCCCGAAAACAGCCATGACTCTCCTCTCTCTCTCAGCTCTCTCTCTCTCACCCCGCTGCCGCAGCGGGGTGGGCGGGTGGGCCACGGTGCTGCGGGCGATGGTGAAGACGGAGGGACGGCTGGGCCCACAATGTCGAACCAGAAGGACAGCAACGTCAGGAAAAATCAGCTCACTAAAAAGCAGCGGCGATGAGCAGGAGAACGGCCTCTCTCCTACAGCAGCACACACAGCTACAACATTCAGCCAGAGCCGTGGATGTCTCCCAAAAAACCCAAAAGAAACTGTAAGCCCATTTCCCTGCCACACCTTCCCCCAGTCCACCCCCACCCAAAACCATCAAGCAGGAATTCGTAGCAGTTGACCACTTCTTTTGTTAACTAATGAAATGAAGAGTTAGGCATTCAGTCTCTGAATTCTGTAGTGGCAGGGAGAGAATATTTTTTCTTTAACATCCCAAAACTACAATGGATTTTAACTTATTCCTGGAAAAGTGTTGTATTCAGTAGAAAATATTCTTAAACAAAACATTTCATTCCAAATTTTAAGAAGTATTTTATCGAATACTAAGTATATACCCAAAAAAGTGAAAATAATGTGATATATTTGGAGAGAAAATGCAGTATATGAAGGGTGAAATAGGAGTAAGTAAATGAGGCAGATCAAGTGCTTTAACTGCCTTGATGAAGTACAAGACAGAGCTGAAATAAATTAAAGAATCTTAAAGGTTCATAGAATTCATTAAATAGTAAGTATACTGTTCTTTAAATTCATATTAGAAATATCTATGTCCCATTTTAATGCAAAATACTGTTATCCATTTCACGTAAGCTTCTGGTAACTAAACAACACACAGTTGCATCATCAAATTAGCAAACTGCAAATTTTGGTTTATTTCCTGTATAAAGGAAATCACTGAAGTTTTGACCATGACAAATAGTTGTTATATCCCTGTATTAACAGGTCTAGAGCAATAAAATATGTGCAGTCAGTCCTAAATATCAGAAAGGTAATCCCATATTCACAATGCAGGAGACATTTTTAGTATGAGCTTTAGAAATTTTGAATTTGAAGAAACAAAAATCCTGACATTTGCAATTATCAGTTGGGCTCTTCAGCTATTTCTAGCCAGCCAAACAAAACAAACCTTAAAAAAGCACTACACTTCTGTTTGTTTGAAGTTTGTTTCTTGTGGGTTTTTTGTTTATTTGTTTGTTTTTCCCTATCTCACTTAAAAAATCATAGCATGTAGACCAAAAGGATTCGTTTATATTCTTAAGAAAAGTGTATAATAAAGTCTCTCATCAAATATTTTTTAAAGAAAAACTGCTTGGGGACAAGAGAAAGGATATTCATATGGATTAAGAAACTGTGAACAGACAATACACAGTAGAGAATGGTCAGATGCAGACAGCGTGGATGTGATCAGCTAAGACTCAAGGATTGTAGAGCAATCAACTAGCTGTAATACACTGAAAAAATATCAGAGTGAGAGAAAGGGAGCAAAAGGAGGATGTTCCCATTTCATACCAAATTTCTTATAGTAATAAAGGCAAGGACTAGCTGTTAAGTACTGCAAAAGACCATAACAACACTGAATGAAAAAAGGTGAAATAAATTCAACATTAAGGGTGCATATTTTTCAAAAAAGGAAAACGGAATATTCAAAATTATTAGCAAGAATCAAAATAAGGGAAGAGTACAGAAAGCATCATGTTTCTACTTAATAAAAGTGCTGTTACATTTTGAATACTCCTAGCAGATTTGTTCCAGATCCATCCCATCTCAAAAAGCATGTTATAAAATTGGAAGAGGACAATTGCATCCATAGAAATGTTTCACATGAAGAATGGTTAAACAAACCAGATTTTTCAGATTGAAAAAGAAATTACTGAACATATAATGATAGATATCTATAAAATAAATGAGACATACAGAAATTGAATGGCAAATTACTATTCCCTCTCTGCTCTAATGCAGTAAGTATAGCTAGGAGGTGTTTAGCTCAAAATTAAAGGACTTTATGTCTTCACCAAGGATTACAAAGTCAAAAAATTTCTTGCTGCAAGTTCACAGACTTATAACAGTGTTCAGTCTGGAAGGGAGCCCAGGAGGTCTCTGATCCAAACTCCTTCCCAAAGCAGAGTCATCTCTGAGGTCAGACTCACCAGATAAGGTCATATTTTTTAGAAGGAAATTATACCATTGACTATCACACCCACCTACAACACCCTTTCCTTCCCCCCTCTCCCATCCTCAAACCAGATGTGGAAGCTCAAAATTAGTGGTAGGTACAAGAGTCTTCTAGAGATGCACTGATGTGTATTTGTTTTTCTATTTCCCAGCCATGTGTTTTGGATAGACACAAAAGGTATGCTATATGGACCTCTTTCTGACTCCCTATAACTTCTTTCATGTTCTCATGGACAGACTCATGATAAGTATGATTCAGTAGAGCAATTGTTACACAAAAAGAAGCATTGCATTTCCCAAATGAAAACATAAAAATCTGTAATGAAATATTAATGGAAAAGGGTTATATTATAAAGATTAAAGAGTGTCTATAGGCACCAGGATGCCATGCCAGTTTTGACACTAAGCTCATTAGAGTTGTGTCTTAATTGCCACTGAGACAGCATGCTGAAATAATTGACTGTAACTGAAGATTCACTTTTTTGCCATTTGAACTGCTTTTATTCATTCTGGCACACTGCTAGGTCTGGTTCTCTTCAGTATAATGTGAGGGCTGTGAGAAACTGAAAAAAGTCACTCTGCTGCCAGAGTTTAAATAAGTATTAGCTTTCACAGTGATTTTTGCTCAGTGTGGCTACAAATGAAAAAATGGTGACTAATGGTGAATAGTGTCATTTTACAAATAGATAAAGATTGCTATGAACCCAATCCTGTACCTACTGAGTTTCAAATTTAATTTCTTTGGAGCTCAACAGTTCTCAAAAAGGGATTGGTGGGGTCAGCATACATGTAAAATGACTATGCCCTTCTATGTCTTCAAACTCAGTATGTGAATGAATGAGGTAATACTTCTCGGCTGGGGTTACCTCATTAAAAGCCTTAGCCAGAAGGCAATCGGCAGTATGTGTGAGTACCCCAAGGAGTAAATGTATATCGACAGATACACTGAAATTTTAATGCTGGGCACTAACAGCAGCTAGTGTTCAAAATTCTGCAATTCTTACATTTAAACTCTACAAATGAAACATTCACAAATTTATGCTCATAGTACTGCAGTGCCTTCTCCACAGACAACCCCTTGTTGTGGGGGAGAAGCTTGCGTGCCTTTGATGCCGTGAGTGACCCCCCCCAAAGCAGAACTCCGAGCCAAGTTAGTGTAGGGTAAGATAAAAAGTAAAGGTCCTTTAATATCACAGGCCTACAGCCCACAGGAATACACGATGACATGCATGTGTCTCAGTTCTAGTTTCCATGGCTTTTATAATAAGATCCCTCCAATCATTGCTTTGCACATTTCTCAGTCCAGCCCCAGTCCAACCCCTGGTCCACCCCCTGGAATTGGGTCTGGGGTCATCAAGACCCTCTGTCTTCATCAGCTCCTCTTCCTCGGGCACACAAAGGTCCTTTGGAATTCATCCAGTTCTGACTTCTGGGTCACTCTGACCTGTGTTTATGTTTCGTTCTGTAGGCCTTCTGATATCCTTCAGCTCTACCTTGGAAAGGAGTCTAAACAAGATTAATTAACTAAAGGAATTTAAGCTCCCTGTTCTGGGACAGGGGTAGTGATAGGAAGGCATTAAACTTAAACTGTTAGAAATAGTAACCCTCTACAAATCTACAACTACTGTGTTCCTAAAGTCTACAAAATGTGAAAATCAGAACAAAACCCCTTTCGGCATCACTTCATGATGTTGGGTGCTATGTTGGCAGGGGTATGTGCCTCCAGTAGGGTCTCCCACACCATAATGGTTTCAACTGAAGGGTCAGAAAATGTGTCCATGGAAAGGATGGGCTCGCTAGCCCCCCAGCAACAATCCTAGCAGAAGGAAAACTCTAACTCCAAACCTGGGCAGATGGAGTTCACTTAGCCCTGTAAGGTTATCCATCTAAGAGAAGGATACTCTAACTAAACCTACGTTCTCAGGACTTTAATGTCACCATCTAAGCTCGCTGGGCCCTGGCAGATGAACCTTAGGAGTAAAGGGTGGGGCCAGTTCCGTGCACACTGTGCCTCACCTTAAAAATCCATTGTGCAGGCTTGAAGGGTTCACCCACATTGCAAAGCCCTGTAGTCCAGGTGAGGGTCAAAATGGCAGGTGATAGGAAGCACTGGAAGCTGCAGACCCAACCCTGCATGAAGGTGGTTCAGGATATTGGTCGTTCTAGACTGACCCCGGAGATGACAGTCTGGTGGGGTTGCATCCTGAATGACCAAGCAGCCTTTTCTAAGGACAGCACTGCTTGCTCCACACAGAGAGGGGTCTGGAAAAGTTGATCTGAACAAAACTCATCTCCATACCAGGTTGGATAACTACGGCCAACTGGCATCTTCCATGCGGTCAAACAAAAGCAAAGAGATTTCAAAGGCATACACCTGTCTGCAAAGGTGTGTTCAAACTAACACTTGCATGTTGGAACATCAGAACCATGCTTGATACTGCAAATAGTGGACATCCTGAGTGTTGTTCTGCTCTAATTGCCCACGAACTGTCACAACTCACCATCGACATTGCTGCTCTCAGTGAAAATCGTCTTCATGAGGAAGGCAGCCTTAAAGAATATGGTGCCGGCTACACACTCTACTGGTCAGGCAAACCCAAAACCGAAAGTCACCTTTCAGGAGTTGGCCTCATGATTAAAAACTCCATTGCCTACAAACTTGAAAATCTGCCTGCAGGTCTTTCCGATCGCATTATGTCCTTACGCCTCCCTCTACACAACAAGCAACATGTTGTTCTTTTTAGTGTATATGCCCCAACTCTCCAAGCTGACCCAGCAAAAAAAGACAAATTCTACACTGACCTGCGCCACCTCACCCCAAAGGTTCCTGCAGATGATAAGATTATAATCCTTAGTGACTTCAATGCCAGAGTAGGTAAGAACTCTGAAGCCTGGAAAGGAGTCCTGGGCAAGCATGGTGTTGGAAACTGCAACGACAACGGACGCCTCCTGCTAGAGTTTTGTGCAGAACAGCAGTTCACCATCACCAACACTATCTTTCAACAGAAAGACAGCCTGAAGACAACCTGGATGTATCCTTGATCCAAGAACTGGTACCTCATTGACTATGTCTTAGTGCAACAGAGAAATGTTGATAATGTCCGTCCTTCCCAAGTGATGCCTAGCCCAGAATGTCACACAGCACCGCCTTGTGCATTGCAAACTTTAACCTTCACTTTAAGTCCAAACATAAGACAGGCAGCATTCCAAGGAGGAAACAATCTTCAAAAAGCCACAGTGAGAGACAGCTTCCAGCTCAACCTTCAAATGAGATTCAAAGATCATCTCATAAATCCTTCTCCTGAAGCACTTTGGCAAGATATTAAAAACAGCTTCCTGCAGTTCTAAGAATCCTTAGGGTTCTCCTCCAAGAAAAAAAATTGGTTGGTTTGATGAAAACAATCAAGAGATCCAGGAATTGTTGAAGAAGAAGAGAACTGGTCCCCATGCACACTTTGCTCAGCCATCTTGCCATATAAGAATAGTGGCCTTTCGTCTTACATGCAGTAAGCTCCAACAGAAACTTTGAGACATCCAAAACAAATGGTGGTTCAACCTAGAAGAAAAGACTCAACCATGCCAGATTTGGGTAACCACAGAGGATTCTATGAGGCCCTGAAAGCAGTGTACAGATGCATATACCAGGTTCAAAGCCCCCTACTCAGCGCAGATGGCCAAATGCTTCTCACAGATAAAACTTCCATCTGAAGTGATGGTCTGAACATTTTCAGGTTCTCTTCAGTGCCAGCCGTGTAGTCCAAGGCTCAGGAATTCAGGACATTACATAACAACCAGTGAAAAATTAATTGGATGCAGCCCCTACTATGGGAGAGACACTTAAGGTTGTTCAGCAGGTGAAAACTGGCAAGGCAGCTGGGGTTGATGGAATTCCACCCAAAATCTGAAAGTATGGAGGTCAAGCGCTTCATGCTAAATTTCATGAGCTTGTTGTACATTGCTGGGAACAAGGTGAACTACCACCAGATCTCCATGATGCAGTTTTCATCATTCTGTACAAGAAGAAAGGAGAAAAATCAGACTGCTCAAATTAACGAGGTATTACTTTCTTTGCTTTCCATTGCGGGTAAAATTCTTGCAAAAATACTTCTGAATAGATAAGTACCCGCTATTGTAGAAGAACTACCCGAAAGCCAGTGTGGTTTCAGAGCCAATAGGAGTACCACAGACATGGTATTTGTTCTCAGACAACTGCAAGAGAAGCATAGGGAACAGAGCAAAGGACTCTTCGTAACTTTTTTTACCTCACCAAAGCTTTTGACATTGTGAGCAGAAAAGGCCTGTGGCAGATCTTGGAATGTATAGGATGTCCCCTCAGGTTCCTCCAAATGGTCATCCTGCTACATGAGGATCAGCATGGACAAGTCAGATATGGCGATGCACTCTCTAAGCCCTTTCCAATAACCAATGGTGTGAAACAAGGTTGCGTTCTTGCATCAACTCTATTCACAATCTTCTTCAGCACGATGCTCCAAAGAGCCATGGCAGACCTCGATGAAGAAAAAAGCATCTACATCTGATATCATACCAATGGAAGCCTATTCAACCTAAGGCAACTGAAGGCCCACACTAAGACCCTAAATCACCTTGTCCTCCAGCTGCTTTTTGCTGACGATGTTGCCCTCGTTGCTTACACAGAAGCAGCTCTGCAGCGCTTAACATCCTGCTTTGCAGAGGATGCTGAGCTTTTTGAGCTGGAAGTCAGCTTGAAGAAGACAGAAGTTCTCCACCAACCTGCACGTAAGAAGTCTTCCATCATCGTCAGTCCAGAAGTTCACCTATCTGGGAAGTATCACTTCCTCAGAAGGTAAGATTGACAAAGAGGTAGACAACAGGTTAGCAAAGGCATACAGAGCCTTCGGAAAACTCCATAGAAGAGTCTGGTCCAATAAACACCTGAAGAAAAGTACAGAGATTAGTGCCTCCCTGTGATCATGCTCTGTGGTGAACTTGCCACTGGCTGCTGCAAGAGAGGAGCCCCAAAGAGGATATACAAGGATTCCCTGAAACAATACCTCAGCCTTGGCCATATTGACTACCATAAGTGGTCTACTCATGCCTCCAGTCGGGATTCATGGAAACACAGCATTCACGACGCTGCTGCTTCCTTTGAGAATGCACACAGAATCAGTCTCAAGGAGAAAAAAGGCAATGCAGAATCAGTCTCAAGGAGAAAAAAGGCAATGCAGAAAGAACTGTGCCTCACCAATATCACCTAATGAGACTTTCTGCTGTGCCTTTTGCAACTGGACTTGCCTATTCTGCACCAGCCTTTTTAGCCACCAGCACACTTGCAGCAAGCGTGGGTAGAGCCCTTCCCAAATCTTTGTTCGTGAAGCCTAGTCATGATGATGATGATGATTACCGCAGTGTAAAACCGCTCAAAAGTGAGAAGTTACTACAAACATTATTTATTTTGTCCTAATTTAGCTTCTTTGTACATATACAATAGATAATCATGTACAATTTTCTGAGTATCCTTGTCTCATTCAGGGTGCCTTTCATACTCTGTACTGTGCCTACACAACAGCTTTATCTTCATTATTCAGTGTGGGGTCATGTGTCTTGTTTGATGATTGTTAATCAAAGTCTGCCTTGAAAGCAGAACTATTTTGTTTGTAGGTTTCTGCAGTATTTATCACTGATATTACTAACTCTAGAACACAAAATGTTATTTTCCTTTTCACAGGAAAGAAGAGAAGGTCAGATGCACCAAGGAATTTGGGCATCCTACTGTGATATGTATTTATACATCATATGATGCTATAGGGCATTTTATCTATTTAATAAAAAACTCTGATTTTATTTGCTCCTTCCTGCCCTTACTGTCCAGACTTTTGACATATCCAATCCTCAGACTCTCAGGAAGTGAAGGACTGGTAGTTTGGTGACCTATAAGAAGTTTGACCAACATGACCTTCCCATAACCATTGGATTTGATGGCATTAAGAAGGACATATAGTTTAAATGTCTGTGTATAAGACTTTTTGTATTTCTTCCTTCTCTGCCTTTCCCCATTTTATTTGCAACTTTCTGAACAAGCAAAGCAGTATTTCTACAACCAACACTTTCATTACATAGTTTTTGTTCATAAGTAGATCATATCTATTCATTGCTCTGAATATGAATTCAGGGTTGCAAACTAAAGTACATGTACAAGAAGCTGAATTGTTTTAGAAATCTCAAATTTAACACTTTCTAAGATTGAAAAACCTTGTTATTATAGTTGGTGCAGAGTAGGGTGCAAAGATGGATTGAGAAGCCACAGAATCATGGAAATGTTAAGTCTACAAAAGACCCCTTGACGTCATCCAGTCCAACTGCCTTGCTCAAGCAGGGTCAGCTAGAGCAGGTTTCTCAGGACCAAGTCCAATGGGTTTTAAATATCTCCACAAATATAAGTAAGGAAAGTAAAGCAGTTCAATATTAAGACTTGCTAACAACAGAAGAATGAAACCTAGCATTCTGGAAGAGAACCTCTTTAGGTTCTATATAATTTTCTCTTCCTCCTTGCCAAAAGCCAGGTGTTGTCCTTTCTTTCTCTATGCTCCAGCACATCAGCTAATTGTTATGCTATATAGCTGAGGATTGCACAGCAGAATGACTGTTCATTTCAGTCATTGCTGACTGGTTCAGGCTTAGAACAGCTTGGCTTGACTAGAGCTTTCATGGTACATAGCAATCAGCTGCTCAGAAACACTCAGAAAATCTGTGTCTTTTGTGCCACCTTTATGGTCTTCATTTTAAGAAATATTTGCAGATTTTCAATTTAGAGGACCTGAAATAGCAACACAGCTGTGATGCTGCCTGCTAGTTCCTTTTATTAGCGTGGCTCAAGATGTTTGTTTCATATTCTTATGATCTGAGAGTATCTAGATGTCTATTAGGGTGCAGAGCAGGAAGTAATTATGTTGGAAGACTAGTCTTGTCACAGGATCATTCTGACAGAGTGTTCAAAATAGATGCTATGACAAAGATACCTGCCTTATGTCTGGGAATGAGCTAGTGAACTTGCTTGAGAAGTGAGTAACAAGTGTGCATTCGTGCAATATGATCAAGAGGAAGCCAGGGCATAGATCAGAAAGAGATTTAAAAATGAGTGTTGGACTTTCTGCTTCCTTGAAAAATGACTTCCAGTTTCTTCATAAATTCCAGCTCCCCATTCCCCATACTTCTGGCCCAGTCAGTAAATAGCTCTTCCCATGTTTTTCAGGTCCAAATATACTTCCTAATCTACTCTTTTTCTCTTCCAAAAGTTCTTTGAAATTCCTTGTGCTTGCAGGCACAACTTTATCAGATCTCACTTCATTTTCAAAATCTGTTTTTTTATTGAAGTTTTTTGTTTAGTTGTTTGTGGCCCATAAAATAGTCAAGAACATCTCCAGCACTCCTTAAATTTGGCTCTGATAGCTTTCTCTTTCAGTAATGCTTAAAATCAAATAGAGAAAAAGTATTTCTTCTGGTAGCTGGATCCAGCTCAGGTCTGAAACTGGGGCACATGAGGTGTGGACCAGGTCTTAAGGGAATATAAGAGACTGAGAAACTGCTCCTGAAGTATGCAGAGTGGAATTGTTCAAAAGGTGGAATCTGGCACCATATGGTCAGATGTTTCCATAGATGTCAGCAAACCAAATCTGTCACAAAGGATAGTTTCATGCCCCAAAGAATGTACATGTTAGCACTATCAACTGAGATTTCTGAAACTTTATAATATTGACAAAAGTCATCTTTTCTAGGCTTCTCTTTCACATGCAGCTGAAGTCTACCCATAAAGAATAGATACTATGTCTTAGAATTCTCTAAGACAAATATATAATCACTTAAATATAGATGATGGTTGAAAAAGCTCTAAGCATCTGAATATAATTTTTGTGCAGTGTCACACATCTTTGAAAGTGTCATTAGACAATATGGTCATCCTATGGACAGCTTCAACTGAGTTTTTACTTCTGCTAAAATGACACAGCAACTCAAGTACTACACCATAGTTAATAATAATTTCATATTGAGAATGAGAATATGTTTATACAGATTTTGTGTTCTATCAGAAGTTCTGCAGAACATGTTTGTATGGCTAGGGTTCACGAACATAGATTTGGGGAGGGCTCTACCCACGTTGGTGTGTCCTTTGTCCTTAGGTGAGACACATACATACATATATATACTGCTGTTGGATACACAAGTTTCTTTCTTATAAACGCAACTTAATATCAAGATTAAATGTTTAAAACTTCCAAACACCTCATTAGATCTTTTGGAAATTATAGTAGTGTCAGTCACTACACTTATATCAAGTATTTTATTTCCAATTAGAAAAAGTGAGACCACTTTTTTTTAACTTTGGCTTTTTCTGCTTTGATTATATTGTTAATATGTTTCCTGAAGACGTTTTTCTCTCCACTTAACTCATGTATAGTGAATAAGGAGATGAAAAACTGTAGCTTTGCTTTCCAATGGAAGTAATTTATCTTTAGTTCTTTCACTGAATAGCAGTGTAGCATGAGATATGTTGAATAAATTAGAATGATCGATAACACTGTTGAAAGGAGTTGTCTTTGTTAATAAATAAACTATCAGTTCAAGGCATTTACTGATAATAAAGTTGAGTATTCAAACTAGAAACATTTTTCTGTCTTGTCATAACCACAGGTCAGAAGATTCTTAATCACTGCAAGTACCAGCTGTCCATACCGCCTGGAAGAAGATGCTGAATACCATTGAATCTAATAGTATTCATTTTCAGTCAGGCAGAAGAAAGTTTCTGAGAGGCAGGGATGGAGCCAATATTTTAACTCACTGCAGATTGCCTTGCAATACACCATATTGCCAATGCTTTTGCTAAGGACCTGGGGGTATGAGAGAGCATGACTCATTGACAAAATTCTAGCAACATCTGCCTTGACTTATATATGGTGTATAAAACATAGTGTTATTTTAACAGATTGGAATTTATCAACTGAGAAAGTAAAGTCTGTACTAATAGGCCATTTTTGCCACAAATAAATGATTTGCAACCATTTAGTGAATTATGAATGCTTTAATAATTAGTACAGCAGCTATTAGCAATAGTAAAGTATAAATGGTTACCTGAAAAATCAAAAGCTTTCCTGGTTTATTGATGTGCAATGTATCATTTCAGGAACAGCTTATCTACCACTTCAGTATTAAATCAAAATCAAGTTTTGATATTAAATCAAGATTGATGAAGACTATTTCTTTACCCAATGAGATTAGTCCTCTATCTGGTTGAAAATACTGCTTCCCTGCATTGACCCAGTGAAGTACTCTTTTGTGGTGCACATTTTTGCACAGTCTTTCTCAGTTCTACACATTTTCCTGACTTCACATGCTTGCTTTATCTTCAAAAATAAGTACTATCAATAAATACGGTAACTTCTTAGTGGGAGAAGAGTAATCCCTTAGCCAAGTTTCCCAAGGTATTCCACATTGTTAACTGCCAAAGTCATTGACATGAACTATTAATGGTAATTTACTAATACTGAATAATAGTGAAGAAGTACAAATGGGGAGGGAAAAAAAAAGAGAGAAAATTAAACAATGGTGGTACAATTCTGTCCTTTTGAAAGGGGTCAATAATATTTGTGAGAAGCTAGGATATGTAAGTATTATGCAGATCCTTAGCTGAGAACTAAAGGAGGATGCAATTAATGTCATTTAACCAAGTCTACACTTATTTGATCATTTTAATTTGAGATAAGGGAAAAAAAACCCTCAACAAATTGAACAGTGAAAAAGGTAAAATCAATAGTATTTAGGCTGCCATCTTCCCAAACAATTCTTTTCAGACATCACTGCGGTAATACAGGATTTACCTTATGTCAAGTGAATTAAAGGAAACCAGTAATTATTATATCTTTAAACCAATTAGTTGATCTGGTTATAATCCTTTCAGTACATATGTGTCACAGAATCATTGCCATTTCTTTACAAGTTTGATTACATAAAAATTAATAATAAAGATTTAAGCTTAATATATTTTTATATAGATAACAAAAGAGTACACTACAACAACTTTGCATATTTTATGTAAGCAAACACAGGCTTAAAGAATACAGTGTCAAAATGAAAAAAAACTGGGAATTATAAAGGTAGGATATTTATTATACACTTATTAGAATTTACTTTGGAATTTATGAAGGATTATAACATGCTGACATTTTTAAAACAAGGATTGGATATTTTTGAATATTTGCTTGACTGAAATTACTGAAGTTTATGCAGACATTTAAAAGAATCTTATAATATGTGTTTTACAGATCAGTATGATTACAGTAGTTTGGCCTAGCATTACCTCACAAAAATTTTCATACAGAAATGTCAGCACATCTCCAGTTTAAAATTATGAAATGAGAAAAACAGATCAAAGAAGTCTTTGTATTTCAATAGAAAGTCCATTCCATAATCCCTGTTAATCCAGAAATTAAGTTAGGAGACTGTTTTGGCACTTTCTTTACCACTTGTTTCATAGTTGAGTTTCAGTTTCCAGAACAATTTCTAAGTCACTGTCTGTATTTGTCCAGTGAGACTTGTGTCTGTTCTTCTATAGACAGAGCAGAATATGAACAATGCTTTGCATAACACTGGAAAGCACAGACAGCTCTATAACAGGATTTCACCTGGAGTTATAAATACCTTACATATTTATATTAAGATTTCTGGAATATAGATTTTAAAACTGAACATTTTATCACTGGTTATAAAAAGAAATCTCAAAGTGTTGAGCTGTTTAAGAGAAAACAAACAACATTATTTGGACAATGAAGGAAGTTCAGATATTGCACAGAAAGTTTATTATGCAGTACTTATATTTTAGTAGCCTGTAGGTACAGAAATATCAAAAGTGAGCAATTCAGATCTATATAAGACCCTGTGAGATTGAAAGCAGCTAAGAATAATCAAGGCCACAGCTGCTGTTGTCTGGTGAAGAAGAGATCACTCCCTAGGAGTTCTTAGCGACTCCCCAGAGGTTTCTCGTGAGAACTCAGATTTCTCACAGGACACTGGAGATGTTCCTGAAAACAGTCAGGATGAGTTCACCAAAACATTGGACTTGTGAGATATGGACTATAACCAATTGGGATTTGCATCTAGACTGTGTGAGGTTCAATTTAGCCAACAGAACATAGCTTTAACCCTATATAAACCGTGTGCAGTGTGTAATAAAGGGGCATTCGCTTGATCACAATGGTCTGTGCGCAGTGTCCTTTTTTCCTCCATGTTATTTATTGTTGAGTTTAGTAGCCCAGGGAAGAGAATTAAACTTTGTCATCTAAACTGGGCTGGAGATAAAAACATTGTTAGTTTTCTCGTATAGCATCTAAACATTAAATTTATAAACCTTCTGAAAGTAATGCCAATGTCATGGAAGAATTTCAGATAAGTTACCACTTGAAGCTTTGAATACAAGTAATAGAAACTTAAGAATGTTTTTTAATATATTTTTAGCAAATAGATATATAATTACATCAGGCTTTACCAAGAGGAAAAAGTGCCTGAACTATTACAAGTTATTATGAACAAATAGTGGTGAACTATTATTATTTTATGATAATTCTCTTTTTTGCCTCTCAACAACATGTCCTTAAAAAGCTAGTGTTTATTTAGTTAGCAACTTCCTAGTATTTTCTTTCTTTGTTATTTTTTTTAAGTTGGATATCTATCAAGATATTGAAAACTCCATGTGAAACTATTAGCTCCCAAATATTGTTTCTAATGCACCAGAAAATGTCCATATCTTATGCCTTTCTCCCCTTTGTATAAAATGCCAACTCTATCGCAAAAAAAAATTACAATATGAACATTTTAAAAAAATCCATTAAATAGTTCTTGCTATTGAAACATGCCTTGCTTACCTTGAACTTACCATGAACTTAGTCTATGCATAAAATAATGTCAATATTCAATATAAAAAAAATTCAGATACAATAAAACAATGATAACTTCTTAGAGTGACTATGTGGAAGAAATTGACTTAGTCCTCCCAATGAAATAATTGGTCTCAGCATTGAGACTTCAATCAGCTGAATCTGCTACATGGCCCATTAGTATATGGAAAAATATTTAGTTTTCACCCAAACTTTACACTTTGTAGCCAGGAGTTCTTTACTAGAAAATTATGTGAAGATGATTGTTAGTATAAAACAAAATTTATACAGCTATAAGTACTGTATAAATATAAATTACTTTTCCACTAAGTAAATTAGTAGACAATCTCTGACTAAGGAGAGACTAGAATGAACTTTGGGGCAAAAGATTAAACACCAGCCTTCCTGGCAAACTTCAAATGGAGACTAACTCCAAAGAACCAGCATGCTCTTGTATGAGATGAAGCGTATTGCAAGCCTAAGGCCCTCTCTATCACACTGTCAGAGGGGAACAGAGAATTAGCCAAAGGAGAAAAAGAAACACAAAACAGGCATGGAATTTTTCTTTCTCCCACCCATTTAATATCATTACAGTATAAAAGGCAGAGTACAGGGACCAGCTGGAGGAACCTGGAACTGCTTATAATTTTTTAGTATTTTTTTTAGTGTACCATATGTGTTTGAGAGTTACTCTTTTCTCTTTTATCCTCTGAGCTGTACATCTCACACTGTTGCCTTTCTGTCTATCCCATCTGCTTCTCAAGGATAGTAAATTAGTTACCTACTTTTCGTCTTTTTTTTTTTCCACGATTTGCCCATTAGGTGATAGTTTTTCTCATTTTTTTTCCCCAAGTAAATCTTATGTCTCCCATTGTCCTAGACCTTTTCTGCAGCTGAAAGATGAGGAAGGAAGAAGCTAGTCCTGCCCCTGGGAGTGATGTAGCATTCATAGGCAACTCAGGCTTCTTCTTTTATTGAACCATTCTACAAAAAGTCAAAGTATAGAGAGCAAAAAAAATACCCTGTCCCGAGGACTGCCTATCAGCCTATTCTTTCAGGCCTCTGCCATAATGAGATATGTCAAATCCCTTTCCAAAAGAAAAGGAGAGACATCAGGACTACAAAAGATGCAGAAGACTAATCAGTTTCTGAAAATGCATGTATAAAAGAAAGTTAGGGAGCACATACATGGCACTTATAGGTTAAGACCACTGTACACTTACACTGGAGTCTAAATGATAAAATTATGGCTAACACAGAGAGACTTTTTGTAGAATTTATCAGTTAACTCAGCTCCCTGTGTCCTTCAGCTTTCTGAAAGCAATTACAGGAAGAAGAAACAATCTGGAGAAAAACTATAGAACTAAGAGGAAAAAGAAGTATTTGTTAGCATATTTCTTTTAGTGCTGCTTAAGTAGCCATAGCCATCCTTTAGTACTCTTTAGTCTCTTCTTTAAGGAACAATTAAGTCTGATGTCTCATTTTCTTGGTTTATATTTTCCTCATATACCCCAGGTTCAGATTCATCTTGCTGAGCCTGTTATTCTCAAAAATTAGTTTTCCTCTTAGTCATGGATCAAGTATTGGAATTCTTTAATCTGCTAAAAATGAATTGGGACAGAGGAACATAGAAGTTTAGTGGCTAATTATAATGAAGAAACAGAAAAGCTGATAGCAAAGGTGGGGGGAGGGGGGGAACAAGTTCAGTACATATATTAATAGTTTGAATTCTACCTAAATTTTGTTGTTAACTGCTTTGTCAGTAATGCTGTTGTTAGCTTTTTTTTCAGTTAAGTAACCCATTTTGTATGTTTTTTTTGCTGCTGACTAATGCATATTTCTTAGGAGAAATGGAATGTTGTCTCTAGTAAGTCAGTAAAAAAGTTGTTATAAAATTATATCTGAGAAATTTGGTTCCATTTAAATTTTCAGTGGTCAGAAGTATGTTTTAATTAATTTTTAGTAAATCCCTTCAGAAGGTTAAATAAAAATCACAGACACCAAAAGAAAAATGTAAGTCATCTACCTTTGAGCTGAAATTCCAAGTCATGATGAACAGTAGAACAAATAAATACTGTCATGTTTGTGTTTCCTGCATGACAAACATGACAGATGCTGGGCATTAATATGTCAGTTAAAATATTTGTTGAAAAACAAATCAAAAGAACCATGTTTTACTGAATCAGCATAACCCCATTTGTATTTCAATCACAGCATAAAAATGAATGTATGGCTAACATAGCCTTACAAATATACAAGAGATTTTAAAGTCAAAATTACTTATCCTTATAAAAAACCTTATCAAAATAGGTGTCAAAGCAATTTTATTAACCTGACCTAAGTTACCAGTTTTTCACATTGCAAAATTTAATACCTCATTAACAATCCAGTCACCTCCTACCTCAGTAGTAAGTCATTCACACATCTTTCTATCAATCACCAAAGCTGCTAACTCACCAAAACTCACTACACCTTACTCCTCTTTTTACTAAATTAATAAAAAAGTTAATAAAAAGCTATAACTTCATCCTCGGGTGTGAGAAATGGGAATATCATAAATTAGACACACATACTCTAAATCTTTTTCCCCCCAGATCTCCATCATAAATATTGCAGCTGAAGAGCAAGTGAGCCTTCTTTGTTGTGGTTTAAAACATGCAATAACCCTGTTTGTGTGTGATGCTTTAACTTCAGGTCTCCAGCCCACATCCACTGAAAAGGCAATATCAGTCCACCTGGAGATCACATAAACACAGAGTTTCCCTTAATATGCAGCAGCTGAGGTTTGATAACAGCTGGGTGTTATTACACTCCTCTTTAATTAGCTATGCCTCTTGTCTTATGAGATTTCAATCACCGTAAGTCGTCGGGAAAGACAGCAAAAGGGGAAAACAGGCAGCTGGCTTGCTTTGCACTTATACTCTTAATTCCTGTTAGGTTTTAGTGAATCCTTGATCTAAGCTAGAGTCAATAATAAATTTGTAGCTATGTCGGCTTGGGGAAAATGCAGGTATTCTTTCTCCTAAAGTTTAGTTACAGGGTTTCATACCGTGTTTAAATATACAAGTTTATTACTCACTGAGGTGTTAGCTCTGGCATTACCCTGCTTTTGCTGCTGTTTTGAATTGCGAAAACTTTATTCAAATAATTCTTCAGAATTATCTATAGGCTAACCAGTAGTTTCCAGTTATGTGTTTAGCATCATTTTTGCAGGACAAAAAGAAAATTTGTAGTCTGTCAAATATCTTATTTTTCTTAATTAAATTTGACAGGACATACATTTAAATCTCAAATTTTTGAGATGGCTCAGGCCTGTTTTGGTCTTTTTGGGTTCTGATACTAGACACAAAATTTTCCAATCATGTATCAGTTTAAAAGGAAACTAGAAAACTGACATTTGTTATGTAGAATTTCTTTCTTGCCATGTTCATTGGTGAAAGTATAATCTTTACAGTTTGAAGGAGTGAATAGTTGAATATATGGTGTATCATTTTCCTCATATGCATGTGACCAATAATTCTCTTCTTAATGATATTTTCAAGTAGTTTCAAAGTGCTTCATACTGATAGAGTTATCTCTGTCAGTAAATATCCTAAAAAAAAAACCCCAAATAAACTAAAAAAACCCACCAAACCCCAAAACACAAACCCTTAGATTATGTAAGGGTCTTGTACTTAATAATTCACTGTATTAAAATTCAGAAAAATATTATGTCACTGTAGACCCAAAGATATTATTTTAAAATAATTAAAAGTCATTAATAGACCTGTTTTTAAATTATTATATCTTTAGTATTATCTTTACACTTACCAAAAATTAGAAACAAGACTGTAGGGTTTATCTAAAGGATCAGTACTTCATCTATACCATGGTCTGCCTTCACAGTTTAGGAAAACTTTTCCCCATAATCAATTTTAAATGACAGGTTCCTCACTGCTTGCTAGGGGAAAAAATAAAAAAGGAAAGAAAGCTTTCAAAAACCAGAAGAAAGTTTAAATTTACACATGCATAAATGAGGAACTGTTAGATGCTTGGGGGAAAAAATAAGGAACAATGAAAATAACTGGCTTTGTTTTAGGAAGTTACCTAGTTAAACACACTTTCCTTTGCTTTTTTATTTTTAATACCATTAAGTGATTCATGTTAGAAGTTCCAAGCCAAGGTACACTTTGTTTATTGCAAGTTGAGAAATATCTTCAGATATTGAATAAGAGAAAAATTTGAACCATCAACAAATTTTTCACTTACTCGCCCAATTCCTTTTCTGACACTCCAACAGATATTTCTTTTCATCAGGCATAATGAATGTTGTCAACTTAGAGATTTTTCATCTCATTGTCTTTTTGAGGAGGAAGAAGGAAGCCAACTTACCTTAGACACTAGAAGTAAAATACTCTGTAATATTAAGGCAAATTATGATTATTATTCTTGGAGTTGAGTTATCCAGTGGTATCTATCAACAAAGAGAGAGCATCACAATTTTATATTTAGACTTCCTTATAGATTGCAGCAGTAGTTTACTTCCAGTGCACTTTTAAGCACCAAAACAAAATGTGTTTACTCAGAAATAATGACAATCAGTAGTTAGATAAAACATGATTTCCAGCTTTTGTGTTTCTTTCATTTTAAGTTTTCTTTTTAAGCCATGATTTAGGAAAGAACTTTATTAAAACAATTTTTATCAAGAAGAAGGCATGCATTCCTCTGATAGAATCTAGATTGTCATTGTTCAGTTTGCATTTGGTAAATGGTGACTTACCAGTAATCAAGCAATATAACTTATATGTTGTCTTCTTTACCACAGACTCAGTGTGTTGTAGAACTAAAGCCCCTTTGCCCTGATTAGTCACAGTTTATAAAAGAGGCTATATATTTTTCTAAATGTGTCTGCACTGTAATTCATAAACTGTCAAGCAAATCCTTTTCCACTTTGTTAAGGTTTTGCCCTCTTGGGTTGTTTTATTGCAGAAATACCAAATAGAATTTTGCACACCTGAAGTCATTTCAAGAAGAGGAGAAAGTTAGCCCTTTCCTTAACTTCCTTTGGAATATTTGTGGTAACTGTCTTTATCAAAAAGAAGAAACATTTCCTTATGCAAAGGAAATATGAAATGTATATCTCACATAGTTTCTTTGAGATTTTTATTCATTGTAAGAGAAAATCTATGGAATTGATTAATTTAGGTTCCAGTCAATCATTGTAATGAAATAATAGAAACTTGAAAATGAGAGAGAGAAATTCTCAGCAGCAATTTTTTGTTGGTTTGCTGAATCTTCTCTGTTTTCTGAAAAGATTTTATCTCTCCTGAATACTACCATTGTTGTATTCAATTTACAGCAACTGTCCATTAACCACCCATCCTTCCAGAATTCCTACTGTAAATAATTTTGCTGGTTTCAAAGTCCTCATGTCAGGCCTTTACTACAATGATTTTGTTTAATGCCTTCCCTACAATTATCAGTTTTAAGTTGTCTTCTTGAAGCATTCGATCTTTGAGTGAATTTGTTGCAAAATAACTTCAAGAGAAAAACTTTTCTCTTAGAACTTCTTCCTTCCTGCATTTTCTTATTGGTTTACTTTTGAGATGTCTTGGAATTTTAATTCATGATAAGAAATCTGAATAAACTAAGACACCATGATGTGTAAAAATGCAAACATCATTTCTACATTACCCTACTTTTAAAGTTTGTTTAAAATCATGTCCAAAGCAGATCTAAGTGGATTTGCAATACACTGGGATGCACTCACAATTACTTGAATTTTTTTCCCTTGCTAAGTCCTATGGATTTCAAATTTACTCATTTAGAAGAATGTAAACAAGTTTAAATTTAATTGCAAGGGATTAGGGAATAAAGGGAAATATGAAGGTAATTTAATTCACTCCAGTTTCAGGTTAAAGTAGTTGTATGTTTAAGTAATAAAATATTTCCTCTTCAACTGACTTTTGATAAGCAATTCTGTCAAAGCAGGGATTGCCAGGTGACTTTTGTGGAAATTTATCTATTGGGTGGAGCATAAGGCAAGAGGTTTTGTGACAAAATTTAACTGCAATGCAATGTTCTTGCAGTCATTAAATGTTACCTGGTATGATTGCAAAGACAGCAGAGAGAATTCATGGATAGGACTCACCATAATTATGAACACTGTGACTCATCAAATTTGCAGGGAGGTTTGACAAAACTTAAGGAGCTTCAGGGCATATCATCTGGGCATGACTGTAGAACTATAAGATGTTTTGGATTAAAAGAAACCTTCAAATATCATCCAGTAAAACCCCTCTGCCGTCTTCCACTAGGTAAGGTTGCTCAAAGCCCCATCCAACATCACTTTGAACACTTCCAATGATGGGACATTCACAGGTTCTCTGAGGAACCTTTTACAGTGTCTCACTACATTGATTGTGAAAAATTTTTCAGTGTTAGACAATGGTCCAATGTACATTCAGTTCACTACTATGGACAGCATACTGATTCTCAAACCACAAAAACTGAGAATAAACAATGTTAGTTTAACAAAATTGAAAAACACAAGAGGAAACAATGGTGTAATAGGAAGTCCATTGCAACATTATGTTTTCAACAAAAATTTAAAGATCAGCAACAGAATTTTCAGTAGAAATAAACCACCCCACCAAAATACTACAACTCTGTATGAAAGTATTTTTTGTAATAATGCATATTTGATATCATCCCAACGAAATATTCCAGGATTTTTTAATAAGAGGTCAGAAACCAAGAAAATGAAAAGAAAAAAAAAGTAAAATGTTTCCAGGAAAAAAAGAAATAAAAGCTATTTATAAGAAAGATACAGTATTCCAGAATGTTCTATTGTATGGTAGTATTTACAGGCAGATGTTTTATGCACTTGCACCAGATCATGAAGATTATAGCAAACCATATCCTAAAATTGCTGTATCTAAATTGCATGAAAATCAATATGCAGTCAGTCCCTGACCTTCTGACATCAAAAGGAAGGTTTTATGTAAGTAATGAATGAGTACTATTGATTTGATTGTAATTTGAATAAAAATGTCCTTATTTAAACCTTACCTATAGGTTATTTACATTAGTAGGCTTCAAATTTTTATTGCCAGTTTATTTTCTTTATTAGATTTTATGGATAGTGCAAACCTGTAATTATTTGCTTCATGGCACCTCTAATGGCTTGAACTGAAGTCAAGTATTCCATTGTGTTAGATGCTGCATGAACATTTTCTAAGAAGCAACTACTGCTCTGAATATGGATGTTAAACTCTTTATTGACAGGTGAAGACAATGCAGGTAAGTCTATGTCATCATTTAGCTTTACCCTCCAATGCTGTTGGCATCAGGATGTTAAAATCACACAGAAAATGGAAAAATGCAGTTTAACAAAAAGTAGAAAAAACTGTTCATCTTCATACATGGTATCCAGTAACACTAGACTTCCATTTAGATATCACTGACCATGAAAATGAAACTCCTAGACCGCAGTTAGTTCTTGTTAGACCAAGTCTGTAATGATCTATTTAGTTTTAGGCACCCCAATGAGAGAAACACATTAATAAACCAGAGTAGAATGACAGAAACACAATGAAGACTGGTGAACTTTGTGAAGAGAGGCTGAAAATTTAGCCTTCAGCAAGCACAGCTTTGGAGGCAAATAACCTAAGTCTGTGAGTGCCTACAAGGAGGTTACAGAGAAGACAGAACCATGCTCTTCACAAGATGCATGCAAAATGAAAATGTGGGAGGATGAGGGACAATTGGCATAAATTGAACAATGAAAGGTTTCATTTGGATGTTAGGAGAAACTTTTTTCCTGCAGAACACTGTTCTACAACAACGGATAACATGGCCCAGAGGATCTCTATCCTAGGGAGTTTTCAAGATCTGTTAGGTTGTACCCTAGATGTGTTTTGAAAAACAAGTTGGACTAGATACCTCCAGATATCACTTCACACCAGTTCAGAAACTTTTGTACCACAACTCCTGGTCCATATAGTGAGTGACAACAGTTTTTAGTCTTCTTTTCTAGTCCATGAGCCCAAATTTAAAAATAGGATTGTAGAGCCAGACTCATTTCCCACTTGTATCTTGAAAGATAAAAGAGACCAAAAAAACCCTATTTTTGTGAAATTTTCTAATACTGCTTTGCAAAGTGTTGCTTGCGTGGCAGGGCCACTAAACAGCATGAAGTGCTAGAGACCCTTTGTTCTAGGACAAATTATCTAGTAATTATAGAAACGAGTGTACCATGAGTTAGAAGTCATACATTAAACTAAGCTAGACATTTCAATAGGGTGAAATGGTAAAGATCCAAGATTTTGGAAAGTTGGAGCCAAGGTTTTACAAGTTTGACAGGTCATGTCACTGAACAAAGAAAAGGTAGAAGTCCAGCAGTCATGAAGACACTTCAAGACCACCCTGAGGGATGAAGCCAGGAGACCACCACCCAAATTCAAAGCCGAAAGAAAAGCTCCGCCCAAACTTTTGTCCAGTCATTGATATGGAAATTAGAGGGTGTTAACTATGAACTTAAGACTATAAAATAGCTTATTTTACACAAATGAGTTAGGCAAGTTTTTGCCCAGTATGAACTGGCTTGCTTCCAACGTTGTCAATAAATACCTTGCTGCTCCTAGCATAAAACTTAGCAGTTGTTTTTTGTGGTGTTTTCACTTATCAGTCTCCAGATTTCTCAGTAACAGGGGTATGAGGACATAGGCAAAAAATCCTCTTATGGGTCAGAATCTGTTAAAAAAAAAGTCTTAATACATGAAGATTATTTTGGAAGAGAACTTGAATGAATAACAAGGCCCTTTTCAATATTCAGTAGGTAAGCTTTCTTGTTTATTAGCTTTATTACTTGTGAGACCTTTCATTTTGAAAGTAGAACCATTAGCAAATCCATGCAGCTTACTTCAGCAGAAGATTTCTTTTTTTTTTTCTTCTCTACAGGACATTGCAATGTATTATATGACAAAGAAGAACCTAAATGTTTTAGTGGTCACCTGCTGATCAGTAATTACCTTCATATCCTCTCCTTTGTTTAATGAAATGTGAGAATATTTATTTGCTTATGAAGAAATGCTGACAATTTGCCTACTGACACCTACTTTTATGAAAGCCATCAGAAAACACAAAGAGTCTTCTTTATAGTGTGCAAATATTAGCCAGAGTGACAAGCAGTCTGAACATTTTAAAAACATCTGCCACTCTGCTTTCATTTACACCTCAACCTTTTATTTTAATCTGAATAATGTCAATCCCTCTCTTCTACTTTTCAATCAAGACATGAAATCCTGAACTTTCAGATTCTGAACAGGATGAGAGGGGCTTAATCACCTCAGAAAAGAATTTGCAAAAACCCAACACACTTCTGTCAATTTTCTCACCGGTTTGATACACCATATATGAATTCTTATAATGCAAAAATTGTATAATTATTGATGTCTTCCAATACTTTCTGATATACAGACATCTTGTCTTTTCCTCTTAGATTGACAGGATAGAAATAATGATACCTGATCACAAACTTTGAATCCAATCTGTGCCAAAATGTGGGCAATATGGCTAGTGTACCTGGAAAGTATAAACTTTGAATATATATCTTACACCAGAGGTCTGTACACATGCAGTGTACCATAACTCCCAAGAGGAGGTCTGGGCAGAAAAGAACACAGGTCAATATATGGATATTTGGTAGCCCTACTCATGCAGAGTTAAGTGAGGAACTTTTCCCTTCTGTTTCTCTCTTCAGTACCACCTTGTTTTATGACACATCAGTGATGTTATGGACATGTACAGACCCTTCCCAAACCAAAGATAGATTTTTTGACTGTGGGGATCAGCATTCAAGAATCAGCATTTGCAAACTGTCCTATGAATATAGATTTTTTATCTATTACCATCAAAAAATGCAACTTTTTGTCAAGTATCATTACAGAATTACTTCTCTTTAGATGAAACCTTGATTTTACCTGAGGTGTTAGTGTTGAAAAGCTAAATTGAAAACTAGCAGAATGTTGTAGAGATGAGAAGATGTCAAATTTCCTGAATCTTTTTGTAAAGACTTCTTTCCACAGGAGAATTATCTTTCTCTTATCTTAAACAAGTTTGAGTCAGCTATTTCATGGGTAAGAGAGGATGATAAAGTGTTCCTCATTGAGGAAAGAAATGTATGAATCTCTTCCAGTCAACTGGTAAAAACTAGAATATAAAATATATCCAAAAGGCAATCTTATACAGTATTTTCTATATCCAATCAGAAGCTCCTCTCTCTTTAGGCATTTATTTCACTTAATCTAGTCAATTGTGTGTTATATAAGGTTTTCTCCAGTGTTCCCATAAATAAAAACAGTATCTCACAATAAACTGGAAACTAATGCTATTGAAATATTAGATAGAAATTCATACCCAGTGCTCTTAGTTAAGGAGCAGTTGTAAGAGCTAAGGGAAAATAGAGTACTTTTTTTGTTGTTTTGAACACTGAGAATTCACTCATAAATGGAAGATAAACTACATTTGAAATGATGCTTTGAAACAGTTGAAGTAAAACTGTCCATGGATAACTGGAAGATCACTAGACACTTGACAAGTTTTTAACAGACAAATAAATTGATCTAAACCAGAAAATGTCTGGACTGCCCTTTTAGGTTTCTAGGAAGCGTTTGAAATAGCTTTGTTTGAAGACAAACCTAACAGCTTATTAGAAGAAAATGTAGGTGTGCAGTATCTATATAATTAATAAATATGCAAGATATTATGAAATTATATATTTCACATAAATTTCTCTCCACTGGAATAAAAGGCATGATAAAATACTGATTCAGAAGAAAGGAAGTTAGTGCAGAAAACCTGACTGATTCTTAAAGAATGTAATCTCCAAGGTAGCTATTTGAAGGAGGAGTGTTTTGGTTGTTTTTTCTTTTTTGTTGCCTTTTGTGTGCATGTGTGTGTTACAATCCCATCCTTCAATATGTAATTCCTTTGCATTACTTTGCCTCATCTATAGAGACAAGTTTCTTCCTGCTGAATTAAAGCTATTGGGATTTGCCTCTCTTTGTGGTGAATTTAATATAAAACACTAATACCAGAAAAGCAGAGAAACTCTGGCACACATTATCAGTTCTTCATTTGTACAGAATTGTTCATTGTTTGATGTTTTAAGTTTTTTTCTTTCCTTCTACAGCTGTGTGGTCTGCGATCAACAATAGAACAGATTCAGATTCAGTTTTTCTAAACTGTTTGCAGGCAGTTCATATTGCATTATCATCAGTTTATACTGTTCTATGGGGTTTTTTGCTCCCTTTTTGCATTCAGTTGTTGCTAAGAGTGATCTGTTTAGTTTGAAGAGTTTCAATATAAAACCCTTCTGAATAGAATAATCAATGTTCCTTTTTCTAAAATATCTCACTGTCATGGCTTAACCCCAGCCAGCAATCAAACACTGTCACTCCCCAACCAGTGGTATGGGGGAGAAAATCTAAGCGTAAAAGCTAAAAAACTCATGGATTGAGACAGTTTAATGGGGAAAGGAAAAGCTGTGCATGCAAGCAAATCAAAGAATTAATTCGCTGCTTCCCAAGGGCAGACAGGTGTTCAACTGTCTCCAGGAGAGCAGGGCCCCATTGTGTGCAATGGTTCCTTGGGAAGACAGATGCTATCACTCCAAATGTCCCAATTAGCTCATAGTCCAGGCCAGACACTATTATCAAACTTTTTTAACAAAGTGTACTGTGATTGCATACAGAAATTATCTGGGTAAATATTTGTGTCTTGTTTCAAGGAAAAAGAACCAAAAACCCCATGCCCAGCTCCACCTAGAGAAACAATTTAGAGTACAGTTGGTCTGAGCAAGACCTTAAATCCTGTCTACCTTTTGACTTGTAGCCGTGTAGTTGGCCATGTGTTGACCTCTATAGATTCTAAAATTCAGCTTGCTCATGTATCTACATAATGCATGTGCATGTGTAGTTGTGTGGATATTTATCCAATTATTCAGTCAAGAAAAAGTATAGAGCTAGCTTGCATATAGGAAAATTCTATTTTTTCCTTTCACCAGCAGGTGAAAAGCTGACATACTAGCCATTTTCTGCTCCTCAAGGTAAGTTTACAGAAGCAAGAAAAGTACATTGCTTAGCATAATTTTTTTAAAAATATGTAAATGTACATTGTCATCATTGGTTAGCCCTCAGCTGAGCAGAACAGATTTAGAGTAACCTTCCACACCGTATGGTTTTAAGTGCTTCTAAGCTTAACATCAACCATTTTCTGAGAAGAATTAAAGTGAGGTCTTTAATTACAAAAACAGAAGTAAAGTTGGCCAGGTAAAATATTCAGACATTTAACACAGGTTTTACTGACTCCCCTCCTATAAAAATAAGACAAAAAATGAACTCAAAGAAAGAAAATCACATAAAGAGATGCTAAATTGAGGAAATCTTTCCTCTTAACAGTTCAGAAAAAGTCTTCAAACACAGTAATATGTAAAATTGAATTAGAATATAATTCTGAGAGATATTTTCTAAGAATTATTAGCTGTTTGCAAGAATGTCTTGATAAAATATTTTGCCCTACTTAGTGCAATGGATCATAATAGCCTTACAATATACTGTCACAGAAACTAAGGCAATGGGATTGGGCGAGGAGAATAAAAAAAATTCAAAACTTTGGAGAAGAAAGTTATGGCAAAACCAAATATCTTCATTTATTTTCAGGGTTTTTTATTAGCAAAATCTTATATATTTAAAAAATGGCACTGATTTGCCAGTTTAATGGAAGAGTTAAAGTAAGCAGATGTTTGCCCATCTGCCATCTCTTTGGCTGCCAGTGTCCAAGGAAGCAGAGTTCAAAACAGCAGTGTCTGAGATACCTCTGTACAGCAAATATTGGCAACTGAATGCAAAATCTCTACAAATGCCTGCTACACAATTTAGGAAATACAGAGAAATCCTCAGTCTGACAGAAGTAATAAGTTGACTACCAAAATGATTCACTGCATTCCTTTTTTATATATATATACACATCATCTTTTTCAAGTCTTCCATGATGTTTCTTCAAATAACAATAAGAAATCTTCCATTATTGGTTCTAAGATAATGAAACAAGTGGATGCTACTTACTCATGGATATCAAACTCAAACCTAAATCCTGGTTTAGAAATAGCTGCAAAATGTCATTTCTAAGTGCAATAGATAGGCTATATAGTTATATATGTGTCACTAAAGAAAAAATATTATTCAGATCATTAAAATTTGAGAAATTCATAGTTTGTTTTTATGCAGAAGTGTGTCAAAAACAAATGACACTTGATACACATGGGGAAAAAGGACCAATATACAAATTTGATAACATGTGATTAGTATTTAAATTTACATTATTAATAAAAGAACAGCAACATAAACAAAAAGAAAAACAGCAGCAACAGCAACAAGAACAAGAACAATAATGATAAGAACAATAATAGTAGTAACAACAACAAAAATAATACTAATACTAATACTCATACTCATACTACTACTACTACTACTAAAATTTCTGCCACTTAAATATGTGCTGAATTTTCTTCCAGAAAAAAACAATATTATGTATCTGACAAGAAAAGTAAGATATTTTAGCTATCTAGACTACCTGCAAAGTGATAGACACCCTCTTATTCTTTAGACATGAACTGCAGAGTATAGTACTGCTGTACTTTGAAAGGTGAATCAGTGCCAATGACATCATGAGGTTCCATATTTATCCTCCTCTCGAAGCCTGATATAATGTACCTGTTTTCTTTGTAAGTCAAATGGGGATTTCTATGATTGTTAACCCTGCAGTTTTGACCTAAGAAATGAAACACAAATCAGAGTCTTATATAATAACCTTGCAGTCAGGGATTACTGGAAAACTATATGCTAGTTATGCACATAAACCCAACAGATCTCATAGAATATTTCTGAATAGTTGCTTTTTCTTATGAACATTAACAAAAGTAAAATTTATTAAACGTCTAACAATGAAGATACTGATTATTTTTAAAGTATTCCATGAGTTATTATGATCATATTTTCCACAGTAAATATACAAAGTCAGCTTATTTTGATAAGAAATGGAAAAGGTGTTCCTAGTTTTATAAAATTAGCTATGAAAAGAGCTATTGCACTTAAGACCTTAATTATTTCTTAGTATATTGGTATTTTGGTGAGTACTTCTGTTTTTTTCTGGAAATTTTCCTGGAAGATGCATTAAAAATTTTCACAATAGAAATTAGTCTTTTACAAAATCAATTGATTATATTGCTATTTTTAATGAGAAAATTTCACTCTGCAAAATGTTGCCCTTGTCCACTAAGAAAGAAGAAACATCATTAGATTTAAATAACCAAACAACACAGGATAATACAACTGCATAATGAAAACACTTGATTCCTGATATTTTGGAATGTATACCCTTTTGCTTAAATGCTTTTCAGGACTGAATTCCAGTTGAGACTCTAGACTACAGACCATGGAGTACTGTAATTGAGTGTATAGAAAAAACTGAAGATAAATAATATATTCTTTTACTGAAAAAAGGGTAAAGGGACATCCTATGGGGAGAGGCTGAGGGAGCTGGGGTTGTTTAGCCTGGAGAAGAGGAGGCTCAGAGGTGACCTCATCACTGTCTATAACTACCTGAAGGGAAGTTATAGCCAGGTGGGGGCCGGTCTCTTCTCCCAGGCACTCAGCAATAGGACAAGGGGGCATGGGCTTAAGCTCTGCCAGGGGAAATTTAAGTTGGAGATCAGAAAAAAATTCTTTCCAGAGAGAGTAATCAGGCATTGGAATGGGCTGCCCGGAGAGGTGGTGGATTCACCATCCCTAGAGATTTTTAAACACAGATTGGACGTGGCGCTGGGTGCCATGATCTGGTAAATGGACTAGAGTTGGACCAAGGGTTGGACTCGATGATCTTGGAGGTCTTTTCCAACCCAATCGATTCTATGATTCTATGATTCTATGATTCTATTCTATGATTGTTAGGAGTCATGGCTACCTGTGTGAGTATCATTGAGAGTGTTGCACATATAGGAACCAAATAAACTCTAGAACTAAGCAGTATTTCATCCTTGAACTTTAACAATGATCTTCATGCTTCGTGACAGGAGACATTTAAAAGTTTTATTTTTTTCATTAAATAGGTTCAGAGAGAATCAAATATCTTCACACAGAGAAGAAGAAGTCTCAAATCACTACCATTTCCCTCATAAAAAAATTAAAATCTAAAAATAATTTTTAAAAAATCCATCTTAAGGGATATGAGCACACAAGGTAAGCAATTGTGTGGGAAGGACTCTTTTGCATGTGAAACATAGGGAGATGGATGTGAGACTGTTCAGCAAGGTGAAAATATAATCAAAGTTCAGTCAAAATAATTTCAATATTACTAACATCATGTCCTTCAAGACAGATGTCTGGAATGAGTGATGAAGCCAACACTGACAACAGGGACCTTCCAGAAAAAGAACTACAAAATTTCTCTGAAACTGTCAGTTGGTTAAATAAATTTTTCCCCCTCCTCAATTTATATCCTTCTTCCATATATGTAACCAAATGAAGTCAATACAGCATATTAATTTTGTAGTTTTGTCTCCTGTCTTTTGCTTTCTTTTTTACCAAATGTGAAATGCGCATGTTTTGCAGCTCACATTATAAAACTTTCGAAAAATACTTCGCCTTTTTTGGTTCCGCAAGTGTTTCAAGTATGCATTTTCTCTAATATTTTGTGTTTTATCTTGTCTACTCTGTTTTGTTCCACATTCTTCTAATGAATATGCATGTCAAATATCAAAATATAAAACATAACATTTTAATGCAATCTAGTCTAACCAAATTTGGGCCTGGACACAAAGAATACAACCTACACTTACTAGAGAAAATAATTTGTCTTGGAAGCCCGTGAGTCATAAAATCATAGACAAATCAATGTGAACTCACATAGCAATCCCATGGTTTACCAAGACTGATAGCTCTGGATACACAAAAAGAAGTTGCAGGAAAAAATCGTGATGCAACCTTGCTTAATACCGATACTCAAATTCAGAGTCTACTGTTCAAGCTTCAGGTAGTTTGCATGTATTAATATTTGTATATATATGTGCATATGGAAAAAGTACACAAATTATTCTCTTGCTGGAAATATAATCCCATCATCTGAGATTAATACAATAGGTCTATTTAGTCAGTTGAGGGAAAATCATGGTGAACAATGTATATGGCAAATATAATTAAGGCTGGAGAGGATTTTATCCATGTGAGAAAACTCACATAGCTGTCTTTTCTATCCTGAAACAGTCTATCTGTGTCAACACAGCTTTTAAAATTACTTTTTAAAGTTCTTAGTTCTCTCAGGATAACCAAATAATATCTTCATTCCTCCATGTAGGGCACATCTCCAAATTGATAAAGTTGTATAGTGAGCTGCTATGAATTCTTGAAAATTAATTCCTTATTTTCAAATTAGGGGAGTTAGTGTCATTTTTTGAGTCAAGTTCCATAATATTATTATTCGTTATTTGCCTTAGTCAGAATAAAGAATGTGTCCACATAACAGTCATAAATGGATAAACCTTCTAAATCACAACTTACTAACACTTTTATTAAGTACAAATTTAAGTTTTAAAAAATGTTTCTTTAAAATGTGTCTTTCCTTCTTGAATTTACTAAACTTTGATTTTTACCTCCCTTGAACAAATTTGCTCTATGCAAAGAGCAAATCTAGTCCTTATCAAGATTATTGTATTTTTTCCTTCAAATCTTTGCCATAGATATACTATGAATAAGGGACAAAATTTGGACTAATCATGACTTTCAGTGACTTATCCTATCTGTACTCTTCATTGGTGAGGCCACACCTTGAGTACTGTGTTCAGTTCTGGGCCCCTCAGTTCAGAAAGGATATTGAGGTGCTGGAGCGGGTCCAGAGAAGAGCAACAAGGCTGGTGAAGGGACTGGAGCACAAGTCCTATGGGGAGAGGCTGAGGGAGCTGGGGTTGTTTAGCCTGGAGAAGAGGAGGCTCAGAGGTGACCTCATCACTGTCTGGAACTACCTGAAGGGAAGTTCTAGCCAGGTGGGGGTTGGTCTCTTCTCCCAGGCACTCAGCAATAGGACAAGAGGGCACGGGCTTAAGCTCTGCCAGGGGAAATTTAAGTTGGAGATCAGAAAAAAATTCTTTCCAGAGAGAGTAATCAGGCATTGGAATGGGCTGCCCAGAGAGGTGGTGGATTCACCATCCCTAGAGATTTTTAAACACAGATTGGACGTGGCGCTGGGTGCCATGATCTAGTAAATGGACTAGAGTTGGACCAAGGGTTGGACTCGATGATCTTGGAGGTCTTTTCCAACCCAATCGATTCTATGATTCTATGATTCTATTCTATGATTTTAAGGGAGCTTTCCTAATTCAGATAGAGGCATACTCTTAACCTGTGATCTTACTTATACTGACCATAGGTACATGTTTCAGATATGAAAATCACATTGATTCCTAGAAAAAGAAATGCTGTATAGCATAATAAGAAAAATGTACAGTCAAGTTTCTTAGAAAAAAATAACTTACATGTAACATATAAACTAAAGAAATATCTGCTATCAAGTTTTTCAATTTCCTCTCAGAAATAGTATTTTTGAGGGCATAGTCAGTTTAAAGTGGTTCTTGCAGGGACAATCAGAATGGCTTATATCAGCACAGAAAGTTTAAAAAAAGGGAAATATCCTTTATGAAGAGCAAAAGGACACCAACCAGAAAACTCCAGGCTAGAATTGGGGAAACTGCTTGTATATTAGGGGTGTAACACAACATTTCCCTTAGTGTGTTTGCCTTTCCATCTCTGCGAGAGCTTAGCAATTATGGATAGTTTCTGAGGTTGTAGATTGCATAACTCAATTTTTTTGTTGGATTTCACCTTACCATTTTTTTTCTGTAAATACTAGAGGATATAAATCTCATAGAGTCAGAATATTCAAGAAAATTCATATAAAGTTCTATAAGGAAAGATAAAAATTTTACAGGTTTTTATCATGGCCAGAATATTCTTTTTAAATATGTATTTGAACACCTTTTATAGACTACATCAGCTATTTCAGCCCCAAGCAACTTATTTGATTGTAAGAATAGATGTTAATTAAGTGATGGAGCATATTACACAATGTAATCTTTACCAGGAAAAATGTGCAAGAATGTTAATTATGTAAATTTTCCAACTGAACAGCAATAGTACAAACATTTTATGCTGCAAGAAAATTCTTGCCCGAAACAAAATTTATCTGGTAAAACCAATTCTGTGTCATCAACAAAAACATTGTGTTGAATCCTGTTCAAAAAACTCCAATTCAAAATAAACCATAAGCCCTAAAAAAAAAAAAAAAACACCAAAAAAACTACCAAAAAACCCACTACAAAATACCAACCAAACAAAAAATCTCCAAAAAAACCCCTACAACAACAAACAACAAAAAACAAAAAAACCCACCCCCCCAAAAAAAACCCCCAAACTTGACCCCCTCCCCTCCAACCCCCCCAAACCCTAAAACAAACAAACAAGCAAAACTTGTAAAACCCTCCCCAAATTCACAAAATAACAACAATAGAGCATGACTCTTAAATACAATTCACTGATCATGTCTTCAAAAAGGACAATAAACTTCTGGATTCATTTGTCTTATTTCCTGTTCTAACCTCAAAGTTAACACTTCATGCCAATATCTTCTCTCACTTTTGTCATTCCCTTTTAATCAACAAGCCATGAAATATTGAATGTCAATGCTTACTCTTCCACATGGCTGCCTAGTACTTAGCCTCTCTGATAAGGCAGACACTTGCCTCATCCAAGCTATAAACATGAAAGTAAAAAACTATTAATAGATTTCAAATCGAATATATAAAGTTGTCTCATATCATGAATTGAAAAATCAAATGGTATAATTCTATGTAAATTAGGCTGTGAAAAACAAAAAAAAAAGAAATTTTTGTGATTATAGGTTTTATGCAATGAACTATATCTCCAGAATAACTTCTTGAAAGAAGACATAGTTAAACCCCTGCTTGTTAATAAAATCATTCACGACTTAGGATTATCCTGGTAATGAAGTAATTAATTAGCACAGTTTGTAGAATTATGTCCTTTTAATAGTGCAGATTCTCAACATTTGGATAGTTGTGCTTTGAGTTTTAGATGGACCTGTTGCTTCTCCTTGCCCCCTTGCCTCTTCTGTTTTCTTATACAAAGTAAATTATCCTTTGGCACCTTAAGAAAAAAAAAATAGAAGCATATTAAATAGGGAAAGAATGCAAGAATAGAGGACTCCAGGAAGGCTTACTCATATCTCCGTATAAACAACAATATTTTTGGTGTCACATAGGCACTTAAGGACAACTTCCCTACTCTTTCATTGTGGCAGTTTTAGCTAGGCCTCAAACTAGCAGGCTCAGAGAATCTTCGTAGATTAGGAGAGACAGGTATCACCTGACTTAAGCAACCAAAGAAATATTTCATACCAGATGACGCAAACCTGAGATATGAATACAGTAGTAGGAGGTGTTCACTCAGTTCAGTCATGGCTGAAGTAGAGGCAAGACATGCAGCTGCTGTCTCACTGTCTGGGCCCTGCTGCTGCTGCCTCTACTTGCACTTTGTTTGAGTTTCAGGGAAGTAGAAACATTTTGTTGTTATACTTTCTGTTTCCTTCTGGGTGTCTTTTAGGGTGCTTATGGATCTAGAGTAACAGAATCTGGTTTTGATGGGGAGTTATTTCTTGTTATTTTTAACTTGTGTCAGTGAGTGTTATATTGTAGTTACTCTTAATTTTCTATTTTCTGTATAAATATATATAGTTAGTTTAAGCAAAAATGTAGTTTCGGGGTTTTTTTCCTTTCCTCCCTTTTCTTGTCAGGGGAGAGGGAAGCTCCGACACTGTGTTGGGCAGTTGGCGTTTTGCCAGCTCAACCCAAGACAAGTGGAAATTGTTTGCAGCTTGACCACAGCAGAAATGAGTAAGTAATCTTGTCATTCACTGATGATCTTCATTCCTCCTTGTAGCAAAAGAAGTATTTTACCAATGTAAAAAGTAATTCGTATACTGCCACATCATCTTTGGATACTGTTCACAAATACATGTCACTGTCCATTCTTAATGTACTAAAAGTGAACACACAAAAAAAAAAAATCCCCAACCACAAACCCCAAAAAACACATGGATGGGAATTTATTCTGTCCCTCCTAGGAATATTGGCTAGCCGATGTGGAATCTCTCTTTCATGAGTTTCATGTGATGCTTTCATGACCTCTCTGTGTCTGCACCCCCAATGACTCTGGAGGGATGGAGTGTTCTGAAATGAACTGTCAGTACTGGCATTTCAGTGAGCATATGGGATTAGTTATGAGGAATATGATCTCAGTGCCATATTTGGAGGAGCTTTCTTGAATAATAGGCTTTAGGAATTGTGGAAGCTGGATATTTTTGAGTGATCAATTAATAAATGCTACATTGAGAACACTTCACAGTACAGCTATTTACTTACATGTATTGCCATACAGTTGTGGTGTCATATTTCTTTTTCCGCTATATACTTATGTTTTAAAGTTACATATAATATACACAAAACAGGAATGTTGAGTATGTGAAAGAACAAGAAGGGTCACAAAATTGGCACTGTTTGTCTCTCCTCCAATCTAGAATAACAGGATTCACAAGAAAAACATACTGAAGCCACTTCTCTCATCTGTTCAATATTATCTTTCTTTACATCTTCCTATGTGAGAGGGAAGGAGAGAAAATTTTTCTTTAACACATACAGAGTCACGTATTTTTATAAAGGTCTTTGGCCGCAGTTTAATACTCAATGTTTTTATCACCTTTGTGTTCCATCTTTTATCTTTCCTTTTCAGATTCCTGCCCCAGTCTTATAAAACCTCTGCTGGGTGTTTTGATCTTCTTCCACACCAAATCCTCCTTCCCAGGGGTTAAAGGGAAGGGTAGCAATATTGTTGCTTTTACTCAGGCTTTGCAGCACAGATTTAATCACACACACACCATCTGACAGAAGATTCTCCCAAGTGCATTCTAACAGCTCAGATTTTTCTCTAAACTTCTAGATAATCTCTCCTACTGTCTATCTTAGATTAGACAGTGCTTTAGATGTGTCTTTAATGATCAAAGTCAGATCAGAATGAAGTTTCTATAGACACCACCTATGGACTCTTTTGCATAACAAGATCCCTGGGGCATTTTTAAAAGATGTCCTTCTTTTTGTATCCTTGAACTGCAGATAGTGTTTTGTCCTCTCAATCACCAGCTGTGGAATTGGATGTGTGTGTCCTTAATATGTGAATGCAATTGGGCTCTTAACGGTCTAGAATAAGTGATACTAGTTGCAGTCAAAAACACTCCAGGGTGCAAAACTGAACGTAATATTTTCATACACATACAGAAATAAACTGCCCCAGGACCAGTCTCAAATGAAGAACTGTAGTTACAGAACTGGAGGAATTTGAAGCTAGCAAGGTAGCAGTGAAAACTGACCAAATTATTTAGAAGACAGCATGAAAGCATCCCAAGGCACCAATCACTGATATTAAAGCAAAGATTAAATCCATGAAACTGGATAAAAAATGCAGAATATGTTATTGTGGATTCAATGTAGAGATATCCAGACTTTTAAAATTTAAAATATTCAAAGCAGTTAGAAAGCACATTTGTTCCCAAGGGATAGAAATCATTTGCAAAAGTAAAGGACAGTCAGGAATCAATAGCCTCCTTAGAAGGTGGATTGCATCAAGGGACAGGACTTTAAAATGATTAGGTAAAGAAAGTATGGCAGTGGCATATGGTGCCTTCTGTAGCTTAGTTCAGAAAAGGAAAAATAAACATTAGAATGGAAATAACCCCCATTGTTCTATGCTATTAAAAGTCAAACCCAGTAAAAAAGAGATAATAAGTCTTCTAATATTTCAAATAGAAGGCAAAATGCAAATTACACATCTGAAAAGATGATTGTTCTCTCATTGTTTAAGGATAGTAAGTTCAAAAGAAACAATTATGAACACTTACTCCTGCATCAGACTCTGGTGTTCATTTCTGAGTAAGCTGAATCACATTCAAAGTAGTTGAGTTTTTCAATATTTTAATAATTAAAGAAAATTTGAGTTTCAAGAATGAAGGGGTTGGTTGGTCATTTTCCCTTTAAAAAAATGCTATAGTAGAAAAAATAGAAAAGGTGGAGTACATGACCATAAGCAATTTTTTGGTTTTCAAATAGGTTGTCTTTAAGGAATCAATAAAGATAACAACCACGCCTGTAAAGTGTGCATCTACATATGTATTCCTAGAATATTTCAGTGCAAAATCCAGTAATGAGAGATATACAGATAGTTTCTTTAAATAATCTGACAGCAACAGGTTCACTGATATTGTTAGACTAAATATACAAAGCTCTCAATAGGCAGACAAATATACCCCATAAATTAAGACAGAAATGAAAAAGCAATCTGAACAGTTTACCTATAGAGAAAGTTGAAAGAGTGCTTTGCAAATGAAATTCTTTACAATTACTGTATTAAGATATTAGTTTGTTTTCTTCTTGAAAATCAATCATAGCAACAAAAAATTATAGATTTTGTTTCCCTGTGATTTTAAGAAAGTACAAACTACTACAAGCTACCTGGTAGCTTATTCTCAGTTTGAGAACATAATCTCCATTCCTCCAAAAAGATTAAAAAAACAGAGAAGGAGGAGGTAAAATATTAGGGTATATAAATAAATAAAGAAGTGAGATACTCAGGAGTGAGGTCAAAGTTATCTCTGAACTAAAATAGAAACAGCAGCACAGAACTGGTCATTGGAGAGCATATTGGTAAGAAGAATCTGTACTTATCTTTTAAACACTATACAGGAAACAATAGTTCCTAAATAAAGTAGAACATAGAAACTGAATACTCCTGGAGATATGTTCAGTGCATTTGACTTAGGGGAAAATTAAAAAAATAAGTAAATTGTATAAAAATAATTCTTCATTTCAAAATTTGAGTTTTGTAGAGAGTTAATGCTGTCTTTAATGTAGGGTGGGAGGGAGAGAAAGCCATTTCATAGCATCTGGAGGGAAATAATTTCTATATTTGAATACTTTTATCAAATTTCTATCTGCACCATAACCGACTCTAAATTAAAGCAGGACTGTTACTAAGAAACATCCCTTGAGAAAATGATTCCTAGTCTTAGAAGGCAATACCTTTTCCTGTAATTGCTTTATGCTGTGAAATCTATCAAATCTCAGGACCACAGCACCAAGCCTGTGTTATTATTTTTTCTTAAAAATATGTTATTTTCTAGGGAGTGAACTGGAAGTTCAACTAAAAATCCCCTGTTAGCAATTTAGTGGTCTCACACCCAAACAAGTGTTATGTTTAGAACTGTAAATAGCTGCACACATAAGGAAACATTTACTAGTGAATACAGAAATAATGGGTTCCTTAGGGAATACTGTGAATTTTTGCACATCAGTTACGCACAGTTAAAGTTTCACAACTTGCTCCTGATGAACTGTCTCAGACATGATCAATCTCTATTTTACTTTCCTCTACCACAGTACTCACGCAGTGATGTCTCACTCACTTCAGTTAATACAATTTCTCCTCAAACTACAGGGCATGCCAAAAAGGACATGAAAAGTTAAATCACGCTTCTGTGTTGCACACCAAACATCTCAGAAAATCTGAGACACAGAAGTGTCCCTTCAGATATATTTTAGTCAGTTAACAGATGTGTTCAATGGTTTAAATGCGCAGGAAGAGAGGCTCCTACTCTGCTCATGGAAGACAGCTGAGAGAGCCAACCATAGGAAAGAAAAACCACACACAAACAAAGTGAGTACATCTGAACCACATTTTCGAGTACTGCCACTGTCCTCAGCATTTACCTTGGGTGGGCCCTTGGTGCACATCAGGCTGGTGAGGTGGAGCTCATCCTTCCCTGGAAGTGGGAAGGGCCTGACAGTGCCTGAGCAAGGAGGGAACCTGACGCTGTGCAGGTGAATACCTGAATCTAGGCCACACTGGGGCCAGCGTCCCCGTGCACCAAGTGACATTCTTGTTCTTCCAGCGTGGGTCTGACATCAGAATTAAATTCTGCGTCTAGGTGACCATTCTTTATTATAATGAAACAGAGAAGATTGTCATGCCACTGCCTCAGCTATGACTTTTGCAAGCGCCAAATTATTTCTAAGCACAAATTTTGCTAGTGTTATATTAATTTTGCTAGTTTCATATTAACCTATTAGCAATGCTGAACACTCAAAATTCCTAGTTTGAATCAGATGCTGGCAAAAGTCATGTTTCTGCATGTTTTTTACCTACTACTAAAAGCTTTTTCCACATTGCTATAGGGCGTTAGAAAAATATTTAATGACTTTAAAAGAAGCATCATTTTAGCAGAGTAATAAAAATAATTTTCTTCTTGGGCATCTTTTCTCAAAGATTTTAATAAGCAGTCTTAACGAACAAATACAGTTCTATCATTTCTATTGTGGAGACATTAAATTTTATTGATTTTTCATGAAAATAAAGACAAGTGCCTTCTTTGTCAAGTTTTGATTTCAATTTATAATTCTGAACTGCCTTTTCCTGAGATAGAGAAAAGCCATTACAAAGTTAGTTACTAATCTGTATTCTTTCAGATAGAGAAATAAACTATTAAACTACTTAAAAATAAATATTCTATACAGTTATGTATAGTTCCAGGGATAGTGAAGTATATAAACATTAATTCACCTCTGGAAAACATTATCCCATGACAATATTCTGCTAATTTAATTAAAGAGGAAATTGAGATGGAAACATTTAACTACAGGAAAGGATTTATAATTTACTACAGACCTGTTGACATAAGCAGACTTCTTGTAAGTAGACTTCTCTGATCCATAAACTTTCAAAAACATTAATGAGAGCAAGCAGTAAGAAAATTGTGAAGCACAAGGAATAATAGACCTGCTGCTCACCTGATAGCTTTTCAAGAACTGCCAATTGGTTTTTGGATTGCAAATAAATAAAAATTCCCCCTTTTCTTCAATTTTCTTCAATTATTGAACCTATTTCTGCCTCTTCTCTATCCTCCTCTGGAACTGCATTAAAGTCTGTTTAATCTGTGGATACTTGGCTTTTAAAGGAATACAAGCAAAATCACAGAGTCACACACCTGCCCCATTGTTTGACCATCCTCAGGGTAAAAGAGCATTTTGTTAAGTTCGGGGGGAATCTTTGTCTTTTGATTTGTACCCACTGCCTCTGGTCCCTTCACTAGCCACTAATGTGAAGTGTCTGGCTTTGTTACTTTCTTTTGCCCCGAGCTTTCCCTTCTCCAGGCTGAACAATCCCAGGTCTCTCAGCACATGTTCTTATTAGCTTCTCAGTGCTTCGGCAAAGCAAAAGGTATTTCCACTGATTTCCTTTAATTTATTCTCTAAAGCCTGACTTTATGAATTTTAGTATCATGGTAAAATAATTTTTGTTTTCAAGGACAGAAGAATAACACTGCATTTTGAAATGAGGGTATATCCTTAACTCATTTATTAGATTATTGTATTCTTTATCCTTTTCTCCTTCAAAAAGTATTATAAGTGTGATGCTTATCTATCTTAGTACTAACATCCTTACTCATTGTTTCTTTTGGGTTATTTAGAGACTGTTAAAGAAAAATGCATTAATGTTGTTCCATAAAATGTTCCAAAATTGTAAATTTTTCATTATTATTTTTTACTCTGCATTATTTGTGTTTTATTTTTCACTTCTTTCAAATATGAAATTTCTAATTTTGTAACATTATACCTGTTGCCTTCTTGTTTAATACAAAGTTCTAAATATATCTATGATCACAATTTTAACTTCTTTCATTTTAAGAAGTTGAGATTAATGGCAGCAATTTAGGAATAAATCACAAATCCATGCTGTAACCTTGCAAGGATAGTTGGTATCTTTCAAACTAGTACCTTAAAACTGGAACACTGACAGTTCTAGACTCACTGTTTTCCTATTGACCAAAAATGTCTTAAGTCCATTTCCTCCAAGATAGAAGAAAATACGTCCACTCTGGTTACTAGGAAATTCTGAACAATGAAATATAATAATTTAACATTGAAATATAATAATTTAACTTTGGTTCTGTCAATTATGAAACAGGAAGAATAATAATGTATCAGACAGTGCTCAGTAATGAGCCTGCCTCAGAATGTAGACTTGCCAGATACTGGTTACTAAAGAGCAGGACAGCAGGATGTCCTTCGGGAAGAACACTCAGGTAGACACAGTATGGAGTTAATGAAAATGGAAATCAGAAGGCAATGTGTATGCTTGAAAGATTAACAAATATTTCATGTTCTCCCCAAAGAACTATTTTCCCTTATTATTCATTTGCACTTCTGATTGCCAGCCAATAAACCTCCTCCCAGTTTCCTGCACTCACTGTACAATAACCAACTTTTGCACAAGAGAAGTTTCTGTGGTGAATGCATGCCTGGTGAATGCATGCTTCCTTCATTATTGTTTTTTCCACTGTTTCTTTCAAAATAGGTAAAATGAAACAAACAAACATTTTAATAAAGAAGGGTAGAAGACAAAATTACAGCCTTTAATATGCAGAAAAAATTAGACTACTGACTTCCTGAGAAATATAAATCTTGGAAAAGCTGGATGCTTGTGCATTCCATAGGTATTTTATGCTGTTACTGATTTAGTTGATCACTGTCTCTATAAAATATTTCTTTTTTGTATTGATGCCAAAACCCCCACATTTTTTAAGCTAAATTTCAGGCATTTTTACCATTTATCACTATTGGAAAATTTAGGTATTTCTGTAATTAGATTTTTTATTGAGATAGTTTATTTGGAATGTATTACTTACTGCTGTAGGGCACAATCTGAGTGAAGTTACAATAAAAGAAGTGATTTTAATGAAGAATTTTGATCTATTTTAAAATCTAATCATTAAAATGGGTCCTTTTGATGGCTGAGTGACAATTACATTTCCTTCTCTGGCTTGGATCAGGACAGTAATAATTTACCAATCCTTTTATTAAAAAAAAAAAGCAAAACACAAAAACAAAAACAAACAAAAAAAAAAACCCAACCAAATCAGATAACACGTCTTCACTGTCATTTATTATTGAATAAAGATGAATTTGAGAGCCTAAATGCTTTCCCCTCCCCCTCTAGACCTTATCATGCTAATAAATAACTAAAATTACAGATGAACTAAGCCTCTTCTACCAGACCAGCTTCACTAAAGTTAATTACAGCTCCTGTATTTGCAACTGTGAAATATATCTACATTCAAATCATGACATTTGTATAGGGAATACGATGCTATCCAAGAAATATCCAAGTTATTTCGCACATTTTGTATTTCCATACTGTGAATGGCAAAAGGGTTAGCTACACTACTTATCTTACTCGTGTGTACATTATTAAGTCAAGCTAATTTACAAACATTTGTCAAACAGTCTTTTGAGATGAGCGTGAACTGGGTTTTCCAGTGATATACTATGCTCTACAAATTATTCTAGCATGTAATTTATTGAAAATTCTATTACAGATACTCCTTTACCCTCCATTAGTACTGAAATCAGGATGAGGAAGGAGCAGTAATGACTTCAAAGTTAAAATTTGCCTAATATATTTTCCAGCTCCTTACTTAAATGATCTTCTTTGTGAATAGAAACTGCATAAGGAAACAAAACCTTAAATGAGACTTGTTTGCTTGTTAATGTATGAGTGTTGGGACTTCACTGAATACTAGCCTGTCAGTCTCTACTTACAGCTTATATTTGTGCTCCAGAGACTTCAGTGAAGTTGCTTCTAAAATTTGTAATACAGTCTGTTTTGATATTGGTCTCCAGTAGTCCCATTTTTATGCTCCCCTAAGGAGAATCAGGAATATAGCTACTTCTGTGACTATATGTGCAAGAAAAGAGACAAGACACTCTCTAAAACTCTTTTCCTCCCTGCTGATGTCCCACCAGCTGAAAGAACACTCACTATTGTCAGAGACTTAATATAAAAAGTATTCCTCCTCTTCCCCTATACATTGCCATCTTTTTAATGCTTACTTTAGTTTACTGTTCCCTAAACTTTTTGTTTCCATCTTCTTTCCCACAACTTTGGCTTTCACTGCTCTTCTGACTGCTATGCTATGGTTAGCAGAACCTGCAAGTACTGTAAGCAACCCTCCCTATGCTCTGTTTCTCACTTTAGATTGATGACCAGGTCAGTATGAGAAGATAAAAGACGATAGAGAACAGTGGCAAAGAAGACAACTGATAGAGATAAAATTGAGGAGAAAAAGACATGGAACAAAGGAATAAGATGAAGACACAAAAGTAGAGATAGCAATTTTGGATTGAGCTGAATGACAGAGTAAGGGGGAATCTTATTTTGGAAATATTTGCCAGTATTTGAGTATTTTACACAGTAGCAGTTTCAGATAGATAGACTTGCACACACCACATAGAGGAAAAAATCCAAAATATTAAGCATAGGATAAAAACTAGGACTACATCATCAGGAAGTTTAGTAATGTTACTTCTCTTGTTATTCCTGAAAAATTATGTTCTTGTACATGGGGTTTTCCTAGCAATCTTTTCTTCTCACAAACTTTAGTAGTTTTGGGGTCTTGATGGGAGTTGTTTTCATTGTTGTTTACTTTTTAAAAGAGTTTCCCACTTGAGGCTGCTAAGGAAATCCTGGGGAAAGTAAGCTAATGGTTATGGAACAATTGTTAGTAAAAGTGTCTGGTATTTCATTATCTGTTTTCCAATATCAGTCACAATATGGATATCACTGCATGTTCTCTACATATATGACTCTATGAGTTTAACCAAATAATAAGATGGAAAAACTAGAATTGTCTTTTTCTTCCCTCAGGCTTTTAAAGCTTAATTTTCAATAAAGCTATTCTTTTTCCAGATCCATGAAACCAAAAAAAATGTCTTCCCCATTATAATCCCTTTGCTTATAAATGGCATTTTCTTGGGCATTTTAACACTCCTAAGGTTTTGGTTTATGCATCTTTTCCATTATCTAACTATTTTGTGCTGCAAAGACATATGGGAAGCTCTCTACAAAGCGCTCTGTAGGACTAGTTCACAGCTGCCAATGTACTTTTCCCACTCAAAACTGAAAGCTTCCCTCTGTTTTCAACTATCATCAGAGTAGCTGTAATCCTCAATCTCAGACTATTTCCCTTTACAGCTCTGCCAGTTTGTTGTTCCTATCATCAGGGTAGATACCACAAAAGTGGTATTTTTATGCTTCAGCCTTTTTTGCCTGAAATATATCAACAAAATCTAATTTTGTTCACTTATTGTTCCAGGTAAATATCAATGGTCTAATGACTACATACTGTTTACATGAGCCCAGGTGACATGTTCAAATAAATGAAGCAAAATGAGATGTCAAAGTTGAGGATTTTCTTTGATATTTCGGAGTCATAAAAAGCTTTCTAAATCCAGAATGGCTATGATACTATTGGCAAAATAAAACCAAGAACAAAAATGAGATTTACACAGGAACGACTTTTGGATCTAATCTCAGGAGGATCATTTCTCCTCCCTCAGATTCCCCACTCTGAAATACAGATTCTAGCTACAACCAGGATAGTCTAGGAATAAGATATGATCTTAACAGCTGGTTCCACTAAATTGAATTAAATCATCAGCAGGACAGCCCTTCTTTAGGCCATGTTTTCAGAGTGTTTTATAACTCTGTAAGACAGTTTCTGTCTGCACTGATTTAAAAACTGAGTGGTAACCTGACATTCATATCTTGTTTCTAGGGAAAAGTGGCCTGACAAATGTGTTAGACTATAATAAGAAATATTCAGAGTCTTAAAAACATGTTTTAAAGTCCTTGGTAGATCAGGTAGCACATAACTATTTATTTCCCTTTTAAATTCTGTAGCAGATTTATGTGTAATATTACCGTTCACATAACATAGATATAAATGTAGCATAATTCTAGACGAGATGGGCATAACTTTTAAAGCCAAATGATGAAAAATGCCATGTGGATTGCTCATTAAGTTACAGTCTCTCAGTTGTTCCCCAGTCACTTATTGTAGACTCCAGATTATGAATGTCATAGTTAAATCCCAGCTGGCATTTCAGCCCCATCTAGGCACTCACTTGCTGCTCCCAATGGGATGGGGGACAGTATTGGGAGAATAAAAGTGAGAGAACTCATGGGTTGAGACAAAGATATTTTAATAGGGAAAACAAAAGCCAAGCATACAAGCAAAGTAAAACAAAATGTTCTTTCACCACTTCCCATAGGCGGGCAGGTGTGCAGCCATCCTCAGGAAAGCAGGGCTCCATCACATGGAACAGTGACTCAGGAATGCAAACGCAATCACTCTAAACATCTCCCATTTCCTCTTCTTCCCCTAGCTTTATATGCTGAGCATGATGCCACATGGTATGGAACTTTGATCAGTTGGCCTCAGCTTTCCCAGCTGTGTCCCCTCCCAACAACTTGTGCATCCCCAGCCTCCATGCTGGTGAAGTGGTGTGAGGAGCAGAAAAGGCCTTGATTCTGTGTAAGCACTGCTTGGAAGCAGTAAAAACATCCATGGGTTGTCAACACTGTTTCCAGCACAAATCCAAACATAGTTTTATAGTAGCTGCTTCAAAGGAAATTAGGTAATTACAGCGCTGTTCAAAGTCCCCAGCAATTGCCATATGAAGCTGTCTATAGAGTACAGAAATAAACAACTTATGGGCAGTTTTAGGATTTTAATTGCCAGGCAACATTTAAAACCTGGGAACAAGACATGATGTAAATGAATACTTAAATGCCTATAAACAAAGACTCTAATGGTTTTGAAAGTGGGCTGAGTTTATTGGTTGGTTGGTTTGTTTTACTTAAAATGAGATCAGTTACATTAGACCAACAAAGATGCAATTTTTCAAATACTTAACACTGTTGTAAGGCTGCACTCTGAACACTAACAGTAATATATTAAAAATAATGTATCTGCTTGACTATAAATTGAATTTTGACAGTAAATCAAAATAAGAATTCTTACAAAGTAAAGTATTGCTTGCAATTTTTATCTTGTTAACGCATGTTCACAAGGACTTTGGCTTAACAGAACAAGATGACAACTGGGATATTATTCTGGAGAAAGCAACAGAGAACTATTCATTTGTATTCCTTCAACTGACCCAGGCCACCTCATTTACTCATTCACACTTTGCATAGAATTCAGCCTTGTGAGTCTCTGACTTTATTCACTAGCCTCTTTTTTATCAAAAATGACAGTAAACAGTTGATCGTTATTCAGCTTCTCCATTGTTTTCATGACTTTTTCATGTAATTTCTGTCATGTTCTTCCCTCAATCACTATTTTTCTATTCTGAAAGAAACCAAGAATATTAAAAGACATCTGTGAGGTCCTCAAAAATTCAGGAGGCTGACTTCCACTTTTAATATGTGCCTTATATTTTCTGATTCTTGCAGGATCTTTGGGGATTATGTTGACAAATTTTCCTCAGTGAACATAAAGGTTACAACTTTTATTCTTGTTTTATAAAAATATGTCAACAAATTCATTGGAGCAGAGAGAAAAGATAGGATCTCTCTCTTTCAGAATACCTTTATTACCTCATGACAGAGGTACACTCTGATACCCTCTTACTATTCACTGTCTTTATGAACACTATGATGATCCCAGAAAAATGGGACTTGTGCAATGGGAGAACTCACTTGTTCTGTGAGCCCCTCTGAACTGGCATCACAAGCAGCCACACAGCAGGTAGAAGAGTCACTGGTGTCAGATACTGCTTGAAAGAAGCAAGCAAAATCCTTCCCTACACAATTTTTGTTCAGGGCCTAATCCCACATGCATGCTGATAGAAATTAATTGGTAAACCTGACTGCATGCTTAGCTGGTATCAACAGGTGATGGAAGAAGCAATGAGTATAGGCAGAAGACAGCCTATATTGTGATATTTCAGAGGGATATAACACCAATTTTCTTCATTTTCCATGAAGAATTGAGATAAGAACTTTTCTAGTTGAGAACTGTTCAAGAACCATCTGAACACAATCCTGTGGGTCCAGGATGACCCAGCTTGTGGATGGATGTTGGACCCCTTCCAACCTTACCCATTTTGTGATTCTGAGATCATAACATTCCTAAGAAAATATTCCCCTTTCCCTTTTACTGTCTTTAGACCACACACATGGAAAGATTACCATCTTCCTGCTTCTGTAATCAATTAATGTATTTCTAGTGAGTTTATCTATTTAATGAATGAATAAAAGGAAAAATTTGCCTTCCCAGCTAAGAAAGAATTTAGGAAAACTTTTGGAAGGAACTGGGACAGTATGGATATCACACTTCTATTAAAATGTCCATTGAGACCTTCCTCACTCCATAGAGGCTATTTCTATATTAATCTAGTCTTATTTAGTAACTCCAAATTTTGTTTAGTCTTTATGATATGATTATCTCATAAGTAGGATTCTTTTCCATGTTATGAATTATATCCTTTGGAGTTTGCTATTTATCTCCCTAGTTACAGCTTTTCTGTGGAGATATATTTACCCTGTAAAACTCTCTAGATATTACCCCTTTAATGCTTTCAGCATAGTTATTTCTGTTTATGACAACATGTTATTTTATACACCAGAGTGCAACTGAAAACAGATATGCCACTTTGGCTTTGGAAATTGTTCTTATACTACAACATTTTCTAATTTTCCTGGAAGGAATTAGTACAAGCATACATGAAAAGCCAAATAGAACTAAGTCCTTTCTATCAATACTATTGAGATGCAGAGCTGATGTACCACATTTCTTGCATCTTTCCCATTCACATTCTCCTTCTTTGTCGTCATTCCATTATATTTACTCTCTGTGTTATTTTTGCTAGACTTTTAAATTGAATTTCATTGGAAGAGGTCTCTTTTGTTATTACTGATATTTTGCTTTTCCAATCATATTGATAGTATCATTCATCCTTGCCAAGGATCCTCTTGAATACTCTATGTCTTTTGATTTTGAGTAAAAATTCTAATTTTTATTAAAGGTGTAGTTATCCATCCAAAATTACAAAACCGAAATTTCAGTCATGGATCAGAAAGCTCCTAAAATTTTACCTTTTTTAATCTGATGTATTTAACAAATTTCAGAGGCATTGAAATTCCCACAAAGCACATGCATCATCAATATTTAATATACATTTTCTTAACCAGGCTTCTTAATCACAAAAATTTTCAGTTCAGCATCACAGTGAACTCAAGCTGTTAGAAAGCCCTTTTTTACTGTGCAATGAGCTAGTATTAACTATCCCTGGGTAACCAAGGAACTTGCTGCTGCTTTGGAACTTTTGCCTACAATGTTAAGTCAAAGACTCATTTTATGGTATCTGACAAGGTAGCTGTAGTGGTAGAATTATTTCATGAATCAAAGTTTTTTGTCTAGGTCTAGAAACTGGGTGGGAAAGATGACCAAGCTCAAAATCAAATTGAGGAAGACAATAAGATTCAATCTTCATAATTTACAAACTCCCCACTGCTTTTCACCAGGAATCCTCCTCACATATTCCTCACCTTTTAGTCATGTGTTATCATCCTTTGCTTTGTTTGTTTGTTGTGGTTTTTTTCTTATTCTTTTGATTTATCTTTTTAAAACTTTGTGGTGTCCCCTCTTTTTAGTCAAATCTCGTCTTTCCGGTTTCAGCCACTACACTTGCTGTCACAGTAAAGGACAACCTCAATGAAGGCAAAAGACTTAACTAGCCAACTTTGCTTTTTTTGACTTTCTTTTCTTGTCTGTGTTCTAATCTTTTATGCCCTTTCTCATTGTTTAAGGAAATGAATATTCTTTAATTATATAGGAAAATGGTCACACTAAAGTCAATTCTTAAAAAATATGATCTTAAATAATAACCTCATGTGTAAAGCAATAGTAATCTGTTATGAAAAAAACAAAAAAAAGAAAAAAAAAAGAAGATATGCTTATTTCCTGCTTGCTATCTAGAGATAAGACAACTTAATTGTTTCTTTTGGTTTTAAATAGCATTCCAACTTCAAAAAACTTTTGTAAGACAGACATGATAGTATACAGAGATCAGGGATCTCTGCAGGAAATAAGAGGAAAAATAAAAGAGATTAAACAGAAGATAACACTGAGTAAGCCTGTGAAATTCTGTTTCCCTCTTCAGTTCATTAGTTCAGTTCAGCTAGATGTCATTAGATGTGATTTTTTAAAAATCTCTCAGCCTGCTATTTCTATCAACATCAAGCAGCTTGAAACTGTCATTTTAAAACAATTTATACACTATCCAGCTACTTTTAAAATAAATTTTCTGATGTACTGCAGTGGGAATTTGTGAGTTTGCCTTGTTAAACCTAATACAGTGGCTATTAAGGGCACATTAGAGAGCTATATTTTATAGCCTGAAAAACATCCTAAATGCTGTATCCTGCCACTGCAAGAAGGCATAGGCCAGATTTTTAATAGCCCAGTGGTGACAGTGCATATGCATCTAAGGACAATGCACACACAGAAGAAGCTAATTTACATCAAATACTAATTAGTCCCTCAGTATTTAGCAATGAAGTATCAGCAGCTGTCTTAGATGCCATATGCTAATTAGCATTAATAAACTTCAGAAATAATTGTCTCCATTGTTCTGTGTCATAATACTCCCTCTAATTATACTTTGGAGAGCATTGCCTATAAATGGTAGCAAGCATTGCATTGTAATGCTTGAAGTTTAATGAGCAATTTATCGCAACTTGTGGCAATAAAAAAGGGATCTATATTAGAAAAAAAAAATATTAATACCAATTTTATAAGTCTATACTTAATGTGTTGGCTTTTACCTGTGTTCAGAAATTCTGTGATATGAGAGTGAGAATTCTTTTTCTCTGTATGCTGTAATGTATACAGCAAAAGAGTCAAAATGTGATGTTTTAGTGTAATAGAATTGATTCACTGCCTCTGCATGCAAATTCTATGAAACAACAGTTTTATGTCTCACACAAAATAGTGTGAGCTATTAAACTGGAGTGGTTATACTCAACTCTTGGTCTGTATGGTTGTTCAGTATTCCATTTCTCTAATGGTGAGGGAAAAATATAAAGAAGTATTATTTTTAGTTTACTCTGATCAATCTGCATCATCCACTATGAAAGTTTTCCCACAGATTTATATTTTCTTTTCATTGAAAAGCTGCATGATTGTTGGCTTGCTTTGTTGTGGGGTATGTTTTTTTGTTTTGTGGGTTTGGCTGCTTTGTTTTTTTTTTGTTTGGTTGATTTAATGAGAAGTCCAGCAAAATCCATAGGAAACAGAAGTTTAATATTGGGTCCATGACAAAAGACATCAACCAACCTGAGACTCTGGAGGTCCCCTCAGAATTGCATGAATACTTGTGATGACAATTGTTAAAGACATGTAGCAATGCATTGTAGGAAATGCAATCTTCCATAAAATGATTCCTCTACACACACAGTGTCTGTATCATCTGCCTTAAAGCGTGTCAGTAAAGCTAAGACATTCAAATACAGCAGGTATATGTAATATTTGAGCACACCTCCCATCAGGAACCCCCAAGAGGGTGAAAATAAAAGAGCAGGAAAGGGCATATAACCAAAACGTGAAGACAAAGCAGAACCAAACTGAGCAATAGATGCAAAAACAAAGGAGTCTGTATCTTATAGAAAAACACCTGACAAACTCCATCCTAGGTAAATTAATTTCCAAGACAGGTCAAGAGCCAGCACAGGACAGTTAAGACAAATGTTATGACTGTATTTTACTAGCAGAATTAACGAATGCCTCAGGAGTTGTGCTTAAGTTTCAGGTACCTGTATTTGTGTAACTATTATGGCTTAAAAAAACCCCAAAAAACAAAAAACCAAAAACCACAACAAAACCAAAACTAAAAAAAACCCCACACACACAAAAAAAAAAAAAAACCAAAACCAAATGAAACCAAACCAAACCAAACAAAAAAAACAAGAAAAGTCCCTAATGAGAATCTACCTTAGGCATTTGTTTTCTTTTTATCTTCTTTTTCTTTCTATATTTAAAAATCTTCCAGAACTATAAGGATGGAAACTACTTATATAAATAAATAAACAGGCAATTTTGTACATATAGAAAGAGAGAAAAATTTTCTGAAAAATCAATATAAGCTCAACAGTAGGGATGGTATCTTGTTCCAGATTTACATTAAGTCAACAGTGGAGTGACATGGACCTATCTTAAATTTCATGCATTTTAACTCTTGGTCAGTATTGTCATCCCTGAAGAATCTAAATTTTGAGTGTTTAGAATCAGATCCTTAGCACAAATAATAAGTGGAATTATCATTTCCCTTTTTAGAAAGTCTTTACCAAATTCAGAAGGCAAAACTAAAACAAAACAAAATGAAAAAGAAAGCAAGGAAAACAACACCCCATTGCCAAAGGGGATGAACACTGTTCCATTATTCCACAACTAAGTACTATCTGATCTAGTTTAGTTTGACTGGCGATAGAAGCATCCTGGAGGGATATTTTGCAAACAGAAAATGTTTATTTTTTACTGTTTACTGACACGTTTTAAAAATTACCCACCTTCTTCCAACAGGTTATTAGGAATATCTATCCTAACAGGAATTCCAGAAATTATAGAAGAAACTGGGAGGGAAGGGGAGAGGGGGCGGAATAAGTTAGTGTAGCAGTTAGTAAATCCATTAGTGTTTAACAGCCTAATCTGACATTGCAATTGTTCAAGACTATGACACAACTTATAAAAGATGATTTCCTCCAAGGAAAGGGATCATTAGCTCATGAAATGACTAACACTATATGGGGTTATTAGTCTATTATTTTTATCAGTGGAGAACCTAAGTATGAAGATTTCATCCATTGCACTAATGTCTATACAACAAATGAATTGCAGATGAAAGAATGAATATGCTTAGGAGAAGTACATATTCATATGAAAGCATGCAATTTAACTTTGGCAGCTGGCATGGGTTTGAGGCACAAAATTCAATTAGAGATTGTGTTTGGACCTGAAATTTATGATTAAGAGCATCTACAAACTCTATAAATAAATAAATGTATCCTTCTCACAGCAATAATAGTAAGGTTGTTAATAATGCAGGAAGAGGACCAGGCTGTGGAACTCAAGGTTTGACCCTGTTATACCAGCTTCTCAGTCATAATTTGAAGAAATTTGCTTTCCAATTTACAGTGAGACTTTATTTCATACTTTCTCCCATTTTAAAACTATTTATTTGCTTCATGTATAGCAGTATGTTATAGTCTCAAAATCTTTCATGGATTTTTTTTTATCCCTTACCAACACAGTGGTTTCTGAGTTGGAGGCCAGGATGAGATGGCTTGTTGAAGCTCAGCCACCCACTACCTGCTCCCAGAGCCAGCTAACTGTCTAAAGCCTAAACACAGTAATAGCTAATAGCTTTGCATTCCAATGTGATGGCTGGGGATAGAATTGGGCCAGGGAGGCAGGTGCAAGGGAGTGGTTTTCCTGGTGCTTGCCACACTTCTCTCCTCTGTATGCTTGGGAGCCAGCCACTGTTTGCTGGGCTGGTGGAAGCACTGGGAGGGGACTCCTGCCTGACTCCTGATTCCGCACACCTTATGCCATTCTTCTGAGAGAACAATCACCACTACCTGGATTCGCTACAGGCTCATGGAAGGGCTGAGACCATCTGCAGAGGAGTTGCTAATCATGTCCCCACCAATGCTTTTGGACTCAGGACTCAGGATGGTGAGAGGACACTGCCCATGGGAAAGGTTTCAGCCTGTGCCTGTGGCTGCCATTCCCATGTGAGCTTTGGAACCAGCACTTCTCCCTACTCCCATCTTTGCTTTGCTGGAGTCCATGAGTCACGGCAGCTGCTGTCCCCCAAGGTGTGTAACTGCTTCCTGCTGTCTGTAAATACAACTGCGTGGAAAGGGGCAGAGACAGGACTTGATTTGTTTGGAAGTTTTGGTTATGGTGTTATTATTTGTTCTGTTCTGGGTTTGAGTTTTGGGATTTTTTGTGTTGATTTTTTTTTTGGGGGGGGGGGTTCAGTTAGACATATATATATTCGTAGTTAAAAAATCTTATCCATTTCTCTAAAATTTCTGATTAAAGTCTTTTAATTTCAAAGGTTAGGGTGGTTTTTGAGGAGAGGCTTCCTTTCTAGTGTAGAAGGATTCCTCACTTTCCTTGATAGGCATCTTGGTTTCTTTTAAACTGAGACACAGTGAGAAAAAATAAAGGAAACCTCTCAATTTCAAAGCTAGCTAAGCCCATAATTATTTCACATGCATACTTTGTTGCAATGTGTTAACAGTATGTCCATAAAATTAAGTAGATTGTGTATGTCTGTTCATGTTCACCTGCAGAAACATAAAACTGAAAAGATATCTTAATAAACACTTCTGTACATCTAATCATATCTTTTCTTTGGAAATAACTGTTTTACTGTGGCTTTAAAATGTCAAAAATAAAACAGTCCTTCAGAAAATGTCTTATTTATTCAGGCCTGAAGGGGTTTCTTCCAGTAGTTTAAACTTCCGTTTGGACTAACAAGGTGATTTATGCATTTCTACTCTATTTTATTCTTTATCAAAAGTTTAATGCAATCAGTTCGGGGTTTTGTTTTCACAACAAGCCCCAGGGCTTTTGATAAAGCTTTTAAATGGAAACATTTCTACCTTTACTGTTTATTAAGGCCTTATGGCAGAAGTTAATATATTATGTACGTAGATATAGCATAATTTTTTCTCATTTTTTATTAAAAATTTTTATTCTGCCAAATCAATGTTTCCTTTTACAGTATAAAGTATAACAATGCAACATTTTTCTTGATTGTAAACATATTAAAAATATAAAAGGATAATTTATTGCTTCAATTTTTTCATCATTAGTATATGTAAAATCTTGGCAATACCAGATTTCTACATATTAGTGCATGGACTTTTAAGCTGCCCATTTCTCCTAGGTATCAGAAACCTAGACCACCTCATACGCTGTAGACAAGGTGGTGGCATCCTTTCCCAGCAGAAAGGATGGTGTGGAATCACGCTGCCTTCTGGGAAAGGGTTAGAAGCTACCCTAAATTCTGTAGATGTTTGGTGAGGGAGGAGTACAGAAATAAAAATACTTTCAAAAATCATCAAACATTTTGTAGGCCCCAATTCAGTGATATATTTAATAAGGAACTTGCTTGAAAATATGTAAAATAGTCCTGCTGAGACTTTTTATATGTTCTTCTTCTTAGGACTACTTATGTACCTTCTTACAACTACTATGTGATAATTATAATCCCACATGCATTCCGACTCTCTGAATATCTAAATTAAAGTGCCACCTCCTTAGACAACAGTCACATCTTTTATCTTATACAGCTGGGGAGTCCTGGTGGATAGCAAGCTAAATGTGAGTCTGCTGTGTCCTTGCAGTCAGGAGGGTCCACTTTGTCCTGGGGGCATCAGGCCAGGCATAAACAGCTGGTCGAGGGAGGGGACTGTTCTGCTCTGCTCTGCACTGGGGCAGCCTCACCTTGAGTGTCGTGTGCAGTTTTTGGGTGCCACAATATAGGAAAGATGTTAAGCTCTTAGAGAGGATGCAAAGGAGGGCAACAAAGACGCTGAAGGGCCTTGAGAAGATGCCTTATGAGGAGCAGCTGAGGGCACTTGGTCTGTTTAGCCTGGAGAAGACTGAGGGGAGACATCATTGCAGCCTTCAACTTCCTTGTGAGGTGAAGAGGAGGGTCAGACACTGACCTTTGTGGTGACCAGTGACAGGACCCAAGGGAATGAGTTGAAGTTTTGGCAGGGAGGTTTAGGTTGGATGTTAGAAAAAGTTGTTCACCCAGAGGATGGTTGGGCACAGGAAGAGGGTCATCAGGGCAGGATGGTCTTGTGAACGTCTGAGAGTTGGATTCGATGATCCTTGTGGACCCCTTGCAACTCAGCATATTCTGTGATTCTTATCTCTTCTACCAGGCACTGTACAAATGTAATAAGCTTGAACTAATGTGGATTTAACCATGTATTCAGGAAAAGCATAGCTTTTTTTGCATTGATTTAGAGTCATTCACCTGAAGTACAGAGAAATTTTATTGGAGTGTCAAACCCCAACACCTATTTCCCCCTGCTGTTCAACTACCTACCTCTAAATTCATATTCAGAAAGCACTCCTTTTGTAATTTCATTGAATTTATCTTGAATAGGTTTCATCATTAGCCTCCTACACTGAGATGAAATTTCCTGACAATTTTTGCTCATGTCCTACTTAATCTAGCTCCAGGTCAACCCACCATCTCACCTTTGCGTCAACTCTGTTGAGATTCCCTTCAGAAGAGTTCAATTGCTGAAATATCTTACCATCCAAATTTACAGAAGTTATCTGTCTTACATTTTCAGACTTTCTTCTCAAGCTCTGCTTTTTCAGATTCCAAAAGTCTTCACATTTCTTCACCTCCAAGGGTCGCAGGGTCTCACCTTTACACTTCTCTTCTTCCTTGTGCTTTTAGGTAACACTGTGTAATTTGAATAGACATGGTTCTTCACCAAGTCCAGAATTAATCTCTTTTATAAAATGCCTTCAGAACAGTGAAGGAACCCTCTGCTAGTTGTCTACCATTTCCTAGCCTTATGCATGTTTTCCATAGGTTAACCACATTATGAAAGACTGCCTATGATCAATAATCCACAGCTTTTCTCTTGCTATCTGGTTTTATAGTTCCATATTGATACTCTTCCTAATGATATTAATCCATGGTCCACACATGTGATAGTATTGATAACTTGTTCCCATTTTCAGAGGAGTTTTTATTACTCCTGTACCCTGATATTTTGCACTTTTCTATTTTCTCTCTACCTAAGGAGAATGCTCCAGCTTCCTTAAAGATTAGGTTCCCCTCAACTCAGGAAAACAACTGTACGTAGAATAAAATTTAAAAATAAATAATAAAAAAAAAAGTGGTCTTATTTGAAAGAGAAAACCATCATAAAATGATGACAGATATTGGACTGTATATCTTGAATAAAGAGTATTATTAGCAAACAAATCATGTCTTTTTAAAGACTCTTTAGTCTCTTCCTGTTACACAGTCTATCAGAAACTGTCACAATCCCTTTTCTTCATAAAAGGTCAGAGAGGAACATACAAATTGCCTGAAGAAATTCTCAGAGTAACTTAGATAGATAGATAGATAGATAACTATTTATTAGCTGAAAAATGTCACTGATTTGCAACAGATATTCTTAAAAATTCTCAGCAAGTACCATCTCTTGAGGATTTAGTGCCAGCATAGTTACACTTCTGTAGAAACATGTAAGGGGAAGATAGGGAAAAATCCTATTTTTATTTTATTAGAGAAGAAAGCAAATGCTTTTCATTTATGTGAATTCTTTCCTAGGGCAAATTTTCTTTCATATTTCACACCCACTGAGCCAAACCTGGATCAGAAGTGATATCATCCCTAAAATATATTGATTACTATAGCTAGTTCTGCAGTGCACAGGGTATTTGGATATTGTGTACAAGCAGAAGCTATCTTATGGAGATGTGGAATTGTTTGAGTCTTTTAGTTTGTATTTGATTTTGTTTCGGGTGCATTTCTTAGTGTAAAGTAAGGAAGTAGTAAGTTTTGGAAGAAGTATAAACAACTGCATGTGTTTCATGCTAAGTGAGAAAAACAGTGAGAAATAGATAGTCTGTGCAATGGATATCCTAACAGGATCTATAGAATAGGGGTAATCAGTTATTCCTGTGGGTGATTCATTAAATAAGCGAATCTGCAATGAACCTCCAACCTTTCTGGCAGGGTGTCATTACAGCAAGACATGACAGTTTCATGTCCATGTGGTTGAATGTATACAGACACCAGAAGCAGAAACACTTGCACTTGTACACACTTTGTAAACCATCACCAACCCTTTTTTAATATATATATATATTTGTGTATATATATGTGTGTATATGTATATACATACATATATACATATATGTGTGTGTGTATATAGAAATATAAATAAATAAATAAATAAATAAATAAATAAATTTCTATATTTCTCTATATATTTATATATTATATTTCTCTATATATACACACACATATATGTATATATGTATGCATATCTATATATATATATATAAAAGCAAGAGGGTTTGCCTTATTATTTAGGACTTGGTGACATGGCATATATTACAGCCTACCTGCAATAACAGATATTTTCATTCTACAGACTAGGATAAAGAAATTCTCACAGGCAATAAGCACTTTGGCCATTAGTAAATGTTGTAGGAGATGATATTTTTGCATGAGAGGAAAAAACATCAAAGGACTGATTTACAGCTTTTGTACATGACTTTGTTTTTACAACTCAAACAGTTGTTGAGGTGTAGCTGACAAACACATCTGTGATCTGAAAATTGAAAAAAATAGTTTAAAATTAATACCAGATGAGGACAACTTAACACTTTATAAGACATCTGATTTTACCAGAAACAATGAAAGAAATTGTAAAATTGCCTCTTCTATTTAGACTTCAGAAAGTGTTAACGTCAATGCAGGAAACCAAAATACTGTGAAGGGAAATAAAAGACCACTTTAGGCTAAAGTATAAAAGCCAGGCTATTGTTTTAGATGTGGTTATATCAGTCACCTGGCTGATTTGCTGGGATGCCCTGCAAGATATGTAAATTGAAAACAATATCAAATGTAAAAGGAACACCAAAGTAGCTGTTCTACACTTGAAGACAGATGGAAACACAACACCTCCAGCTTTGTACTTATAAATTCTAAACTGCTTGTGTCTCAAAATAATTACTAGATTGTTCAGCTGGTATTAATTATTGATAGAACATCACTTGCCATCTATCCATAGTTGAAAGTATTGATGTTGAAGTCAATACTTCAAAGTATTCAAAGTACTTCAAGACAAAGTACTTAAAGATGGGCAAAGTGAAACTTGTAATAAATTCTATGCCCATTAAACCCAAAAGGTTATAAGAGTCTGCTTATTTTACTCACCTCAAGCTTTCCTGTTGCTTTCCAAGTTATTGCTCTTACTTATTTTAGTGTTTTCCCCTTAGTAAATAACTATTTTACTTCAACAAGGGGGTGAAAATCTGATTTAGGAGTAATCATAAAGTGTATTTTTCCAGTCTAAGTTCATCCTAAGATTGTAAGAAACATCATGAAGAAACACAGAACACAGATCTATTAATTGGAACACAAGAATATATCCTTATTGAAAATACATAAGAGAAAGAAGAGGTGATGCAAATGGTAACGCCTTGCATAAGCAAGATTGTTGTAGGGTATATTTGCCTTTATTTATAATATCTATCATGAAGTAATGACAATTCCTTTTTTATTTAGCCAGGAGTCAGTTAAAATACTTCTTTATGTCATGATTAGCCTTATCTTTTATGTACTGCCATATTTCACTGAACTGAATTCTCTGTTTAAATTGGGTTTTTTTTCTTACGGTCCTAAAAAACAAAATTCAGGTGTGCCTAATATTCACTTCAACCTGAAATATGCTTACCTTTTATTGTTCTTGTTGTTTTGATATTTCCTTTTGGTTATTCCATTTATTTACAGTCAAAGCCCGTTAACGTTATACTTAGCTCAGCTCCAGGCATCCAGTTTTGTTACTGCTCTGTTAGTTCCATACATATCACCCCCCCATCCTCCCCTCCCCCAATACGAGGAGTGGATGTTGTGATTTTAACTTCTATAATCTTGGAAGTTCACAGTATTTCTGCTCATGTTGTCATGATTTCATATTAATTCTGTCAAACAAGCCAAGAGAATCAGTTTATACAATCTTGAAATTTTTAAAAACCTTTTTCTATAAAGGAGCCTCTCATTTATTTACTCTGTTCTCTGAAAATGATAAAAAAAACTATTTCCAAGAGAAAAACTTAAATATATACTTCATCCAAATTAAGCTTGTCGCATAATGACATTAAGTGACAGTAATTAGTGATTTTTTCTTCTGATTGATCAGTGAAACTTTGGTGAAACCTTAAAATGAAAAAAATATTATCATCAAATTACATTGTATACATTTTTTCACATTTTGTTTTTGGGAGGGAAATAGCAACAAACATTATTTATTCATGTATAGGAACGACATGTTGTACATGATTAATTGTAAAGTTGTATAAATGCCACTGACAATTTTGAAAATGCGTTGTCACTGAATTTACTGTTCTATCTGTGCCATATAGGGGGTTAATTGTATCCTAGACTTCCAAATACCTTACAAATCTGACTTCTTTATTATGTCTTCCTTAAAAGAAACTTCTGTTTATGAAAATAAAGAGGACTATTTTGCTGTTAAGACTTTTATTATGTCAATATCACAATAACGAGTTTCTCATGCAATTTATAGCTGAAACCGCCTACACTACCTGCAGAAAGAGAGCCATAAGAAAAGATTTCAGTGGTTCTCAAGTAACACCTTATAAGCAGTACAGGCTAGATTACTCCAAGAAGATGATGGAAGAATCAAAAAACTTGAGTGAGACATAGGTTGCTTGTAATAACAGAATAAAAAAACATTAAACTTTCTGGAATAGTATCACATTCTTACTGTCAGTTGTGTTAATTAATGCATGTTTGGAAACACCTTGGCAATACGAGACATGTTGAAAAGCTTTAGTTCCTCTAAAACTTCTGATGAAAATATTCCTCTATCAATGAAGAATGCATCTCATTTTGCTTGCATAATTACTGATCAAATTAGTCACAACTGAACATTTAGTATTTTTTAATGCCTACTGATGTCATTGTTGCTGGAAAGCCCAATTTCTGTGACTGTGATGAAGAAGTAGAAGCTAGCAGAGTGCAATGAGACAGCTGTTTGCTAAAGGATGCTTACCAGAGACAAATAAACTTTTGAACTTTGATGAATTTTCACAGGAACAGACATGCCTGAAGCTTATGTCAGGGTTTGTGAAAGACCAGCATGAACATAAGGCTTCTAGGGGTTTTGAAGGGATTAATGAAGAGATAAGCCACCTTCATCATAGGGGTCAGAATATTTATGGACCTGTCTGAGTAGCTTGGGCAGTTCACAGTAAACCAGTAAACAGCAAAGAAAATTTTACATTTATTTTCTTAGTATTGTATGAGAAAATGTTGGGGGCGGGGAAAGGAAATGAAAAATTTCTCTTGTATCCAGACCTAAGGATTGGGGGAAAATGCAACTTTGTTCAGCAGTAGTAAAATGATTGATAATGTGAGAGACAGTTTCAAACTTGGAAAGAGCAGATGTAGGAAAGAGAGGTTAGCTGATTGTTATAGAGAGCTGTATAAAGTTCCTCAGATTCTCATGCCCTAAGGCAGCCAGCTTAACTCAGTATGGGCTGCTGCAGATGGAAAGCTCCGTGGGACTCTTAGAGAAACTGTACTAGGATCCAGTTTAGATACTCGGCATAAATTTCTGGTATTACCTTTTTATACCTTCCCCATGAAATTCAAAATTGATGTCTTGGAAGTTTTATTTCCTGTGTCTGTATTTAATGTTTGGTCAAAATAAACAATAATAATCTTGCTAGGGATGTTTTTTAATGGATATGCATTGTAAGTGGGGACTGGGAAGATAAGAAAACAGATAAGCCTAAAAAGGGATTTACAACTAGATCAGTAGAACATACAGTGAATTGGAACTTTAAAATTATGGTTTACTAAAACTAAAAACATCAGTTAGATATAATTTCATTGCTAAAACCTATAAAATAGTGGCAATATTTTTTCTCTCAAGGTTTTTATTTCATGGACATTAATTCAAAAGTATATTCTCTCGTTTTCACCAATAAAGATCACAATACTGATATTGCTGTCATTGGAAGGTATGTCCAATTCTCTTTTGAATATAATTTGCCTTCCTTTGATTCTTAAAACACAGCTTTAGTCATTGCACTATAATTGACACATGACTATCTTTTGGGGGGATTATCTAAGAAGTTATAAATTTATCTTTCAATTGTATCAACTCACCTATCAAAATATAAAAGTTTTAATGTAAAAAATAAAATTCAGTGCCTGAGTTTCTCTTATACGATTCCTTCTAGTACAGTTATTATTTCTTCAGAATTTTTTGAAGTATAGCACCTTAGTAATCAGTGTAACTTATCATTTGATATTGAAATGAAACATTTGTCTAGAGCAAAATTTCAGCAGTAAAAATAACAAACAGATGACTTCTTTCCATTTTTGAAATATCAGTATCATCAAATTTGACTACAGTGCTGCATTGCACTAAAATATTTACCTAATATACCTTATTTTCATAAAAGCAAAGGTTTATTTTCCTTTCTTTTCCTCATGTATTAAAAATAAATTCTAATTTGCTTTCAGAGAATTACCACAGTAAGCCAGACTCAATTTACAAAATGAAACCCTGGGGGCTGGTGGACACTGACAGTGATACGATAAACAGTTCTGCTCTGTTACAGTGGTTTGCTTGAAGCAAGAAAATAGTTTCAAGTTCAGAAATTTCAGACTAAAAACTAACAAGTAAATGTAGAATATTAAAGTGTTTAGTAATGATTTCTTTTTCTTAGGAGCTATTGCAATTGAAGGGAAGAATAAAATGAAAAAAGTATTACCTATAAAATGAAAGATATATTATGATTAAAAGCATACATACTTGATAAAAATGTCTGAAACGTTTTTCTGAAGGGGTTTCTTGTTTTGTTTTGGGGTTTTGGTTTGTTTTTGTTTTTTTTTTTTTTTGCTTTGTTGCTTTCACACTCTGACATAGTAGATGATATTAATTTTTAGTATATGCTCCACAGGCCATTTCATGGCACAAATTACTCAGCTACAGTTCACATGTGAGCTGTGCTTGACTTGCTTATCTACATGACTACAGAGGAATATTAGTCTACAATTCATTTTTGCACGAGTATGACAACTCTTCAAGCTATTATGCAGAACAAACACTTAAATGTTAGTGAAGTTTTGACCTCTGTATTCAGTTGGAGCAAGGTAGACATTTTCTCAATGCCTCATTATGTTCTGTTATCAAATACTGTATTAGGACATTTTTATTTGGTTGAGCAAACATGATCTGGTGTCAAAAGTAAAGCCAACTGTATATATTTTGCATGGATATGTCCTAATCTCATTATAATTTATGTCATGAAGAAATTAAAATTCTTTAAAAGAGGATTGGTTTGTCCCCAGTCACAAGAAACACACAAAGATATCTTTGGGAAGGCTGGGAGCAAAGTTTTCAGAGAAATAGATTGGTTCTGAGCAATTGGTAAAGTAAGATATCTCCACCAAGGGTTATCTTTTTCATTCTTCTCTTTACTTTCTTTCCTTCTCCAATTCCACTAATTTCTTGAAAATGAGTGAAATCTTCCCATAGTTCTACAAGGTTTAGAAATATTGAAATTGTTGGCATCCATAGTGAGTATATACATATATAATCCATAGGAAAAAAATATGTGTATGTATATATATATATATATATATATATACACACTATAACAGTAAATGCAACAAAAATTGTTTATCAAAAAGTTCCCTAGAAGTTATGCAAAAGAAATATGAAGGGAAGCTACAAAGTAAATACCAACACTATAATTCTGACAGTTGCTGCATTAGCATTATCTTTCTCTTTCCAATTTAAAAATAACAGATTGTGGGGAGATGATTTCTTTTAAATAGAAAATCTTTATGAACTTTCTCTATTGAATGATATTTCCCTGCTGATGTTCATGGTCCTTCTGGCAGATGTGGCTGTCTTATCTGTTCATACTAAAGTTTCTGAAGTTTTCCACTTGTCATTTTTGGAATAATGAACAGTTGTCGAAACACAGCACCAGCTAGCTTGGTATTGGGACTCACTGATAAGTCATTTGTTAATGACAAACCCCTTCTGCTAGATCTTCCCAAGGAAGGAAGAAGTTCCTGCTGTGGAAGCAAATCTATCCTGTGTATACTCACAGGCCTTAAGTATCATTCATCTGTAATTAGTGTGTGTGTGTTTGTGTGCGTGCCCAACACATTTTATGTCAGCACTGATGCCTTGAATTAAGGAGGATGAAGCATGATAGGGTAGTATGGTTTGAAATGCTGTTATTCATATTCATTATTCATAGTCATTGACCCTGGGAACTACCTGCCAGTCAGCCTCACCTCTGTGCCCAGTAAAACCTTGAAACAAATCCTCCTGGAAGATATGTTAGAATATATGGAAGACAGAAAGGGAATTAGAGACACAGGCAGCATGGCCTCACCAATGACAAATCATGCCTGTCTAATCTAGTGGCCTGCTGGAGAGACTGCAACAGTGGACAAGGGAAGAGCTACAAACCTTGTCTATTTGTACTTTTGTAAGGACTTTTATATAGTCTCCCACAACATTCTTGCCACTAAATTGGAAAGAGATGGGCACGATGGATGGAATTTTAGGTGGATAAGAACTTGGCTGTATGGTCACATCTGAAAACTTAGTCACTGGCTCAATGTTAAATGGAAAACTGCGATGAGTGCTATTCCTCAGGTGTCCATACTGTGACCACTCTTACTTAATGTCTTAATCAGTGAAATAGACAGTGGGATTGAAAAAAGTCTGCAGATGACACTAAACTAAATGGTGCAGTTCATAATGATGGAGGAAAAGGTTGTCACCTGGAACTTTCATAGGCTTGAGGACTGGGCCCTTGCGAAAGTTCAGTGACAATCAACGATGCCAAGTACAAGGTCCTGAACCTGGGGCAAGGTAATTTCCAGTATCAGCATGGATTGGGGCATGAATGGATTGAAAGCAGCACTGAGGCGAAGGAGTTGGACATCCTGACATATGAAAAACCTGACCTGAGCTGGCAATGTTGGCTAGCAGCCCAGAAAGGCAGTCGTATCCTGGGATACCTAAAAAGAAATGTGGCCAGCAGGTTGAGGGAGGTGACTGTTCCTCTCTGCACTCCTCTTATCACATGCCACCTGGAGTCACTGAATCTGACACATACATACTGGTTATGCTGTGTTTCTTCTTACATGTGTGAATAGGAATGCAGAAACAAGCAATCAAATTCACTGCATGCTCTTAGTAAGCATAGTTATGTTTATATCTTTAAAATGCAGCTATTTTTATCTCCAAATGCGAAAGGGAGACTACAGAGGTCATTACTGACTCCAGAAAAGAGATCAACAAGGTTTACTTTTGACTTGTCTTGGCCAGCCTCAGGAAGGACTAACATGATATTTACACAAACCTCAGTTCTTCACCTTTCCTTCCTTGTACACTAAGTACAAATTCAATCATTTGCTCTGTCTCCTATTTTTCTCTAAAACCTACCTTAGACACATTGTCTTGGTATGAACTTCCAACACAATGCAATTTTTAATTCCAGAGATGTCTGTTCATGTGCCTCAAAATAAAGGCATAACTGAGTGATGTATATATAAAAAAGGCTTTGTTCTTTTATATGGAAATTTAAAGGTTAGAATCTGTAGTGTTTAAAAAAGGTGATCATGCATAACAAAACTATATTGTATCTAACATCATTTTCACCACCAGCATAGTATGGGCAGTAAAATCTCAGGTTTGTCTGCATCTGCCAATATATACATGTCATTGTGTATGTGTTGTGCATACTCTGAAAAATAAACTCAGCAAGAAAATCAGCAGGCAAGTAACTTCTATGCTACTTTATCAGCTGACCAGCAGGAAATACTCACACCTTCAGCAGATGTCATTTGCCCAGCCCTTCTACTTATATCCCTTATCACGCAGAGGAGCCAAGGTCAGACCACAGAACAGCATCACCTTCACAATATCAGCAGGGCTGAGCTTTCCCAGCCAAGTGAATGGGTAAGAGAAAGATAAATGAGGCTGCTTTCAAATCAACCTTCCTGTTCCACAATACTCTGAACAGCTGCTAAGCCACCTGGCCTGCCACAGGATTATACCTTATTTAATTCTAATCCACCAGAACTCAAACATTGTACAGTATCACAATTTCTGACTGCAGGATTTTTTTTCCTCACATTGTTAGAGTTTGAATAAAACATATTTTCAGTAAACAGGTCCAACCAAGGCAGTTGCAATAGATGAATAAACTCCATTAAGCGACTGGCTTGTCACATTCAGTGTACAAGAAATGGTAAAATTTGGACAGAAGTTGGAGACCAAGAGAATTAATTTGTGATGTCTTCAGAACAGAGAGTCCTGGGTGCTGAAATCATCTGTGCTCTGCTTAAACAGCCATTTGTCAGAGAGACAGGGTATTGTGTTTGCCTGGCAAGGCTTTGGTAGCATGGTGGCTACCAGGGTGGCTTCTGTGAGAAGCTGCCAGAAGCTTCCTCCAATGTCCAACAGAGCAAATACTGGCTCCAAAATGGACCTATCATTGGTGAAGATCAAGCTATCACTGATGGTGGTGCACCTCTGGGATAGCATATTTAGGAAAAGTAAAAAAAAAATGCTTCACAATGGCAATTGCAGCCAGAGAGGAGAGGAGAAAATGGGAACCCCGTTCTCCATCCCCCTGCCTCACTGCAGAGCAGGAGGAAAAGAAAATCAGGAGTGAATTTTGGCCAAGGAAGAAGGGAGGCATAGGAGGAAAGTGTTTTTAAGATTTAGGAGTTCTTTTCTCATTATAATACTCTGTTTTAATTAGTGATAAATTAAACTAGTTTCTCCAAGTCAAATTTGTTTTGCCTGTGACAGTAATTGGTGAGTGATCCCTCCTTCAGTAATTGGTGAGTGATCACACTCCTTTTTCTTATCTCAACACATTTGTTGTATTTTCCCTCCACTGCACAGCAGAGGAAGGAATGATAGAGCAGCTTTGGTGGGCACCATGTGTACAGCCAGAGTCAACCCACCACAGATAGCAAAGACCAAAGAAATTGAGAAGAAAGTGGAGACAAGATTTCATACACTCCCATGGGAGGACTGCTGATGTAAGACCAAAAAAAAAAAAAAGGTAAAAATAACCAGCAAACACACCTGGAAGCCTTGGAGATACAACTCGCACATTTTCAACTAATGAATCTTTCTGTAAATGCATCACTAGAGGGAAGCTGTGATATGACCAAGGATATGAAAGTGTAGAAGCCTCCAAGGTAAGTGAGACAGCAGCACCAACATGAAATGTATTCTTTGCAGGTGCATCCACCAAGAGTGACTTTCAGGAGGTTCCAACAACCACAGATTGCTTTATAGATGACTTATCAGATGGTCTCCGTCTTTCTGATATGTCATGACAAAAAATTATAGAATTGAACAAAATGAAGAATGGCATGATATTCAGAAAAGAAGAGTAGTGATGCTGACAAGTTGTTAACTGTATCATAAAGGTGTTTGGGGTGTTTTCAAGTACCAGACCCAGGTGATTAGAATATGGCAATGTGATGCCTGTTCAAAGAAATGGTTTTGGGAAAGATACACAGAACTGAGGAGTTAAAAGCTTCATTTCTGTATCGGCATTCTGTAGAAACGGGACTGAATATATAATTGCTGGGCATGTGAATAAATACATTTTAGTCAGGAAGCGAATTTTTTTCTTAAGAAAATTGATTCTCAAAAAATAGTGGACCTATTTAAAAAAAAAAAAGAAGTCTGTGAAGGAGAGGAACATAGTAGAGTCTACTTAGGGTTCCAAAGACGTTCCTGAGGAAACTAGGCTGCGGCAAAGACATAAGCTCATTGTTAATTGGTTAAAAGCTTGAAGACAGACAGTGAATGCAAATGGTCAGATGTAATTATATCAGGAAGTGTAATTTGATAGAGATCCAAAATACATGAGAAAAACTGTCTTATTCTGTGTAAACAGTAATGATCTTTGACCTGTCCTCTACCACTGATGAACAAGTAGGTCTATAAAAACAACAGGACACATCTCAATGTTGGCCAAGAAAAGAGTATTAGGAAAGGAGGAGGAGGGGAAAAAACCTAAACCATACATTACTTTACATTTTCAATGTTGTGTGCAGACACTCTCCTTATCACAAAAAGATGAAGTGCAACTTGGAAGCCAGAGAAGGCAGAGAAGGGCAACAAAGAGGACAGATTAGGTTGCACCATACGTTTAAGGAATGCACAGACAGTGCAAATATCTATTCATATTATAACTAAATGAAATAAATCTTCTGAAGCTGTAGAAGATATTTGAGACAATAGCATAAAACCCCATAACTAACAGGGAAAGAGCAAATAGGAAATTAATGTTAGTGTTTTTAATACCAGAAATAAGGGATAGAATAAAAACCTAGCTATTTGTTCTCAGATCAGAACAAACCAGTATTGTTACTATTTGCAGCTTGAACACAAATGGTTTTCAACTTAATCATCAAAAAAAAATTCAACAGCAGTCTAACATTCAGAGGAAATTACATTTCAAAAGTGAAAAGGACCAAAGCACTATTCTAAGAATACAAAAGTTACATGATAAAACAGAGACTATTGTTGGCTAGATTTTTGCAGATAATAATAAATAGAAAGAAAATGGAAAGCTTTAGTTCTCCAGCTCTTATATCTCATAAATGATTAAAAAAATACTTGATTTGATTTTCTTTGGTTTGATGAATTATTGACTATTTCCATACCTCAGTTAACTCAATCTACTAATTATTTTGGCTTTTATTTTAAGACAAACCTTGTTAAATCAAGAGAGACTGGAGTATGTTTTATGAATGTAGTAGGTTGCATCATTTCTCAAGAAAATGTGCCAGAAATATGAAGAATATTCTTTTTCTGTTTTTATATTTACTCTGTGTAAACCTAATAAACAAGTTTACCAGTGGAGTCCCTGAAAGTGTAATTCTAGCAAAATATTTAGTATTCACTTTGAAGTAGAAATGCAATTTACTTTATGCTTGAAAAAGGCCTCACAAAATATTCCTTACTACATGCATAAATAGTAATTAATAACAATATATGTTGCTATATTATTAATATTTGTTGTTAAGGAAGATCCGATTTGGTATTGCAGTTTAGATGTTTATGGCAACAAACAATACTTTAATTACTATGTTGATTGAATTAAGGAAAAAACTCCGATTAAATGCATATTTTTCTTTACAGGACTAAAACTGCCTGCAGTTTAAGCAGCTACTATTAGTCATACAGAATGTTAGAAAAAATGCCAATTACCAACCTTTAAGAAAGATGCTTTGGGATAAATCACAACTACACTACTATGTATAAAGCTTTCTTAAAGAGACAAACATACTTAATATTCTACAATTCTTAGCCACTACATTCAGTGGAAAAGCTTGTAATGCCATCAGAACAGATTTCATTGTGGCTGAAATTCCTAGTTCAGAATACTGTTATTAAATATGCTTCCATTTAAGAATCAGTGGATCAAAATATTTTTGTGGGTTTACCTCGGTGAACTGCCATACGCTCACACAGTTGCTTTTCGGACAGAGGGAGAAAATGAGATGGAAAATGTTATGAATAAAGGCAGGAGGATCCATTGCCAACTACCATCACAGCCAAAACAGACTTGACTTAGGGAGTCTAATTTATGGCATATTATAAGTAGAGTAGGATAGCAAGAAGCAAAAGTAAAAGCTCAGAAGACCTTCCCCCTATCACATCTTATTCCCTGGCTCAATTCCTTCTTTTCTGACTCCTCTACATCCTTCTCTTCCAGCAGAACAGTGGGATGGGGAATGGGGTGGTAATGGTAAAGTCCGTAACAGTTCTCTGCCACTTGTTCCTCCTCATACTTCTCTTCTGCTTTAGCCTGTGTCCTCCATGGGCTGCAGTCCTTCAGCAAAGAAACTGCAAACCAGCAAACTCCAGCATCGAGTCCTCTCTATGGGCTGCAGCATGGAGAACTGCTCTGGCATGATCTTCTCTGCAGGCTGCAAGGGGGTCTCTGCTTTGGAACCTGGGTCATCTCCTCCCCTTTCTTTTTTTTTTCACCTTGGTGTCTCAAGGGATACTTTTTGTTGTTTTTTTCCTGTCTTCTCTCTCTTGCTGTACAGCACATTTTAGAAACTTTCCTAGATACGTTTTCCCAGAGGTATCAGCACCTTGGCTGAGGGAATCAGCTGTGTCCTGCAGTGGGTCCCCTGGAGTTTGCTGGAAGTGGCTGTGCATGACAGGAGGCCTGCCCTGACCTCTTCTTATGCCTGCAGCACCCCAAGTGGCCAAATCTTGCCACTTACAACGAGCAAAAATATGTATAATGGAACTTGATAATTACTCTGAATATTCATGTAGAAAATAAGACAATCTTATCATTACAAAGACTGGAATTCAATGTTGAATATTTGGGTTGATTTACATATTTATGTCAGAGTTGTAAATAAATATGAACAAAAATTTTGTATTAAAAAAATACAGTTTGAAATATAAGTTGTTCTTTAATTACTTGCATATATATATATAATGCACATGCATATAGACATACATTTACATATATATGTGTATTTTATATGTTTATGTATACATGCATATACATATAAACATTATCGCTATAGTTCAGATTTCTCTGTGTTCCATACTGTGAAGTATTAAGGAATCATTAATCTAACAGAATATGGAAATTCTGAACTATATTATAGCTTGAAATAATAGTTTCAATGATTTTGTTGATTTGAAGAGATAGTCTTGGAGAAGACCCAAATTCTAACAAAAAAGACTGGGCTGCTGATGGTCCACATTGTTCACCTTCATGAGAAATAACATTTGTACAAATAGAGAATAAATATTAATCATTTCAGTCATGGAAAAGAAAAATGTGAAAGCTGAAAAGAATGAAGTTAAACAGAATTTATCTGTATAATGAAGTTATGATGGGGCAAATATCTTACAGGATACATTACTTAGGCTACGTGAACAAAGGTCTAGAAAAGGAGACTTATGAAAAAGCGTGGTTGTTCACCTCGGAGAAAAACAACATGATAGGAAACTTGGCAGACATACATGTTGCCTGTGTTTATGATTTTCTGTGTGTATATAAATGTATACATAGAACTGTTGTAGAACTTCAGTGTTCTGCCTACCTGGTCTTGTTAAGGGGGAAAAAAAAGTGCTGTAATTGCAACAATGCTCAAACAAAACATTACATTTTTTTCTTTGGCAGTGGAATAGAGTGCTTGGTTTGATCCTGAATGTCAGCAATTTCACAAGGGCACATCATTTCTAAAAATGAACAGTTCCACTTTTAGGCATCCTGAAATCCCTTCTTAGAGTAAGTTTTAATGAATCTTCAGCTAGGAAAGACGGGAAAGATCAAGACAGTAATTATATTGAAAAATTTTAGATACAACCTTTCAGGATGTTCAACTACTTCTGGGTTTTAGTTTTAATATACAACAGAGATGGTGATTTTCTATTTCAACCTTAGAGTCCCAAAAATATAGAGGATAAATAATTAAAGTGCAGGGACAAATCATTCTGGGACATTAAGCGGTTCAGTTATGAAAAGGTCAGCTTCACACAGATAATAAAGTTTTGATTACTTTTCTAAAATCTGTATGTAGAGTTACACTAAAAATCATGCACATCTTGAAAAAATATCATTATTTATCCTGAAAAATATTACAGAATATGAAACTTAACCTCTCATCAAACAGCTAACATGTTTTTTCCATCATTCCCCATAAAATGAAATGTTTCAATAAAAATAAAGAAGGCTTTTAATAGATAAATAAAGATAATTTTAAATATATACCTCACATTTAGGCTTCTGTACAGGTAAGACAAAGGTGTCTACAGATTTTCAACATGGCTTTTTATGTCCAAATTCGTAACACTCAGAGGTTTTTTTTAATGTCTACTGAAATTCTTTAAAGTCACAGTCAATTATGTACACAAGGAAATTAATGAACAAGGCCTAGCATCTAACAGGCTGGCTTTGCTCATCAAGAGTCTAATGGTTAGTGGGAGATTCCACAGCTGGTTGGCTCCAGCCTGAGGAGAAGGCAAGAAATATGTTGGGATCCATTTATACAGACTCATAAATAATCTCCTAACAGAAAAAACAACACTCGTTTTATTCAATACCCTAAATCCCAGTGGGATTTACTAAGGAAAATATCTCAGAAAATTTTTCACAAAAAAGGAGAAGACCTTTAGTTTTTAAATGGTTTCTACAGAAGACATTGAGTTCTGAAGGACATAGTGAGGATGAAAAATACTTGTAATCTGCAGAGCAGTGAATGCCACATTCTTTATACTACATTGAAGAAAGAGGTATCTTTTCTGCTTTTAAATGTTAGACTGTGCACATACTCCCTCCTCAGAGGGAAACAAAGGCTTTTTATCTCCATCCATAGGCACATAAGGGTCATGAGATCAGGGCAAAAAATCCACACCATTTTTTATCTCCATTCCCAGGCTTTCAACATAGTTTGCAACCTAATGATGATCCCTACCAACATTCCCTAGGCACAATAATTCAGTAAAGTGGCTGATCTTTATCTCAATTCCTAGGATCTTTTTCAGGGACTCAAGACCTACAAAAAATCTGATACATGATGTCTAGGATGAGCATGCCTTTGTTGGGCTCTTTAGGTGCCCTGAAGCTCATTATACATTTGCATGACATTCTCTGTGAGATACAGGGGACAAATATTCCAGGAGGTTCAACAATCTGTTAGACAATAAGGATAATGCTGACTCTTTAACAGTTACTTCCTTTTTCCATAAATTTCAGCATTCCAACCAGTTTTAGAAAGAGGATGTGCTACTGCAATCTCTTTTGCTGCTGGCCTTATTACTCTCAGTCTTCTAGTGGCTATGTGTGTCTTATCTTGCTTTACTTCCTTTCATATTCTCCTTGCTTTTTTTGTCACATCATTCATTATACTTTGTGGCTCTTTCTCTACTTATTTTTGGTAATTCTAGAAATATTCCATAGTCTACCTCCAATTGTATGTGCCTTTTTTCCCAAACCTACATGAGCAGGGGAATACACATAAGCAAGTGCATACTGACTCTGAATCTACATGGAATAGATTGTTGCCTCTTTGGCATGATCTTCTCAATCTTACAGAGAAAGTCACATATCCCCAAGTAAGCTTTAACTTTTTTTTAGAAGATCTTGAGTTCTGTTTTCAAATAGAGCTCATTTCCCATCAATCAGATGAATGATAACAAATTTTAAAAAATGCTTATATTGATATAATCTGTTGTTTGTACTCAGCACAATATTTTCCCTTTAGGTCTGAAATTCAACAAATTCAAACTATCCAAAAATTTACAAAACATTATCACAACAGGAGTGTTTATAAGTACAGAAAATCAGCTAATTTTCTTTTCACCATAAGAGTCTTTTCAGAAAAGTCTCCAGGGTAACTATGATTTATCTTTATTCTTGGTTAATTGAAGCTTTCATATTTTACATTGCCATTAATTTGTAAGTTAGAAGCTAAAGAAATTAGTAACCTTGTGATATACACATCCCTATTTTCTTCATCACATTCATAAAGAAAAAATAAATCTCTGCAGAGTTCGTCTGTAGTTATCACCAGTATTAGCCAAACATCTCATGTTCATGACACATTCTGAACTCACTGAATTTGCCAATTTGGGAATTTTCAGAAAGCTATGTCAATCATTTTTGGAGGAAAAAATACTCTTCTAAATGCACACCATAAATTGCCAGCCTGTCTTCTGAATGCGCTTTTTGGCATGTTATGGGAGCATATGATCTCAGCAAGCTAATTCCCTTTTATTATCATAATAGTTGATGTCAGAGAAAGCAAAAAGAAGCAGAGAAAGAATTCTTTATAATGGTAGGGGAAAGTTGGTTACATATTGAATAGATTTCTCAAATATTTTAAGTACCAAAATAGATGTTTTTAAATTATGTATGTGAACTTAATGAGATAGTGAGAAGTCTTGATTTGTTTAACACAAAAATTAGTCCAGTGCTTCTAAGCATTCTGCCACTGTTTGATTCCGAAGACAATGAATCTTGATGGATTTGAAGCTGTCCTTTTTCCTCTAAAATCCATAACTGATAAATATTTTTACTCTCCCTCCTCCCAAGGGCTTACCATAATTTTTTTTTATTGTGAGCACTACCCAGCTGGTCTTCGTGGAATATATTTTGTACCAATTTCACATGACTATTAGGTAAACGTATGCCTCTGTCTTGGGTTGAGCTGGCAAAACGCCAAGTGTCCAAGTCAGAGAGAAAGGGATCCTCCTCCCCCCCCACTAGCTAAGAGAAAAAGAAGAGGGAGAGGAAAAAACTCCCTCTAAACCAGGTTTATGCTGAAACTAGCTACATGTATTTATACAAAGAGAAAATTAAGAGAAACTACAATATAGCACACACTTACACAAGTTATGTATAACAAGAAATAACTTCCCACTCTCCAGTTAATACAAAGTCCATTACTCTAGATTCATAAGCACTCTAAAAGACACCCTGCAAGAAAGAGAAAGTATAACAACACAATATTTCTACTTCCCTGAACTCAAACAAAATGCAAGCAGCAGCAGCAGGAGCAGCAGGGCCTACTCTAGCAAGACAAGAGTCGCACTACATCCTGTCTGTACCTTCGGCCATAGCAGAACTGTCTAAGCCACTCCCGCACTCTGGATTTTACCCCTATTGAGATGATGTAATATGGCATGGAATACAATATTATTGGTTAGAAGAAATCAGCTGTTAGCTAGCCCAGCTCAGCTCAAGTCAGCTGACAATCCCAGGCCTGGTCTGAACTTTAAAGCCTAAATTTTTGCCTACTTGGCTAAACCCATGCCAGCCTCATTCTCCTCTCCATCAGCTTAAAGGGAGGCAGAGGCACCAGGGACAGTATGTGTCTGGAGATGCAGTATTGACATTAAAAACTTAAATAACCGCGGTTCCTGTAGCTCATCAAAATGTAGATAGACAGGTTGATACCATTCTTGAATTTTCAAATGGAAAACTAGAGTTTCTCTACTTTTTTATAGTTCTCTAAAAATTCTGGTAAAGCACTCTTACTCCAAATCATACTTAACCTGTGATTTTCTTCCCTGTCCTTCTTCAAAACCAAAATTCCAACATAACTTCGTTCTTCACAAAAGGATAGTGGTCTCCACTATTTAACCTCTCATATTACATTGAACAAATGTTAAAAAATAGGGGTTTTTTACAAGTCAGTGAAAGTGTTTCACTTATTGCAACTACAAACACTTAAGATCATATAATGAATTCAGTAGTTAAAAAAAAATCTAGAACTTTCCTTAATCATCTAGAAGAACAGAGAGATTGGACAGACCTTTAACTAAAGAACATGAAAAAAAACCTGAAGAACAAATGTTCATAGAGCAGTAGTTTTTTGTTAAAGAATCCATAACCAAATGCAAGACAAAAAATAAGATAGTTTAAAGAAAATAGGACTATAATATTGGTTTTAAAAAGAATATATAACTTACCTTACACAAGCTGTTAGTCTTTTCAAGCTATTCACACTGAAAGACTCCTACAGTGACATATCACCTAAATTTAATTTTTCCAACATTCAGCACTATCTGAATTAATTGCCTAGACTTCATTTTAAAATCAGAGGAAAGAAGTTAATTATTTCCCTCAAATATCCACCTCAGAATAAGGTAAATCACATATGTGATGCAACTCCTGTGATTTTAAAGGGGAACAAAATTCCACAATCTAGATAGCATCCAGTATGAACATCATCCAAAAAATCAATTGTATGGACCTACGTGTTCATAAAAGCCTAAAACTCAACTGTGGTGCTGAGATTAATATATATATATGTTTACTCAAGGAGTGACATGCTCTTTAGATAGTTAGTACCTCTCCAAAGTATTTGAAAAAAATTTCTAGACTTTTTCTCCACTGTGGTATTTGTAAATTTCATCCATTCAGTCCTTAAGTAGCAAAGAAGGGATAAAAATATTTTTTTCATGTTAATATAATTCAGTCATTTTACCCACATTATGAGACAAATGAACTTACAGTGAAACTCAACCTTACAAAATTAAATCCATGTTATTAACTTGCAAGATTCAACCATATGTATAGTACTAGGCAGTGTTAAAAATGATGTTCATAATAATTCTGGCCTCTGTTTTTCTTCCAAGGGGCCAATTTAGCTAACTGTGGGTAAGGTCAGTTGGACACCAGAATCTTCTTAGTACTCGACAAATCTTTAGTTCTAGATTGGGTAAAACTTATTCTAGGAAAGCCAATTCACCCTGTGAGCGGAATGACAGGCTGATGTAACTATATCATTCTTATACCTCAGCATGCTCTTTCAGAGTAGTACTATACCTTCCTGTGTCTCCCAAGATACACAGCCCTGGTGAAAAAAAAAAAAAAAGGGCTGCTTCATTTTCTATTGAAATCAAGAGGAATACTGTAATAAATTCCTGCAGGAAGACTTTTGGGGTTCTCCTTAAGCATGCAATACACATGCCATATAACAAAATATATAGCTGTGCAAGCATGTTGCCAACAACAAATATGTCATATTATGATTAACAATGAAAACATGTAGAAAGGGGAGCAAGACATACATATGTAGCAGACAGTCGCTAGAGAATATGCGTTACAGTAGTTGCTTCTCAAAGTTAGAACCAGCAGCTTGTGTCAAAAACAAACATTTATCTTATTATTTAAAAGGGCTGAGCTTTGCATTATTGTAGACATTGCCAAGACAAGATAAGCTTATGACAGGCATATTGAAGCCATTATGTACGGTATTGTTGAAAATATGACAGGCCATAACTCTTGTGAAAGTCTCCTTGCATATTAATACAGAATTCAGCAGACAGTTTTGAAGAAATTAAATGCTTTGACAGAGTAAATTTGGTCTTTGAGACAAAGACAAAATGTGGTTTTCAAAGCTCCCTACTCTCTCTTTTAGTGGAAATATTAAATTACAGTGCAACAGTATTTGTTTCCTCTGACAGGGGATACAGCTTATGTGATGCTTTGCAAGTATGCATCCTAGACATCACACTAGATATTTCTATTTTAGATATTATCAGGGCTATTTTTTTTTGGGAAGGGGAGGGGGGTGTATTCAAATAGAAAAACTTAAGCAATTATGTGCAAAACCCTAGAATAATTACCCAAGTATTTTGTACACTACTCAAGGAACTAAGATTTGCTTTACTGAATCAAAATATATATGAACACAATAAAAATGCTTTTTCTAGTGAATACTTTTAATGGCAATATCAGAATCCAATTAGTAAAAGTCAGGATTCCACCTCTGTGCAAATCTAATGCATTTTGCAAAGAACTTGTGAATTCATCCAGAATTCATCACCAAAATGAAGGAATATTTTCCATTCTGATGATGTTCAGTAATATGAGCAAATAACAATTACTCTGAAATTAGATGTTGAATGAGCTTGTAGCTTAGAAGCAGCATGTCACCGACACCAAGAAGATGAAAAATATCCTGTTCATTTCACAGAAAGAATTATATATATATATATAGATAGATATATATATGTCTCCTTAGAAGTGGTAAGTTTGGTCATCAATGAAACTTATAATGATTTAACATAGTTAGGGTTACATTTCCTGGGTACAAAATGTATCTCCTAATTTATATAAAACCAGCCCCTTATAAGCACATTACTCCTACAGAAAAAGAACCAGGTAAGCAACTGAGTGAAATGTTTCGAAAAAAATAGGTTTCTAAAGGACATGCCAAGGTTAATTTCCAGACACTGTTTTGAAAAAGCTAAACAAATTTACCAGCTCTAGAATAAAAGTCCTACTGTGAAGCGCTTCTCAAGCCCATTGTCATGGACTGTCCCAGTTCTTATTATGTCTTCTTGAATTATTTGAGGGAGTGTATTTTAAATAAATATTTAAAAATTCTATTTTAACTCAGGGTCATTTAGGGTGGGGGTAAAAAGCATATTTGACATTTGTGTACTACATATGCCTTGACTTGAGTAAGTCTAAAGATCTATATTTTGTGTATAAAGACATTAAACGCAAAATGTCTTTGGCCAGCAGCCTGATTCACAGACACCACAGTTTTCCAGAGACTTAAAAAATATTAACACAATTTCACTGTTAACTTTGCTTATTTTTTTAACTGATGAATAAGGCTCAGTCTGTAGAAATTACTAGTATTAACTAAATCAAAAGCTCTTCAACTAATGCAAATTTGTAGGACTTATCAGAAATATTACTGAAGTTCAGAGAGAAGATCAGTGGGAAAGGGGAGTGTTAAGAACCAACCCATCAAACTCTTTGGGTTTTTTGTTATTTGTGTGTGTCTATGTGTATGTGAATGTGGCAAATAATTTCTCATCACTATCACATTGCTGAGCTAATTCCTTTAGCCTTTCTGACTCATGGAAGCTATGGGCCTTGACATATCTTACAGTATTCCTCCACCTTGCAAAGTGATCTGAAAACCTCCCACATTAAGAAACACAATTAAGTCACTGAGGCATGAGAAAGACATAAGAATATTTTGCACATCTTGTCTATAATTTGCATTTGTCTTCACAGAAAATACTGGAAAAAAAACTGTGACTGATGAATTTTCTTCTGCTTTGGAAAGAACATTCTAGGGAATAACTAAAAAGTTTTTGCTCTTTGGAGCTTTTATTTTTCTTTCTGTAGTTCAGGAAACAAATCCCAACAGTGAAGACTGACAAAATTCCCTTGGGCCACAGGCCTCAGTGAGTTTGTCTTCATCACTTGAATGATGGATCCAGTACTTCCACTAAAGCTTTTCAAATGTGGCATGTGGTTTTGAATGGAGTTTAGACCAGGTAAATTTCAAAGAAGTCCCAATCCCAGTCTTATAATTTACTTTGGTAAAATAGATTATTGACTATGTAGCTAAAATATTTCTACAAAAGAGAGAAATTGAAAAAAGCACTACTCTAGTACACAAAAGTGCAGTTCCTCTTTAGGCAAGTCAGCTCTTTCCTTCAAATCTCTCCCACAACGGTGAGTGGTCTGAGTTATCTTACACTACTGTCTTTCAAAGGACTCTTTCCTGCCTCTCACCTGTCTTTCCCTTTTCAGTATTCTGCATGTTTTGTTCTTGCAGAAAGAATCTATATGTGAAAAAAAAAAAAAACAACTTTCTCATGAAACACAGTTGTTGGCTATTTTTTCCCTGGTATCTGGATTTTGTTTTTCTAGTTTCCAATTCTCTTTCCTGCTTTTATTGTGTCCTCTGACCAAACTTTCTGACAGTATTCAATAATTATTACATCAATTAAAGGGTTCACTATTTCCCTGAAATAAAATTTTGGGATGTTGGTCATTCATTCTCTAGAATATTTCTTAGAAATATTCACTGCACATTTTTAAAATTCCATTTATAACTAACTTTTATCTTGCCACAGTGATCACACACACCATGTTGCTAATGTGTGTGTGGCTTAACTTGGCGAACAAAGATTTGGGAAGGGCTGTCCCCACGTGGGTGTGCCCTTCCAGCCTGCGCAGTGGATTTTAGGTGAGGCTCAGCGTGCACAGAACTGGCCCCACAGTTTAAGTCCTGAGGTTCATCTGCCACTGCCGAGCGAGCTTGGACAGTGCCAGTGAAGTCCTCAGGACTAGAACCTACAGCACCCGGCATTTCCCAGGGGGTCTCCCATCCAAGTACTAATCCGGGGCTGACCCTGCTTAGCTTCCGAGATCTGACGGGGTCGGATGTCAGGGAGGCATTTAACTGCCTATGTTGCTAATACAGCTGACAGATGTGGCAGTTCTAATGCTTTTACTTATCAGACACAATGGGTGTGTTTTTGCCACAGCTTTTTCTGCTTTGAGGCCTGGAAAGTACAAGTATAAAATCATTACTATAAAGATAAATATATCTTTCCCTTTCTAGTTTTTCTCTCTTCCTGAACTACTGTCCAAATCAAATATATGAAAGGTCTTGCCCACAATTTTTCTGTTTCTCCAAAAATTACAGGCCTGCTTGTCTGTATTTACTGTGACTCCTAACTACAGAAAACAGTGGTTAAAGGTGCTTCTGTTACCCTGTGCAGGAATCTACATATGACTAAGAATATGCTTTCTAAACATAGTTAGACTACCTCTATGTACCCAATGCTAAACTATGTAGTCAATTAATAGCAAAATGCAGACAGGCCTTAAGTGAAAATGGAATTTGAAAAATAGTGTAGATCTTTAACGCATCTTACCCTGCTAACAATTATCATCAAATCATATATTAGCCTTTTTTTTACCTTTCTGAGTCAAGCATATAAAACTGATTTCAAGAGCATTTTCTATTACCCAGTCTTTCACAGAATGTATTTAGAGGCAATTATCCAGTAATAGCAATTATATCCTTTCATTATGAAACTGAGACTCTGCAACAAAAGGGAGCATTGCCATACTTACTTTTTTGTAAGTTACATAGATAATAACCAGTTCAGTAATAATAACAATTTAGAATTTTCTATCACTATAGAATAGTATAAGTGCTCTTAGCCTTTTTATTGACAAGAAGCATTGAATCCCTCCATTGTTTTCACAAAGTTTATGAGATCTTTGTCACAATAAAATAAAACTCTTTCGTGTAACATACTGAAAAAATGAGTTCTCTTTTGTAAAATTCATTCATTTTACTGCATTGACAGAATAAACTGTTCCTTGCTGAAAAGATGAAACTCCTGCCCTGCTGCAATCAATAAGCATTTGAAATTTGAATTAATTTAATTCATATGGATCAAATATTAGATTTAGATTGGAGATGATCTATGTAACTCCATGAGTCGTTTTTGCATAGATTCATGCATGAAGGGAAACTACAAATTTAGGTGAAAAGAATGAACATAGGTTCCACCTGTTGATTGCTTCATTAAACCTTCTAGCAATTTTATTGCTATGAGAACAGAAAGCAGAAAAAAATATTAGTATCCAATTACTGCGCATATAGAGATTATTGCATACTTCAGCAGAACTGACACCTGCATTTACTTCCATGTACATTGCAGCACCTCTTATCTCTATGTGAAACCTAAACAGAATACAGACATTCATCATGGTTTCATGCGTAAGTGTCTGTAGATATTTATTTTAACACACTGAGAGAATTGGGACAGTGCAGCCTGGACAAGAGAAGGCTCTGATGGATCCTGTAGCAGCTTCCAGTACCTACGGGGGCCTACAAGAGCTGGAGAGCTACTTTTTGCACGGATATGCAGTGATAGGACAGGGGGGAATAGCTTCAAACTGAGAGAGGGTAGGTTTCCATTAGATGTCATTTAGAAATCCTTTACTGTGAGAGTTCTGAGGCACTGGAACAGGTTTCCCAGAGAAGTAGTGGATGCCCCATTCCTGACAGTGTTCAAGGCCAGCTTGGATGGGGATTTGAGCAATCTGGTCTAGTGGAAGATGTCCCTGCTCATGGCAGAGAGGTTGGAACTTGATAATCTTTGAAGTTCCCTTCCAACCCACTTCTATGATTCTATTACACCTCTTTGTAGCTCCTTCTTTATAAATGTGCAGTGTTTAATGACTTATTTTTGCTTTAATTAAAACAAAAGTTAGTATTCAAGCTTGTCAAAAGTCAGCCATATTCATCATTTGTCTATCAACCACAGGAAGAAGACAGAACTTTCTTATGTATTGGATTGCAACTTAACCCCTTTTCAGTTTTTAGGCTCAGCTTCAGGTATCTCAATATCCAAATGTAAAGGGAGCCATACATTTCATTTTCCCTCCAAAAACTTTTTTAACTAATAGGTATTATTTTTTGCTGTTGGAGGAGGCTAAGGCTAGTCCCTTATGCACAAACCCACTATCCAGGCCTGACAGGCTAGCCAAGGTCGCTCTACCCTTGAGGCAGCCTGAAGGCAGGTAAACAACCTCGGAGCTGGGGAAAAACAGCGCCCTCGTGGTGCCAGCACCGTGTGGCCAGCTGCATGCACAGCACCCCACTTCCAATCAGCGCGGCGCTGCTGCCTCATGGACAGAGCCTCTAACCCAATCATAAATTGTTGTTGTTCGCATGTTCACCACAGAAAGTTATATTAACCTGTTTATCCCTTAATAAAGAAGAACATTCCTGTTGTTGTTATTGGATGCAAGGCTATATCTCCAAGAGAACACACCTTGACATCTGCGCCAGACCCAGGGTACCATCGCGGTGACTAGCGAGGGCGCGATAAAAGACCTCTCGTGGAGCACTTTTCCCCAACATTTTGGATCTCATTAACCAAATTGAAAAAGTGTTACTATACAAAAAAAACTTCATTCCAATACCCATGCAGATTGAATTAAAATTTACAAGAGGAAGATGCTCTATCTGCAATTTCAACTTATGTTCACAACTTGAAAAGGACAGCTTTACAAAAGCTGTCTTGCTCTTTGTTTCCCTACAACCAACAATGTATAGCTTTTAGAAAAATCACACATATTATGTTAATTTTTTCAAAGTTAAGATTCCTTCAGTTTCTGATTTATTTTAACTAAATAGATCGCCAATTTTGTCCTCATCTAACTAACAAAAAATGGCACATTCTTGCAATTCTTAAGCATCCTAACTCTAAATTCACTTCTGTGGGAGTTATATCTATGTAAGGGCTTCAGTCTTGCACCATAGCAAATCTGCAGGACCTAGTATTGACACACAATGCTAAAATATGAAATGCAGACCATATATGCCAAATCATCCTCCTTGTCCATGGTGCTGACACCTTCCCCATTGTCAAGCAGGTCCTACAAGCAAGGTAATTACAGTCCCATTTTTTCTATCATTTATATTCAGCTATTCCATCTGCTGACATAGCTCTTTGGGAATTTATGTCTCTTGCTTTCATCAGAGGAGTTTTTATCAGGTATGGCCTGGAAGGAACCAGGTCCTGATAACACAATAAGGAAGCAAGATCAATCTTGAAATAAAATTTAAGGTATTATTTATCTAAGAGATAGCAGATAATATTTTTCTCTTATTTTATAAAAGACTCTATCACAGAATCCTACCTGGATGAAGTGTGACAGGGGCAAAGCAATTGTGGTTTTTGTTTGTTTGGGGTTTTCTATCCAAAATAGACTCATTACAGGCAGTAAAGTGAGAAAATCTAAACAATCCTCAGGCTCTTTCATATATTTCTTTTTTTTCTTTTTTCTTTTTTTTAATTCTGAACCAAATCTGCAGATTTTTTTTTCATTGGTCTGGAACTTTTGCTCCAAAATTACTTTGTTTCCATAAAGTAAGCCTCAGAGCAGTGATGCAAGGTGACTGTATATTTGAAATCAGAATTTATTTTGACTATTTTCATTTGGTTTTCTCTCTGAAAGTTCAAGCTGAAGTGAGGATCTTTACTCTTTTAGGATGGTCATGTAAATTACTTTCTTTATTAACATATGACCATATACTCCTTTGAGGAACATTCAGTTTACATGATGAGCCCATGTTCTACATCTGCCACAGGAACTTAACACTAGAAAACTCAGAATGAAAAATACCCTTCTGATTAATGAAATTGATAACTGTGGACAACTTAATAAGTACACACTAGTCAACAGCACATTGGTGGTGACACATTCCCAAGACCCATATCCAGTCTGGTCCTGAGCATAGCAGAAGGCAATAGACTCCTCTGTGACAAGGATGCACCCGATACCTGAAAAACAAGGAGCCAAGATTTGCAGCATCTTTCCCTTTAAGGGCAAACTCCTACTACAGCAGAAAATGGCTAAGGACCCTGAAACTGCATTATAGTAGACTGACACAGAGTGAGGGTCCTGATATTCCCTAGGGTTATCCATTATTTCTGTCGGCTTGAAGCAATTGCAAAGAAATATTTGAGATTACCTAAGTTGTCTCAGTTGTTTTATGGAATTTGAAACCTCTGTGTTAGGTCAGGCATATCTGGCAAAGCTAAAAACAGACAAAATGTGTCCAGCAGGTGTCGATTCCGCATAGTAACCCCATGAATTAATATTTTCAATGATGATCAAGGAGGAAAAGCTCACTCACAACAACTCAGTGACCAAATCTGGGTATAGGTCAGCACTGTCTCCTGGAGGGCCATGAATGAGCTAATGCATTGCTGATTTTTCACCGGACTGCATTTCTGTCCATACTTTATTTCCTCACATTGAAATTTAGCACAGCTGCACAAGCATCAAATTTTAAGTCTTTAGATTTCAGAAAAGTAAGGTATATACAGAAAATGTGGAAAGTTTTTGGGTCTGGTGAAGCAGTAAGAACATATCCCTGTGCACAAGAGATCAAGAGAAAGCAAAAATCTCCATCTAGTTCCTGCCCTATACACTTTTATGGCATCAGTAGTGTCTCTGTACAGCTGAACTCTTCTTTAGACACTTGTAATGGCCAAGGAAAATAACAGAAGATCAGGGGAACAGGAATACCATGAACAGTCAAATGTTAATAAAATGAAATCCGTAGGAAGAACAAGGAGAAAAAGAATAATGGCAAGAAAAAATGAACACTTTAAAAAGAACACTGAAACTATATATTAAGAACTGTAAGGAAAAACTTAGGTCACCAGCAAAAGTTTTACTCAAGAAGTGAGAAAGATAAAAAAATTACTATTTATTCTCTAACAGAACTGAAGCAAGTACTCTGCGGAAAGCTTTGTGTTCTATTTTTTTCCAGAGTAAGTGAAACTTGTGCAAAATAGAAATTATTTAATTAAAAACTAAAACCCCCATGTATGCTTGAGTGCATAATGCTGCCCCTACTGTTTTCTGATGATTTCTGCTTCTGCTGTTCCAGACCTTTGATCTTTCTTTGCCCTTCTTTTCTCTAGGTAAAACTTTCAGTTTCCACTGATCCAGTTCTTCAGTGACAGAAACAGAGACAAGTAATATTAAAATGAGTCTTGTAGTGATCTGTTTTATTAAAAAAAATTTAAAAAAAAAGAATGAGTCAAGTAATTGTCTTTTTTCTTTTGCTTATTTTTCCTATATTCATGCTCTGTCTTTTATTATTATTCTTATTTTATTTTAATTTTTAATTTTTCCCCTTTTTGTGTTAATTTTTAGTCCTCTCTCCACATCTTCTGCATTGCAGGGTAGTCTCTTCTTCTGGACCTCTGGTCATAGTTCCTGTCCATTTTAAGCCTATTTGTACTGTATAGTACACATGACTGATAAAAAGAACTTAGAAAAGGCATGTCTAATACCTGTGTAATTTTTATGCTACCAAATAATGCTGTCTGCAATTCTAGCATAAATCAGTCATGCAAGTTCTTATCTAGACTCCTTTCAAATAATATTTGATGGTGAAAGTACTCATAGCTGAATTTATTCAGAAAAGTAACATCACCAGGTTAAATAAAACTCTTCAGTAACATTAACTGATCACAGGTTATTTTCAGAAACATTTTTAATACAATACAGATTACTCATTTATTTAAAGAAACAAAGTCTTATTTCTTAAATTGAACCAATGAAAATTCCAAACTTAGATGCATAAATAGTCCTATTGTATTGCCTCAGCTCTGGCATGAAGGATTTATTTTCAAAGAAATAGCACCTTGAAGCTTCTTTCCATGGAGCCCTGACTTCTCTAGCAGTTATCACATGTTTAATACAGAATATGTTCTATATGTTTTATGTGTTTTATGAACATTTTTATACACGTTTTATATGTTGTATACTTTTTTCATTGAATCTTTGTAAATTAACAAAACTTTCTACTGCATTTGGACATTTTAGTGCATGACTTCTCATTCCTCAACAGTTCACTTAAGCCAGGCACCTATTCATTTTATAAGTGACAACATCAATTGCAGTTTTCTTATGAGTTTACTTTCTGCTTAAGCTGAGTATACTGAGCTAACAGTGATCAAAATACAAAATATCAAACAGTGGGCTGTACAGTATGGGAGAACATGGATTTTTTCTGAGATCTCTCCTCTGCTCTGCTCTGCTCTGCTCTTTCCACTCTTATTTTTTATTTTCCCTTTCTGTCTCTCCTTTAGCCATTTCATCTTTTCCCTTTTCCCCTTTTCCTTTCTTTAAATTACACCAGGGAACTTTGTGTGGGTATTTGTCACATCGTATTTTAAAAGAGAGCAGATATTTGATTATTTGATCTCTTCTTTCCCAGGAGCTGATAACCCTCCCTGACAGCAAAAGAAAAGGTTTTGGTTCAATGACTTCAAATCTGATGCGCAACGAATCTCTTAATTTTGAGTCATCTTCAATTCTGCCTGCATATCTCTTCCTATGACTGGGGCAGGAGCACAGGGGAAATAAAATTCTTGTAGATACTCAAATTTCCCTTTAGTCCTTCAACAATTCAACTAAGTGTAAACTATTGTCATTCTCTTGTGAAACTATTAGTGGCCCACAAATGCATGGGTTCTCATCATGGCCTAAATTAGTCAGTGCTTTTTTTCTCATACAACAGCCTGGAGTTTATCACAATACCCAACTTGGAAATGGTATTATAAATTCAACATTAGTTGCTTAGCTCTAATAATCACAAAAAAATCAGTGTCTCATATTTATTTCCTTGACAGAAGAATTTAAACAAGTTTCTAGTGCATATAACTTAATCCTCATTTAAAAATCCAGATGTAAATGTGATATGTTTCTTCTATTAGTATACACAGTTACTTAATAGCAAAGGGTCTACGAAACTATATGAACTAAATTCTTTATAAATCAACATGGATATATGCTCCCACCAGCTTTGTTGCCTAAAATCAACGAAAAAACTTTTAAGACAATATTACTACAGGGAAAATAGAGAGCAGTTCTTTAATGAAAGCTTTCTTGTGCACAAAGTACACAGATGCACAGGCCCAGTGTAGGGTTCTTAAAAATTTATAACACTACTTAGTTGTCATATCTGGCAACTTTATCCAATCCAAGAACCTTTTACCCCTGGTATCACCCTCCGAACTGCCCCACTGGAGCGCCTCCAAGGGTTCTGGGACTTCTGTCTTGTTTTGTCTTGTTATTCTGGTCCAGATGCATGTGTCCCAAACATAATATCCTTTCTGCAATCTTGTCTGTTGAAAAGGCAGTTAAACAAAATTCAGGAATGTGGCACAAACCATGAGAAACTGTGAGAAACCTTGAGTGTGAGAAACTATACAGCTATAAAAAAATCTACAAATGTATAAAAAAATCTCCCTATATAAAATATATAAAAATCCTAAGGCATCAGCTTTCCACTAGATTTTGTGTTGATTTCAAACAAGTCTATCAATCTCATTAACAAATAGCTTGGGAATTTTTATTCTTTATTGAAACTCTGAGAAAAGCATAGTAAGTTATTAGGAATCTCCATTAACACCTAAATTTACCTTCTACTGATAGTCCTGTAGAGAGCTGGTACAATGTTATTAGTGGCAATTAAGTCTAGATGAATGGGAAAAGATGATTATATAATTCTCAGTTATATGCTTTTAAACTAAAAATGATATAATTCTTGATCTGATAGGGTGTTGTCCACTTCCTAATATTTCTTTGTCTCTTCAGTAATGCAAATGGCATGTCTTGCCATTGGAATTGAGAGACATTTTTCACTATCAGAATCAATTCCTTCAACTCCACATAATTCAAACTATTTAACTGTCTTTCAGATTCAGTATGTGCCAGAGAAATCTTTTAGGAAATATGAAAAAAGAAAATAGTTGATTGTTTCCAGAGATATGGAGCAAAAATTTGGACTTCTTCCCATTTCAGCATTTTGGCAGCCTTATCTTGGTTTAACTTTGGTGCTTTGCATTGTTCAAGGAACTAGATTGCAAGAAACCACATCAGTGCCATGTCATTTTTGTGCAAAACTAATAAAAATACAGAATACAGGACATTTCAGAGATAGTAGGGAATTATGATAATTTTCTTTACCCTCACAATTCCTATGGATAGGTAGTTTGCAAATGCATTCACCTAGTGTAATATATCCTCATAGAGAATTTGACATCTTCTTACAGCTCCAGTGTGTTTCATCTGACTGCACTGAGCTTGCTCTAATGGTAACTTGCACTTTTGAACACTTTTCCACACAGGGAATCAATGCAAAATAGTTTCTGTGCTCTGAATCCCTGCCAGGTTTACTTTTTTTTGAAGTTGTATCCCAGGCTGCTCAGCTGCTTGGTCTATGGTTTGTCCTATATGGTATGTACTGAAGTTTAATTTTATGATTGTCTGGTTTTTCTGTTGTGTTGTATTCTTGACCAGCTCATGAGAGGGAAAAAAAAAACAAACCGCAACCCCCCCCCCCCCCCCCCCCCCAAAATGCAGCTCTTTAGTTTGTATATTTTCAGAATCTGAAACCCATGTAGTGAATAAGACAGAAACTATAGTAGGAAAGGTACCTGATTCCAGCTGGAGAACTGAATGAAACTCTCACAAGGAACTGAATTTTATGACTTTTTTTTTTTTATTTTAATGACCTAGTAAACTTGATAATGTCCTTTGAATGCAAGATTCCCAGCAAGATCAAAATATTACTTACATTTTTAAAGCTGATTTTAGGAGATGGATGTGATGTTGTTAGACCAAACTTGTGGTTTATTTTCAAGCTTTGGTGAAGCCTCTCTAGTCTACAAAGCAGCTTTTCATTTTATGATATTGCAGAAGATATATTTTCTAAAAAGCTTTTTACAAAGTGCATAAAAATAAAATATTTCCAGTGAAAAATGCTATATTTTTCTCAACCTTCCAATTTTATGTTTTCTTTAAGTGACATTAGTGAAATTAGAGAAAAACATGTAGTGCTGCTTTTTCTGAAAAGTATACTTCCAAAACCTGCCATATGAGTCATCACCTTCTACTATTCAGAGATTTACATAGTTCCTAAGAAATTTTCTACAGAACTTAAAAATGGATTTGTTTTTTTTTTCTTACTAGTGTTATAAATCTCCCTATGAAAGGGACAGCTGAGAAAAGCCATTCTTTAAGTGTGACAGTGAAGAGCCTACTCCACAAATTTTGTTCCACAAGATCTCAAAGGAGTACACTGACATGGAATACAGACTGTCTCTCCACAGTAGTTTGGTTTAAGTCAAAAAGTAATTTCACCACTATGCATCTAGGGCACCATTCATTTAAGCTATCATGGCCTGTCCTGTCCAAAATGACATCCTAGGCTTTCCATAGTCAACAGAGAGAGAATTACATCATTCTAGGACACATTACTAAGGTAGATGATGTTCCTTTCTGTACAAGAACATGTTTATATTTATTCTGTAGAAGTTATGTGTTTAAATATTTAGGCATCTAACATTTGGATTATTAAACTGTGGAGAGAGAGGGGGAGGGAAGCGTATGAGTTGCATTCCTCTCTTCATTATTAAGCACCTTCCTCTATAAAGAAAACTAAAGTGAAACATCATATCTTATTGTATTGCATAGTAAATTTCCTGTGAAGTTATTTATTTTTTATGTAAAGAATTAAAAGCATCTCTTTTAAAGTTAGTTAGGAAAACAAGAAAAAATCTAATATGGTTTTAATGTTGAAGCATTAAAAATTAAAATTCTGGAGACTAAGTCTGTATATAGAGATATTTTTCATTGTCCTAAACACAAAAGCAATTGTTTTTTGACTTGCAAAATTACATATCAAAAATTATTCCAAAAATTATTTCTTATGAACAACTGAACAGTTGAAAAATACAGAGGTGAAAATTTACATGTGACATAATATCAATTAAATTTGAGAAAGAAAGGTAGAGAAATATATTTTCTGGAGTTGTGTTTCTCCCATTGTTTTAGGAAATCCATTCTACTTGGGGACATCAAAAGTACTAAAGGGAGAGCCATGTATTATGGTGTTCCCCAAATCCATATCCAAGAGAGCAATGTTTTTTTCTAAATGCTGGAAAGGACATAGAAATCAAAATTAGGTGTACAAAGAGTGCTCACCCAGATTTTTGTTCTTATGTGGTATTTGTCAGCTCAGCACTCACTTTTTGAAGTAAAAAAGAGTGTGAAATAATCCCCAGCATAGACTTCAGGACAAAAGTCAGAGTGAAATCATTTGCCAAAAGTAATAGTTTTGATGGGGGTGATAGGGGAGGAAGGGGGTATAAACCAGGTTTCTAGGAAAGCCATCTGCCTCAAGTCCCGAACAGTGGTTCTAGTAGAATGTGTTAATGACAAACAACAAAACGTTTCTCTTACAATTATTAAGAGATACAAGGCACAAGCAACCAAAGCTTCTTGTCACAGCAGACAGTTCTTTTGGGTTTATTTGCACTTGCAGGAACAATGTTTGCATTCTGCATTGGAATCATGACAGAAGATGTAGTGGTCCTTCCTCGGAGAGAGAAGACTGCAGCAAGCAGTGCATCTCTGAGGCTGCACATTTTATAAGTCTTCAAGTACTCTTGATTTAGAGTTCATACTCAGCTCAAGCAAATCTCTATAGAACACATACCAAAAATATGGGCTCTGCCTGGGGAGAGATTATGACCCTACATAAATTGCTTCTTATATGAGAGTGTTTTATATTCAAGCCTTGCTCTAGGATGAAAATCCTTCCTAGTAGTTAGAAATTTAAACTCAGAAAGAAAACACAAGATATGATACCAGTCTGAGTCATGCCCACAGAGCTGCAAGGAAATGTTATTTGGACTCTACTGTTTTACAAGACCTATTATTTGCTATAAATGAAGCTTGTTTGCTTTATTAGTGCAATTGGGTGAGAAATGTAAACATTGTCTATTATTTTTCTCTTCCCCTAGTAAATACAGCATAATGTGGTTGTTTGAGACAGTGCAATGGAAACCCTTTAAAAGGTAGAGTCTAGGATACAAATAATAGTTCTGATCCTTGACTGTCATATAAGCTGTTAGCAAAAATAGCACAGCAGATAATCTGAATGAAAGGTAATGGTAAACTGGTGATGATAGGTTTCTTACAGAAGGCTGTACTACTACTGCTACTGTTGTGATTCATTGAAAGATTTCAGGACAGTTTAGTCTTTAATAATATACTTTAGAGGTAGTCACACCTCCTTTTAAGATAAGGGTGCAAAACCCATCAAAGATAAGGATGCAGAAGCATGAGTATCATCAGAATATGAAAAAAAGGCTTTCAAATATTGTCATCTTATAAAAAATCATTTTACTGGATTACCCTCTTGAATGCTCATAGAACAAAATTCTGGACCCAGTGACAAAATTACCTGTAACATCAGTGCCTGAAATTCTTTTAGTTTTATATTATCAGTTTTGAATTCTTCTTCTATGCTTTTTGCTTTTTTTGTGTGTGTGTTAGCAGTGATAATAAAGCCCCAGCTACATTCTCAAGTTTCCTAAATTTAATAGTTCCTTATTATACTCAAAGAATTTCTGCAATTTTAGTTGGTAATGTTAATCCTTCAAAAAGAGTTTTATTGTCTCTGGTGCATTTTTAAAAATATGTGAAATTAAAATAATTAATACCTACGAAGCAAATGCTTAACCATCTCACTGCAGCTCAAGGGATGTGTTACATATATGTATTTTGTATTCGGCTGTTCAAATACAACACTGAATATTGTTTACAGCAGCCTAACATATTTCTCCTTGTCTTAGTCCACCCTTATTTACACTTCCATATGTTAAAATAAAATAAAAATTAAAAAAAATAACAAACCATACAGAGAGAAAGACAGCAAACAACCAAAGATATTTTACTAGTGAGCCAGGGGTATGAGCTTGAATCTTACTCCAAGCAGCAAATCAATCAACAAATGAGTGTTGGAATACCTTGCCTTGACTGTCAAGGATGAATGTGATCCCAGTCCTGCCTCTAGCACAGAACCTGTCTTGTCATACAGGTTTGCTAATCCAGTTTGCAAATAAAACTGTTTTTCAGATTCATTGTAGGGTGTGACTTTACAGGATGATCAGTCACAGAACTATTAATATCAATGATTAAAATTTATATATATTAATGCAATTTAATCTTGAATACAGTTAATAAATTGATTTATAAGGCTATAAATTTATTGAAAGGTTAATGAAACTATTATTGGGACCCTGATTATTTTTTTCAAACCACTGTCTAAGTGGATGACGATGTGTAACATCTTCACAATTTTTTTATCTTCATTGGCAAAGCGTCCTTGCCTCTGCAGGTAGAATTTTTTAATGCTATATCTATATGGTATGATGTAGGTACAGAAAAATCAAAGATGAGCAATTCAGATCTATATAAGGCCCTGTGAGACTGAAAGCAGCTAAGAATAAACAAGGCCACAACTGCTGCAGACTGTTGGAGGACAAATCACTCCCTGGAAGTTTTTAGTAACTCCCTGGAGGTTTCTCATGAGAACTCCTCAGGTTTTTCACACTACACAGGAGATGTTCCTGAAAACATCTAGGATGAGTTCATATAAACATTGAACTTGTGAGATATAGATTTTAACCAATTAAAAGTTGTGGCCTGATGGTGTGAGGTTCAGTTTAGCCAATAGAATGTAGCTTTAACCCTATATAAACCGTGTGCTCTGTGTAATAAAAGGTCTTCACCGTAAACCTCACAGGTGTTGGGCGAAGTCCTTTCTCTTTGTAGAAAATTGTTTACTTTAGTATGACATTCACCTTTTTATCCAAGACAGTTATAGATGTGAGGATGCCACAACTATAGTCCTAGACTTCTGCGACACAGGTTGATGGGAAATTTGAATGTAAGTCTGATATTCCTAACCTAGTGATGTATGGAACTCTTTACCATTTATATTTTTTCAGGAAAACAGGCAGGACCATTGTGCGGATCACAGATTAAATGAATGGCAATGAATATCAGAACTAGAAGGATGTCGAATGCCATCTAGGGGCTTCCTTCTGAGTAATTTAATTTTCAAAAAAAACTACATCAAGTCTGATAATGAAAATAAAAAATAATCTAAATTTTATTATAGTTAAGAAAAAGAAAGATAATAAATTAAGAAATTAAATATATTCTGACTGGAAACTCTTAAACAGACTATCCACAAATCTTCTCAAAAATTTGAAAAAGCTCTAAGGGAAAATTGAAAAGTTAAGTATTGATTTCATTACACTGATTTGCTCTCAAAGCTTTGACTGTATGTAGCTGCATTGTCAGCTTCCTGAAAGCTAACTAGGCAAAGCACAGGTTTCTGTAGTCATTGCCACACGGCAGTGTTCTTCAGAAAGACACCACCATTCATACTGTTCAGTGTTTCTTCAGCTGTCCAGACATCTATTTTCATATGAATGTGCTCATAATAATTTTGTCTCAGTGTCTTGATCACAGAATCACAGAATCATTTAGGCTATAAAAGATTTCTGAGATCATCTAGTCCAACCTCTGATTGATCACCACCTTGTCACCTAGGACCATGTCACTAAGCACCATTTCCAGCAGCTTCTTGAACACCTCCAGAAATTGTGACTCCACAGCCTCCTTAGGCAGCCTGTCCCAGTGTTCCTTTCTGTGAAGAAATTCCTCCTGATGTCCAGCCTGAACCTTCTCTGTCACAGCTTGAGGCCATTTCCTTTTGTCCTGTCTCTGGTTGCCTGGGAGAAGAGAAAAAACCCCTTCTTGTTACAGCATCCTGTGAGGTAGTTGTAGAGTGATAGGGTCACCCCTGAGTGTCCTCCTCTAGGCCTAACCAATCACAGCTCAGCTCCCTCAGTGTGTCGTCATAGGACCAACCCTCTAGACCCTTCACAAGATTTATTACCCTTCTCTGGACATGCTCCAGCACCTCAATGTCTTTCTTCTAGTGAAGGGCCCAGAACTGAACAACAGGACTCAAGGTGTGGCCTCACCAGGGCTGAGCAAAGGAGGACAATTCCCTGGTCCTGCTGGCCACACTACTCTTGATACAATGATGAAAATTCATGAGAAGCTGCATGAAGAAACGAAGTTCTGTGGAGATAGCTGAAACCACCTCAAATGAAATGGAAACATAACTTTCTCAAATATATATATACTTGCATATTATATGCATTTTAAGAAGTAGTTTCTTGACCCATTCCATTTTTTCTGTGCTCTGTATAGAAATGGAAGGTAAGAAATACAAGTATTTCAGATCTGCCTGAGAGCATGAAATAAAAAAAAATTCTTGTTGTCTTTATGGGATTTTGCAAGCACAGGGAATCTTGAAAACAGCAGTAAGAGAAGCAATTGAATCCTTTTAAGCCGTGTGTGTTGTAAAATGAACTTTAACTCTTGTGCAAAGATGGAGCTACAATAAAACCTTTTGTAACACTCATCTTCATTAATTTTTTAGTTCTGCTGAAGAGTAGTTTTAACAAGAGTGGACAAGCTAGATCCATCAGGCCCAGTCATATTCAACCAATGGTTGAAATTAAATACTTAAGAGATGTTGGGATCTCATCACACATGTCTACTTATATAGATCTCTGACTAATTTAAAACATACAGCATAAAATATTGTTACAATAATATTATTACAATATCTTACAAAAATATTATTGCAATAATTTGTAATTATTTTAAGCAATATAATTTTATCTATAGAGGTTTTTGACCCCGTGTTTAAATGGCACTGAAAACATTATCAGCAAACTGTCTCAAGTCTAGCTAGATATCAAATGACAAAAATTTGACTTGGGCTTTTTGCCATTTTGAGAAAATTCACACTGTACAATTAGAGCAGCAAAAAATCATTTTGTCTTAGTGAAAACTATGTCTTTCCCTCTCATCCCTCTTCAAGTACTCGGCAGGGCAAAAATGTTTTCACTGTTTGTAATACACTACATAGGCTGAATTAATTTTCTGACTACAAATAACTTTCCAGGATTGTCACATTACTAAAAGAAACCAGCAACCTTTCAGATTTGTTTTCTTACTGATAACATCCAGTTGTTAAGAATGCTTAAAAGTCAACAGCATTGTTCACCTAAGTATTGCGGAATTGTTTCAGGCTAGAATTACTTATCTATGTGATGAAAACAAACTTTTTATATTTTGCAATATCACACTTCCCAATCAAAAGTTTTGAGACATTATATTATGTTTTTTTGTCTTATAAGAAAAGTAGAGGGATAGGAAGAGTAATGTCTTGAATGACTAATAGGATAAATAATCTACTTTGCATTAGGGGAAAAATACTATGAAAAAAAGTGTTGAAATATATTTCAATTGGTAAGAAACACCTGAAAAGTTAAATGCAATATCATTTCAGGACATTTGCTTCCTCCTAAACCATCATTACACTTCAGCTAAAGGAAGGCGCAAAAATGCATGACAGGAAGGCTATGACTTGCTCACTGTGAAGAAGCAGCAGACAGCATTACCTGCTGTGGAAGTCAAGAACATCTGAGAACAAAAATGATGTAATTTGGAAAAGTCAGATAATAGCACAGTGTCAGGACACTGTGCCAGGTATCTGAGGAAGTCTTTTTCAGCAAAGAGTTTCAACATTCAGTTCTTTTATCCAAACTTAAGGCAAGATAAATGTTTAAACATGGGAATTTGTTAGAGAACAGAAAAACTCCAAGTACAAAAATAAAAATTAAAATAAAAAAGTATACAGACTAATAAATGGATGAAATAAATATAGAGAGAATTTGTACTAAATAAAAATTTATAGTTCTTATAAACACAAGCTCTGTCAATTGAAAGATTTCTAATAGGGAGGTTTTTAAAGACAAATTGTTGCTCAGGTGCCTTTAATTAAAGCAAAAAGAAACCAATTTATATATATATATATTTATTCGGGTCAGCTGTCCTTGCCTATGCTCCCTCACAGTTTCTTGTGCACCTGCTCCCTGGCAGAGCATGGGAAACTGAAATTCCTTGATTTAAAGCAAGCACTGTTCAGCAACAACTAAAATACTATTTTCATACTAAATCCCAAACACAATACAATACCAACTACTAAGAAAATTATCCAAACTGAAACAAGGACAAAGGGAAAATATTAATGATCATGTATTCTTTCAAGAAAATTGTGCAAAACAGTATTGGATGGCAGCAAAAAGAACCCCATGAACAAAATTACCTGATTGTATAACATCTCCAAATCACTTGAGTTTCACTGTTAAAAGACACTTAATGTTAGTAGTGCTCACTTCAATGGAGTTTATTTCAGTTTTGAAAAGTTAGTTTTCTGTGCACATTCATGCTTCATCACTTTATAGTTCTGTATAAACTTAGCTGTAGTAAAACTTGACATTGTATGTGACAAAATCTAAACAAAATTTGTGATACTGTGTGGCTGGAATATGGTGCTCTCTGTGATTACACATTCACGTATGCACACAAGATATATTTTAATAAGTGCATATGAGTTGTCTCTGCAAGTGTTTGCAAAATAAAAGCTTCTAGAATACAAAAAACCATCCCAAAAGTAATATAGAATGAGATCTGTAAATATTCCAAAAGAAGATACAATTATAACTGTATTCTGTAAATATATATAAGTGAAGCATATAAAATAAAGGACTTTTTTTAATCCTGTTTGAATAAAAAGTCATTCTTCATGAAAGACTGAAGATAACAATATACATAAAGGCATTCATACCTTTAAAAGAGAGCCTGCATTAAATTCTGACAATTGATATTTTGCTGCTGCTGTTCTTAAAAGCAGTACTGGGTCTGAATGTTCTTTTGCACAAGAGGTCAATGGAGTTAGAAGACACTGTCCCTCTTGCAGGAAATAAATCAGTGTTATCTACAATAATACCACTCCCAGTCCCTCTCAGAACAGTAACAATAAAATTTGACCAAGAAGCAGCCAGTAGTGATACTATAGAATAAGGAAGGAATATAGCTGATTTTCTTAATTTACACTATTTAATTAATATGCCTCATCTAGACAATTTGTTATCACAGTAGGTTGAATTGTTATCAAAAAAAAAAAAAGCCACTACCATTTCCTTGTCTTTTTTTTAAGTAATCTTGTGTGTACTTAGTCCTCACCTTCATATTTGGTCCCTAAGACACAAGATTTAATGAGAGGAGAAAACAAATAATAAACATTAAGGAGATAAGCAGAATAAGCAACAGAGAATGCAAACAGTATATCTGGCCTTCGGAAAACAGCATCTAGAGTTTCTCAGGAGGAAAAAGTCCTTCCAAAAGCAATTTTCAACTAGAGTTCCCTCATTCACAGCTACAAGTCACAGCTTACAGATCAGTTAAACTGTGCACATATTATGAAATTAAAGCATGTAAAGTCTTATTTTTACACTTCTGTTCTGATATTCTTATATGTCACAAGAAAGCAGAGTTGTATCATTGCTTCTCGCAGTCCAGAAGAGTTTATGTCATCTTCTCCTGCTGAGTTAAAATGTCCTCTGGTGCAGGTGGCTTTGCCAACATAAGGAGAGACTGGTGCTGTACTCCAGTGGTTTGCTGATAGTGCAAACTTTGTTGTCTCCTGCCACATGTAAATTCTCATTTGAAGTTTGCTTATATTGTGCAATATACCACATGCAATCATATCATATAATCCAACATCCACACCTTTAATGAGAGTATATGGATGAATGTCCTCAATGTTACTTGAGAGATGAGTCTTTTGCAGCAAAAATGGGCAAAATGGAAGAACTGACACAGCCTTTCCTGCCACCACGGTCTTTTTTCCTAATATAATAAGCATGTACTTTCACTTTTCAGATTTACTCTGTGTGTATACAAGTACATTTTCATGGGTACATTGTTATTAAAGTAAGCAAAGTGAATGCTTTCAAGACTTATATGTGTATTTAACCATCAATAGTCATTATTAAAGTAAGAAAGAAGAAAAAAAAGTCATTCCTACCAGTTCTAGTAACTCCTAAATGTTTGAAAACTGGTAAATACTCTTGCAGTGGCAATGGATTTTTAAGCCAGCAAATTGAACTCAGAATGGCACAGAGCTGTCAGGGACTTTTAGATGCCTCAATTATAGAAAACAAGGACTAGGACTGCAGTCACAGGAGAGTTGCTGAGCAATAACAATTGTGCTTTTGAAATTACAGTAAATGCAAGTAGACTATAAGCAGTGGTGGGTCGATCAAAAAACAAACAAAACAACAACAAAAAAGAATTTTTAAATTAAACCTATTATGAATGTACAAGACTAGAGTGGGTATCACCAGGGTTTTATTTATTTGCTCATACAAGACCTTGTTTTATGGAATGCAAAAACAACAGTGAAGGACAGTTGGTTTTGCCTAGTGCTGCACTGCGAGGTCAGTATGAAGCTTCTGACCAGCTTCAATGAATATTAGACTGATCTCAGAGTGCTTTCCCCTTCAGCTCTCATACTGCAGTGACAGTCCCACTGGAGTCATTGAGAATGATGCATGAGCATAGACAGAATACAGATTGAAGTAGTGAACCATAAAGTGAGTGCTGACAGCAGTTTCTAGATTTTTCCAAAAGGAAAGATGTATTGTAGAGATTCCTAGACAGTATAAGTACCTTAAACTCTTGAGAACTAAAACATACTTTGCAAGGTACCTATCTGGATGGTAGAAATAGCATATCTCCTGTTCTTTAGAACTATGAGATATCTAGATTTCTCAGAATGAGGCCTACTGATTAGATGAAGTAGCCAGCCAACACACTCCCCCCACACACTTCCTTGGAATTACAAAGGGAAGAAAGGGCAGAAAGTGAGAGATGTATGTAAGATCATGGAAAATGGTAGACTAAAGAATGACAAACAACTTGAAGCATCGCAGGATCAGTGACTACATATGTTTGTCAAGTCTTTGCTCATTTAGAATACTAATAGCAGAATTTAAACTTTTTTTTTTCTTGGGCAGCTTTGGATTGTTAATCACAAAAGAAATCAAGTTGTAATAAAAACTAGCTCAACATGGCATTGACTATGCTAGTTTGGAGTTGTTTCCCTTTATTTCTATAAGTGTATACTAAAAGTTAAGGTAGTCTTTTCAATGTATCAGTTTAAAAGAATATCCAAAATTGTAGTGCAGAATGGATATTTAAGGGATACTTCAGGTTATAAAGGGAAGTTTAGGTATACACCTGCATTCTTTACTTAGATTTCCATTCAGTGATTAGCATAGTGGCACGGACGCCTTTTGTAGAGGTACTCATACCAGTATTTGTAGAAATTGAGTGGGACAGAGGGAGGGAGAAAAGCTTATATTGCTTTGTTGGGGTTTGTTTGCTTTTTGTTTTGGTTTGTTTTGGTGGGTTTTTTTAATTTTTTTAATTTTAACCCTAACCCTAACCCTTATCCTGCTATGGTACCCTTAAAGAAGGTCACAAATCAAATAATGTCTCCTGAGCAAAATTAATTTCATGATTACACATTTTGTTCAGAGTTTCCCTAAGGAATGGTAGGACACAAGCATGATGATTCCTTCTAAAAAATAAAAGTTAAAATTTACTGCTCCTATTTTAGAACAGACTTCTACCAAGCATTTTACTGGTTACTGCCAATGCAGAGGGACTGCTAAGTTCTGTAGTTCCAGACAAATCAAATCAAGACATGCAAGAATTCATGAAAAAATAGTCAAATTAAACTATTTCTGGAAGGAATTACTGGTCATTTTAAATAATGGCAAGGGATAGGGCCCATGTAGTAGACAGGTTTCACCAAAAAGCAAATTCACAGTATTCACTTAAGGAATTTATTGAAAAGGTGCCTAGGTACAACTGAAAACACTGGGGACATGAAGAGTTACGTTTCAACACCTAAATTCTACCCAGGTGCTCTACTCACAAAAAGCATTAGCCTAAATCCTACCTATTTCCTATTTTGAAATCATGGATGTGATAATCCTCATTTAACCTCTAATATGCTTGAAAAAATGAACATACAATAGGTCTTTTTTTACCTAACCTGAAATAGTGGAAGGAATTAACATTTTTAAGCAATCACTCAGAAAAATAAATGGGAACACTGGTCACCACTTTTCCAATCACTAAGTAAAACTATCTTTCCCCTTGATGAGAAGATGCAAACCTGAATCCACTCTGGATAGGCAGCCTTTGAATGTGGCCCACCTACACCTTTAATGGGTGTTCAGAGTCACAGAGATATTGTTAAATTGTTGAAATTCCTGCTATCTTTGTCATGAAAGAAAATTACTTAGAAACCTTCAGGAAGTGGTTCATGTCAGATAATAGGTATCTCAGGAAGGCTGAATAGATCACAAGACAGGGCTTGTCCAGCTATAACCACCGTTTTCATTTTGCAGTTGTATAAATAGGATGTCTAATTCTTCCTAACCATCAGGAGAAAACACAAGTGTTTTTCTGTGAATCTGGCCCATATTCTGCCGATGCATGTGATACAAACTTGTGAATGGACTCAAGTTCTCACTGAATTAGTATAAACAGGACCAGGATCTGGCCTTTAAATTTATTAACTTAAATGCCTAGTTTAGTTAAACAGAATGCCTTTATGACATTTAATTGAGTCAGGGAGAAGAACAATTAGCAGATGCTTGTTTTATCCTTGCACAGTGAACAAAGTTCTTTTCAAAAGTAAATACAATTTCAATTTAAAGAAATCTACTAGATACCAAGACTCCTAGATGAAGCTTTAAAGGAATAGACACTAGGAGAATTGAAATATTAGTATACCAAGACATGACTGATGAAAGCATTCCCTCTCTTTAAATATCCGCATTTCTTCTTGTCCTCTCAATTCACTTATGAATGGTTATGTCATCCACGTACCCCTGTTCCTTGACCATTTCCAATTCTGATTTGTCATGGAAAAGTAAAATACAGGCAGAAAATTTCAAGAGTATGCCTTGACAAAATTATATGCCATATCAAGGAAGAAGTGTGGTAGTCATCTGAGAAAAGGCCACAGCTGTACACAAATGCATTAGCATAAGTACAAAAAATTAAGAAAGTGAGAATTATTGTTCTGTGTTTGTATTCTATCTCTCTGAAGGGGATCCAAATGAGAATTATAAGTTCAATGAGAATGCCTCCTAACAAAAATACATATTATTAAAAATCATAGTATTAGCATGTCATTGACCCAACTTAATGAATTAGATGGCATACTAAGAAATTCTTCTCATCTTAGTCTTGTTCTCTTACAGTACTAATTGATTATTTACCCTTGCTTGCTCATATACACAAAACTGAACCCCTATGAACAACACACACCATAAAAATGTGGATAAACTGAACCTGTAAAATGAGCTCCCAAGAAAACTTCTCAAGAGCACTTTTATCATCCCTTAAGTCAGCATATAGTAAACTTAGACCATTTGCTTCATTGGCGTCTATGTTAGAAAATAGACATAAGAATTGCTTCTTTCCTGCAGAGTCTCCTCTGCAAGCCGCTACATGAATCTCCTCTCAGTTTCCCTGCAGACATCCTGTCTTTGTGATACAGCACAAAGCGTTTCCAAGACCCCATCTATTAATGACCTAGAAAAGGAGTGTGCTGACCTTTGTTTAAACTTGGTGACAAGATGTTTTCAGATACACTTGTCCCTACCTAAGCTAAAAAAAGAACACAGCTTCTAAACTCAGTGGGTGGAGGGCTGATAGGTGACTGAGCCATCAGAGGTGTCACTGAAGGGAGGGAGGCACTCTGCAGGGCTGTGCTGAGGGCTCAGGTAGCTGAACCACCTTTACTGCCCATCTGAAGCAGCACTGATACACTTCAAATGGGACTGGTGAAGACCTTCACTGTCAGAGGGCTTGATCAGAGATACCATGATAAAATTACTTGTAGGTCTTATGAAAGCTTGGCAGTCTCTTTTAAGTACAAACACACAGAATGATAGGTGTGCACACTATGCTACCCAACACTGTGGCACTACAGTCTGGTCTTTGGAGGAAGGGGACAATAATATTTTGCAAGATTATTCAAGTCTGTGCCAATACAACTCTCCTGGAGACCGGGCACAAAAATATAGATTGCTTTCAAGCTACACTAATGCTGAAGTTGCAATCTGGTGTCCTGGTTTGAGGGGAAAAAACCAAAATGTTGACTCACAAGCGGGGGAGGGGGCCTTCTCCACAATAATCATGCCACTCTTTATCAAATTTAAGAAAAGGGATTTTAATACAAGAAGGATAACTGTTCTTAACTGCTATAAATATATATACATATGTAGGTATATGTGAGGGTTGGTTTCTTGTAGCCTTGTTATGCTGTGTGCTGAAGGAATCTTGCAACGATATGGAATCTCCTGGTCCTGGATTATTGGTCCATTAACCCAGGAGAAGTGTGTGCTCTCTGCTTACCCCGACCATGTGGTCTCTGAGCCTCCAGAAAGGACACACAGGGACCACCGGCAAAGGCAGGAACAAAAGAGAAAGTTTAATCAGGGGTACCGGCTTATATAGGGTTTGTAGGGATACAATTTCACCAATGAGGGACAAGGGGGGGGAGTTTGGCTTTGTGCCAATAGGAGTACAGGGATTTACATATCATGGGAGAGGGTTTCAGGTAACAGGAGGTCATGATTCTTTCTCCTAGCCCCCTGGCCTGGCAGGGGGTTATGGGAAAGAGAATCCCATGACTTAGCATGTTTCCATTTAGAACATTTGCACTACATTCAAACTGCACTTGTGAGAACATTCTCAGAGGCTGATGCATTTTCTTGATCAGCCCATTTCTGGCACGATATCTTCCAGGCCATGTACTGAGAGTTCATTGCTACAGGTATAGGTATAACTATAAACAAACCAGAGCAAACCACTTCCCCAACACCACAGAGGAAAAACAAACAAAACAACAACCCTCACAACAACAAGTTTCCTTCGGGAGAAGAGTTATACTTATGGCAGTATCAATGTCACAGCCCAGCTGGCAGCAGGGTGAGTTCCCAGATGAACTCTGTCTCTTGTCCCAAATGAAGAAAGGAAACTGAAAGTGGGGAAGCGCCGCGTGTCCTGGAAAGCAGCTGCAAACTTCTCTCTCTGGGGTCACTGCCCCAGCCGGGGCAGGCAGGCTGTGACGCTGCAGGCGGTGGTGAGACTGGAGCAGAGGCCGGGACCCCAGATGCAGGAACCAGGAGAAACAGCCGTGGTGAGGAAAAAAGCAGAGGCTCAGCCAGAAGCCACAGCAGAGTAGCCAGCAGCAGGATCAGGAGAGAAAAAAAAAAAAAAAAAAAAAAGAGCAGCTTCCCTCCTCAGCAGCACACACCCCGCTCCCACGTTCCACTGAGCTAAGAATGGAAAAAATGTCCCCAAAAACAAAAGAGACAAGCTGTCCCCACCTAAGCAATCAGCAGTTAACTACTTCTTTTTGTTAACTGCTGGCATGGGCAGTTAGTGGCAGGGGAGAGAATTTACATAATAATCCCAAACTACAACATTATCCACCCCTAAATTCTCTTCCATGCCAATACTCTACATTAAACTTAAATTTTCTTTCAAATATTTAAATGTTTACAAATACAGTAATATGAGTCGTTTACCCAGAGATAAGTTCCCCTTGAGGTATACATCGTGTCTCTCCATCTTCCTGCATCACCCACCAGGTGGAACCAGATCCTTGAGCAAAGACAATCCCACGAATGGGTTTGCCTTTGCCTGAGGCAGGGTTAATCCAGACTGTTTTCCCTAGCATACCTCTCAGGTGTATTACAGGAACTTTATCTCCATCTACAGTGTGAAGGGGTTCTGATTGGGCAGGACCGGCTCGATTGACAGAGCCTCTAGTGTTGACTAGCCATGTAGCCTTTGCTAAGTGTTGATCCCAGTGTTTGAAAGTCCCTCCACCCAATGCCTTCAAAGTGGTTTTCAACAGTCCATTACACCGTTCAACTTTCCCGGCAGCTGGTGCATGGTAGGGGATGTGATACACCCACTCAATGCCATGCTCTCTCGCCCAGGTAGCAACTAAGGTGTTCTTGAAATCAGTTCCATTATCTGACTCAATTCACTCTTGAAGAGAATCCACTTATTGGATAAACAGATGAAGCTTTCAGAATCAGCAATGTACCAGATCGTGTGTGATATAACTGCTCCACCTGTTCAATCCTTCTCTGTAAGACCACCTGCACTTGGTGGGACATTTCCTTAATAAAATCCACTTGGAAAGATTTTTACTATGCCTTCCTCACTTCTGTTTTAGAAACCTGGACTAAGTACATATTCGTTTTGTTTTGTGTCTTAGAAGACCTTTAATTTTCAGCAAATACTTTGTAAAAACATTCTTCATTATTGGACAAGCTTTCTCTTCATACTGTGAATTTAGACAAAGTGGGACAGATTCTGGTTGTTTCTTCTCGCAGATGAAAAGAAAAACAAAAACAAACCAAAAAAAAAGGCAACACCCCTCCCCACCCCCCCACCCCGAAAACTCCAACAAAATAAAAACATGTTGAATTATGGCATGAATAAATCAAGATTAGGAAATTAAATATCCCCTTCACATTATCTAACTTTTTTTGATTGCTTTTATTGGCACTCTTTTTTATAAGAAGTATTCTTGTGGGTGACTTAGAGTTCTGAGGCATGCAGAGTTAATAGTTACAAAATGAATAAAGGAACAAAACAACACCTTTTTTCTTGTAATAGAAATTGAACTGGGGGGGAGGAACTGAGAGAGAGAGAGAAAGAGAAAAGGAAAAATGCAACAGAAAAATACTGAAGTATAAAACCTACATTTTAAGTTACAAAATACCAACTCTTTAATGACAGGAAACTACAATTCATCCTCCCTTTTCTAATAAGATAGCTAAATTTAATGAAAGTGAATTCTCATGTAATTTTATGAGATTCCGCATGTACTGAGGAAATAATAACTAACTTGAATGAAAAATGTCAGAGACTATTATGATAACAAATTTGAATTACTTCTCTCAGTGACTTCAGTTTATTAAAATCCCAGAAATATATCAAAAGCTGGTGATCATAAGGAAAAGGTACATATTTTCAGAAAGAATATGCTATCTGTGTCATGTCATTAAAGACTACTTTGAAAATAAAAAAATCTTCTTTAATGATAAAATTAAAGACAGAATTTTTACTTTCAGAGGGTTTCCTGCCAATAAAACTATCCTACTTATACAGCACTCATTAAACTGGTTTGTGCACCAAATCTGTCCTTTTCCCAAATTTTCTATGACTACCATTAAAACTAGCTTAGTAGGCCACACAACTCAAGCAAGAAGAAATGAAAGAACCTCTGCTTTCTACATGCAACAAGGCTAATGTGATAAAATGTTTAAGTCTCGGTAATATTTTATTCTATTTTCCTTTGTCCTTCTGGCAGAAAACCTTCTTAATTCCAGTCCACAGACTATCACACTGTAAATTCTACCCACTAGAACTCTCTGAAAAGAATTAAATTAATGTGCTGCACAGTGTCTCATGGCAGATTGTTTATCTCTCTCCATAGTTTTTTGTTTGTTGTTTTTTTTTTATTCTGTAGAATACTGAGAGAGCAGCACCCCATTGATCCATATACATACACATTCGGAAAAGTAAAACAAACAAAAAATTTTAAGAAAACCAATACCAAAACAAAAAAAAAGCACCAAATCATTTCTTTGAAAAACAATAAAATTAAAGCAAACCCAACAGAAGCAGGATTTGGAACAGTTCTCTTTTTATTTTTTTCTCTCTGAATGCAGCCAAAAATATTGCATTAGGCAAACTTTCCTAAAGGACTAATTACTGGCTTTTACAGAGTAAGGGTTCAAAATCTGACAAAGAGAAAATATTGCATCTATGTGCTTAAGGTCAGCATATGTAACTGACCGTAAAGGAAACAGATTAGTACACAGGTACAGAGCATATTCAATAAGCTGTTTCTTTTCATTTACCCACATAAAATCACCGTTTGATTTCACTGTTTCTTAATTATATATTCAGGTATAATTATAACAGCAGCTGTACATAAAACCTGCTTGTGCAGGACCTGTACTCCATGGAGTTTATGGGACTTTTTTTTGGTTTGTGGTGGTTTTTTTTTTCCTAAATGTTAAGATGTATCATGTTTGTATACAGAGGAATCAGCACCTCAGAGTGCCACAAGGTAGAACAACTTCTGTTTTAGCAAATTCAGCCCATTCATTTCACGGACATTAAACATGTCTGAGTGCCGTTGTGCAGCACAAAATGCTGTTGTGGAACACTGACATTACCCTTTCTTAACAGTGGTTCTAGCAAGCAAGCACAGATTCAGCAATTTTACCCTACCACCTCCCATTTTGGGAACCTTAAGGCTCATTGCTTTCTTTGTTTCAGCTTTGCCTCCTTTTTCTGCACAGTAGAAGCCTCTGCCCATTTATCTCATTCCCAGGATCTCCTGGACAACAAACAGAAAACAATGGGAAAAAAGGGCATCTCTTTTCTCAAGTAAAGCTTTGCTTTATTTTTTTTCAGTTGCTGATAGATCTTTTAATGATGTTAAGGTCAATAGCTCAAGAAGAAAATTAGTGTCATCCCAAGGCTCTTCTCTCACCTCCATGTGGCCATTTACGACCACATAGTAAGATCATAATAATGAACTGAGCACATTTACCTCATCCAGATATTTCTATTGGGTTTTATTTTGTTTTGTTTTTAATCAAGCACATCATCATAACACAGGCTGATATAGAGCAAAAAGGAACATTTTTACACAGAAATGTACCACAGGAGAGGTGCTGCTCCTTATGAAAATTGTTAACTATGTGGACAAAAAGACAGCATGTGATTTATCAAAGACACATTTCCAAAGGGAAATAATTTTTATTTAATTATCCTAGCTGTTTCTGATATCTCATGCATAAGAAAAAAAAAACCAAAACAAAACAAAAAAACCCAAACAAATTAAAAAACCCAACAAAAACAAAAGAAAACCAAAAATAGTACTTCTCAAAGTGAGGACTTCAAAAAGAAATTTTCTATTAAAACTAATTGCTCGCTTGCAAAACATATGCTTCTAATATCTGCATCCAGAGGTAGATGGAATTCCAAATTACAGAAGCTATGAATGCTGGGGGTCAGGACATCAGACGGATAACAGAAAAGATACATTTTTGATTTAAACCTAATGGAAGTAGATTAATATCTTGATTCCCTTTAATCATTTTTTTTAAATCTCTGTCTTTCAGAAACATTTTACCTTACCCAGCCTTGAGTTAAGAGTGACTTCAAGGGATTAGGATGAAAGACTGCTGACTTCTGCACTGAGACTTTAGTGATTCTTCCCAAGATGCCTACTGCATTCAAGAACAAAGTGTGCCTTCAGAGTACTTTGCCTAGGAAAAGTGAAATGCAGCCTGATAAAAAACAGAACTGCATCAGGGCATTGAAAACCAGGCTTAAATACTGAGGTAGTAAAAATGTTTGTCACATTCTGACATGAAAGAAGAAATAAACTCACGCTCTAGATAAACAGACAGATAGTTGAGCTGTCAAAGTCAATTCTTTTTCAAATGCCTTCAGTAAAATGAAGGGAGTGGGTGTGAGTATAGGGTGAAATATGCCTCTGAATTCTCATCTGGATTTCTTAGGAAGAAAGGTTAAATATAGAGCAAAATACTGTTATAAAATCCTCCTAAGTAAAATATAAACTGTTAAATTGCTAAGTCAAAAATATGCTTCTCTTCGAGACTGGAAGAGTTTTAAAATTTATCACAATGCCTTAAATTTAAAATTCAGTAATTGGATTGGGACTGTTTTGTTAAGTATTATTCTATGTGAGAAAAGATGTCAACTGTCAGGAGACCAACCTGCCTTTTCCTAAAGGCCTCCATCAAGGGCTCTCTTCAGAACCACTATAAAATTATTAAAGGTTACTTTTACATAAATTTATATTTTAAGAATCTTTCCTAAGCATGAGTTTCAGTCTTAATAGTTAACCCAGTGACATGTAAGAATTGAGATTATAGTAAATTAATAGCTTTCTTGGTCTCCAGGTCCTGACTTCCTTGGTAGCCATGTTTTGCCCAACATCCTTGTGCTGTGCATTCAACAATGATGATAATTCACTTAGCCTCTCTCTGCATTCCTGCTCGGCTTCATAATTGATCTAATCAGTCTGCTCATATGAGTAACAAACAAATTTGTTCACATGAAAACTTCAGCTCACATGAAAAATTTGTGTTATGTAGAATTAATTTCCATGAAATTCATTCAAAACTTGTCAAACATTCTCTTCAGTACCAAGAAAGTTTCGATAATCAATCATAGTATGTTGTAGTTTGGGATTATTATGTAAATTCTCTCCCCTGCCACTAACTGCCCATGCCAGCAGTTAACAAAAAGGAGCAGTTAACTGTTGAGCACCTGGGTGGGGGCAGGTTGTCTCTTTTGGTTTTGGGGACATTTTTTCCAGTCTTAGCTCGGCAGAATGCAGGAGTAGTGTATGTGCTGCCGAAGAGGAAAGCTGCTCTTTTTTCTCTCCTGATCCTGCTGCTGGCTACTCTGCTGGGGCTTCTTACAGAGCCGCTGGTTTTCTCCTGGCCACGGCTGTTTCTCCTGGTTCCTGCATCTGGGGTCCCGGCCTCTGCTCCGGTCTCACCACCGCCTGCAGCGTCACGGCCTGCCTGCCCCGGCTGGGGCAGTGACCCGGGGGAGAGAAGTGTGTAGCTGCTTTCCAGGACACATGGCGGTTCCCCACTTTCAGCTTTCTTTTTCTTCATTTGGGACAAGAGACACAGAGTTCATCTGGGAGCTCACCCTGCTGCCAGCCAGGCTGTGACACTGATACCGCCATGCGTATAACTCTTCTCCTGAATGAAACTTGTTGTTGTGGGGATTGTTATTTGTGGGGGTTGTTGTTTTGGTTTGGTTTTTTTCCTCTGTGGTGTTGGGGAAGTGGTTTGCTCTGGTCTGTTTATAGTTATACCTATACCTACATGTATATATATATATATATATATATATATCAGTTAGGGACAGTTATTCTTCTTGTATTAAAATCCCATTTCTTAAACTTGATAAAGAATGGCGTGATTATTATGGAGAAGGCCCCCTCCCCCACTTGTGGGTCAACATTTTGGGTTTTTTCCCTCAAACCAGGACACAGTAGTATTCCATATTACTCTAGTTTTATCTTTTAATGTAATAGGATAAAATATAAGCTGGTTTACAAATGAGTAGGAACATTAATAAGTGCCCATGTTAATTTGATTTCCTATTTCCTGAGGTTTTATGATCAGCATGTATTGATTTGTGGAGTTGGTGGCCAAAGTATTGTTCTATTTTTTTCTTTGCATTCCCTTATTTACCAAAAGCAAAATTAAACTCATTAAATGTTCTGTTGAGATAATCCAGAAACCACATTTAATATTCTTGTGTTATACCCTTATGCTTTCTTTGTTTAATTAAAACCCTCTTTATAAAACCAAACACTCCAGAAAACACCCCAACTCAACAACCACATGCATACACAAAGACAACTGCTGACAAGATACTACTAACCTGTTCAATCAGAACAGTCCAAAAAGTTTCCATAACATTGTCAGTATCACACTTCATTCAAATAAACCATTTTATGCATGTCAGAATCAATAAATTAAGCAACAAGCATTTAATAAGCCAGGTGGGTGTATTAGGTGAACTAGAAATATTGCTAAGGAATAGAGCTTTATAATAATCCTTCCAGAGAGAAAAATTCTTACTAACCACAGTTTTGGGAATTTTTTTGTCCTTCATGACAGCAAGCAAGGTAGCATGATCATGCAACACTTTTTTCTAGGTAAATTCTAACTCAAAAATTACATAATTATCCTTTAATCACAATTAATAAATAAGTATTCTGAATTAATTTTAATTGCTTGATCTTATGCCCTGATTTTATGTTGCTATCAACTACTAGGGCAAGTGCCCTGCTGAAGCACAAGCTGTTCTGTGGGAGACCTGTTGTGCTTCATTGTGCCACAAGTGATTGGTAGCTCTGCCCTACTGCAGTGACTTTGTAGCTAAAAGTGCCTGTGATCATCGTAGATTATTGTACCAAATGCTCCATGTGATGTTAAACAGGAATCTGGTTCTCCAGTGGTTACATTTTGAAAGAGCCTACAGAGCTTTGAGAGTGCCAAGTATCCACCCCTCTCCCCAAACAAACAAACAAACAAAACAAAACAAAACAAACAAAAAACCCAACAACAACAAAAAAAGGCTTTGGTTGGGATACCAAAAATATAAATTTTCACTAGTCATTTATGCATATTTCAGTAGTGTAAATACACATATTGGATGCACATATATGTCTATATGCAGGGACATAGATGTGCAACCATGCCATACATCTGATTTACTATTTGACATATATTTAACTTCAGATATAAAAATAGCCTCTAGTCAGCAAGTCATTTTTACTACATCCTATAGGAAGATAAGAATATCACTTTCTTCTCTATCTGACAGCATTCACAGTTCATACAAAGCTATCAGATAGAATTTGAACTTTGGACAAGGTAGCTTTTATTTTACAACCCAAAATGTAAAATCTGAAAGAAAGAATGATCCTTTTTTACTCTTTTTTTGCTCCCTCCAGAAGAGATGCACCATGAGATTAGCAAAAAAATTAGACATTGGAAAATTTTTTTACACTGTTTTCTTTTCCCTTTGGTTGCATTCTGTAAAAAAGTTTTATGTTTTTACTGAAATTTTAGAACAGATGAACCATTCAACACCATAAATGATAACTCTGAACAGTAGTGCTACATCTATTCAGAGTACAAGTGAGAGTTTTTTAAGACATCTTCAGTTTTCTTGTCACTTATTCATCTAATGTCACTAAAAGCAAAGTCTCCTATAAAATAGGAAATATTATCACTGAATTTTAGTATATTTCATAGAATTTACTGTGCAATTGCAAATACATTTAATAAGTGGTTGACAAACAAGAAAATTTTACATTACGACATAAAGTCATGAATCCATTCAATTGAGTACATTATATCATATATATCATATCTTTTACCTAAAATAAGATATTTACTATTGCAATATGGTTTATTGGAATTAATGAACAAATTCATGTGCCCTTTAATAGTGCTCTACAGCAAAATACAATTTTTTTTCAGGCATAAATAATAAATTCCACTGTTTTCAAGGTATTGCTTTTCTTATGAATATCCATTGAGTAGTGCTTAACAACAACACAGTAGTGTTGAACTTGGGAATGCAGCAGACATAACTGCTGCAGAACAGAAGTATATCACTCCAAATCTATGGCAAAAATGTTGATTAAAAACTTGAAAAATGTAGTTTCTTTATTTGATGTGTCAGAGGACACTGCTACTCCCATATGACATGACTAAAACATGTTTTTACCTTTGTTTATTAAAATGGTTGCTTCCATCATGTCTCATTTCTTGGTGTGGTTGGGCAATCCCTACTCCAATATCTCTTTAAATGTTCTCATATAGCTCCTGGTAATAGATTTGTTAGAAAAATAAACACATTTCCATAAGACAATAGAAATGCTGTTAGCTTTCCAGGAAACTTTAACAAATGTGCTCCTGACTTGGGTTGAGCTGGCAAAACGCCAACTGTTCAAGACAGAGAGAAAAGGGTTCCTCCTCCCCCCAGCCAGCTAAGGGAAAAAAGAAGAGGGAGAGGAAAAAAAACCCCTCTAAACCAGGTTTATGCTGACACTAACTACATGTATTTATACAGAAAAGAGAAAATTAAAACTACAATATAACATACACAAGTTATATATATATATATATATAACAAGAAATAACTTCCCACTCCCCAATTAATACAAAGTGTGTTACTCTAAATCTATAAGTTCTAGTTTTCTGTAGTCTAAGAGACATCCTGCAAGAAAGAAAAGGTATAACAACAAAAAATTCTACTTCCCTGAACTCAAACAAAATGCAAGTAGTGGCAGAAGGAGCAGGGCCTAACAGATGAGAGCAACTGTACTCCAGCCATGGTGGAACTGACTAAGCCATTCCCACACACTGAATTTTACACCCTTTGAGATGATGTAGTAAGGTATGGAATACAATATTATTGGCTAGAAGAAGTCAGCTGTTAGCTAGCTCAGCCAAGCTCAAGTCAGCTGACAATTTCAGGCCTAGTCTGAACTTTAAAACCTAAATTTAGGCCCACCTGGCCAAACCCATAACAGCTCCTTTTCACCAATTTGAAGAAACAAAATACAACAAATAAATACAAGTAAAGCATCCAATATGGATACCACAAATAACCAAGTAGGATCTGATGTTAAGCATTAATAGTTTGTGTTTTGCTTTGTGCTAATTTTAAGGGAACAGGAAGACAAAAATGCAGACAATTAAAGAAGCTGATAATTTCTGGAGGGGGAGAGAAGCAAGAAGAGATGAAATTAAAATTTTGATTTTAAGATGTTACTTTTCTTCCTTGCTTACACAATGTTCATCTAGGCTTTAGTATGCAAAATTCAGTGAGAACGAACCAAATTCTGCTACTCTACTGGAGATGCTATTTTGTTTCTATAGGTGGTTTCAATTTAGGATTTCATTGAAAGTGATTAGAAAGATTTCACACAAAAGTCTTAACACCGATGTGGCCTAAAGTATTGTTAAACTGCTTAAACATAAATGATGTCTCAAGTACTGACAAGCGTTCCTCAAGTACACCTCTCAGATAAGCAACAGTGACAGGAGAAAATATCTGGTTCTACTGCAAATTTAGACAGCTCTGTTTAAACCATAAAGGTATTGTCCTCTGCGTTTCTGGTAGGGATGTTGTATTTTGGCTATGTGCCTATCTCTAATATAGTCATAACTCACAACACAGAATGGAATATTTTTGATATGAGAATTTAGGTCTAGTATATACTGACATATAAATGTACTCTGATATGCCATTCCTATCAATGTTAATTGTGATTTCATTAACCATAGACAGTATGAATCTTACAACAGCAAGATAAAGTAATGCTGACAGAGTAAGGAAAATCTTTATAGTATATTAAATTCCTTCCAGAAATCTTTAGTTGTCAAAGTGCTTGTTCAGTAAGGGCCTAATGATCAAGTCAAAGGAGGTCATTAAGAATACATGAATTGTCACCAAGGATATATAAAAAAAAAAGAAACTGCCTTGAGGTGATAAAAAAGATCTTTGTTTGTTGGTATGAGTTTTGCCTACTTACATTTTAAAATATTAGTCCACAATATTGATATCTTAAGGATATACTTACTCTTAACAGTATTATTTCTCTGCTGTTCTGTACAGGGTCAAACTTTATGAAAAGAAAAGGAAGAAGAAAACATTAAGCAACAGTTTAACTGTAAAAGTTGACATGGGAGAGACAAAACTAATTAATATTTATTTGGCATATGCTTAAAAACAAAACACACACACACAAATCCACCTCATTTCCCCCAAACCCAAACCATTGCCACCTCAAAAAAATACCTCAACCCACCCTCAAGTTCACATGAATTCTCATCCTGAAGTTAAATTTACGGAAACTTACTAATTTAGTTTCTTAGAAAGTTTTCTTTTTTCTGGGTGCTGAAAAGGGAAACCAGCCATTTGTAAACACTTCCATCCAGAAAAAAATTACTATTAAGACTATATATTGGCAATGTACAAAGAGAATTAAAATACATGGTCGTCTTCATAGACTGAGTAGAATTTTAATACATTACTTCAATTTCTCAGCTATCTCAGGCTCTACAAGCCATTGAAAGAGGATGTAGATTTATCTTCTCAGAGATAGAAAAGATGCAAAAGACAAATGAGTTTTAAATTTCATACATGTTCACTTCATTAAAAATAAAATGACCAACAGAAAACAAAGTGAAATCTTTGTCACTTCCTCCATCCACTCTGCATCTATATGAAACCAGAGTCCTACTTCCTACAGCCCGATCAAGATCACATAATCACAGAATGTTTAAGGTTGGAAGGAATAACTGGTGGAGTTATCTGGTCCAACCTCCCTTCTCAAGCAGGGTCTTCTCAGAGCACATTGCACAGGATTTATTCCAGGTGGTTCCTGAATATCTCCAGTGAGGGGAGACTCCATAACCTCTCTGGGCAAACTGTTCCAGTACATAGTTATATATGGAGTGAACAAATTCTTCCTCATGTTCAGATTAAACTTCCTATGCATTAGTTTCTGCTCATTGACTCTGGTCCCATTGCTTGACACCACTGAGAAGAGCCTGGTTCCATCCTGTTGACACGGTCCCTTCAAATTCTCATATACATTGATGAGGTCCCCTCTCAGTCATCTCTTCTCAAGGCTGAACAGGCCCAACTCTCCCAGCCTTTCCTCTTAAGAGAGGTGCTCCAGTGACTTAAACACCTTTATTGCCTTCTGCCAGACTCACTCTGAGAGTGCCACATCTCTCTTGCTCTGAGGAGCCCAGAACTGGACACAGCACTCAAGGTGTGACTAATCAAAATAGATCAATTGATGCTACTAATATTTCACTTGTTATGGGTTAGGTCCTGAAACTTATACAATTTTCATGACACTAACTTTGAAAATATGCAAGCCATATACTAAAAATCCAAACATTTTAGAGTCTCCTAATTTAATTTGGGAGTCAATTGTTCTCATATAAGATTTTCTTAAGAGGACAATATTTCTAGTTTATGTTAGTGAAATCTGATATTTTGAGTTTAATTTGCTCCTAGTTTAACCTCCTCTGTCCTTTATTTGCAATTCTCTATCAATCTTAGAAAAAAGAATGTGTTAGACCTGAGTCTGAACAAACCCCATTAGTTTTTATTTCCTTTACAGAAATAAAACAACAAGTGTTATTTCTGAGTCATCTGCAAAAAGGAAACAGAGAAAGAAGAGCTCTCTCCAAATGTCTTTTTGTCTGTAGTCTTTCCTCAGCTACTATACAATAAGGTTTTGTAAAAAATATCCCCTTTTTTTCTTACTAGGATAACTTAGAAAGGTACACTTCCTTTTCTCTCCTGAATACTCCTATTATTCTCTTCAAGAGTTCATAAAAAGTGTTTGGGTCACATATTCACAGTTAATATATGTGAACATAAGTCCATTGAAAGGATGCGGTTTGTTAATAAGAGCCTATTTTCCTTGCCCTGCTTGCAGCATTGAAGATAAGGTAGACACTTCTCCAATGAGAAAAAAGATGACATTTCACAAGGGCTGGTGAGAAGATCAAGCAGGGGAGAGGGGCTAGAAGGAAAGTGAGACTCACAGATAATGTGTGTAGTTTTCTGAAACACATCATTCAAACATGTAGCAGGGAAAGGGGAGATATGCTTACAACTAAATTGTTTGTCACTCCCCCTATTTATTTATTTATTTATTTTTATTTCTGAAAGCTCCTTGTTTCAATTCCTGTTCTGATAAGAAACTAGCTTTCTACAGTCAAAGCCATCTGATGCAGAGCATTTAGCGACACATTGGAATCAGAATCACATCACTATCCCTGAAGAAGAAGATAAATTCTTGTCTTGCTCTAGTATACAGAGGCCTTCCTTCCTAATGGTGGAGAGGAAATAATAATAAAGAAAAACCCTAATTTCCACTGTGGGATATTTATTCTATCAGAGAAGATTTACCCTCACTCTCACTCCTTTTGCAGCCCATTGAATCCATTCCAATTTACCTTATCCTTCTTTCTGTCTACCTGAGATGATGACATTCTAGCCAAGCACATTCTTCTACATCTAAAACATATGAAAAGGGTGGTAGGTTGATGTCTTCCCACAGCTCAGTCCCACACAGCCTCTTGCTCACTTCCCCTCAGTGGGACTGGGGAGAGGATCAGAAAGGCAAAAGCTAGAAAACTCATTGGTTAAGACAAAGATAGTTTAATAGGGAAAGCAAAAACCATGTACACAAGCAAAGCAAAACAAGGTATTAATTCCTTACTTCGCATGAACAGGTAATTCTTCAGTCTTTTCCAGGGCTTCATCGTGTTGACAGCTACTTGAGAAAACAAATGCTATTGCTCCAAACATCCCACTTTTCCCCAGCTTTTGTTGCTAAGAACAATGATGTCTGGTATGGGATATAAATCAAAAATATACATATAATAATATATAATCTTGTTAAACATATTTTTTTCCCCAATTCAACTCCAGTTCCAGAATTCCACCTAGATATCTGAAAAACTTTGCTTCTAAGGGACTGTGTGTATAACTCCTTAAAAGAAGCTGATACTACAGAGTATCCATATAAATTTCACTCCTCTGAAATACAGTCTTGAGCTTCTCTTGAGATGTCTTTTCTCTCAAAACCACTCTAAGATAATACAGTTGTGAAGAAGTAAATTCACAGTAGCTGCAGCTGGGGTTTTGAAGTTCAACAATGCCCATTTTATTGACATGAACTAGGAAAATTAAAAAAGTATAATTTAAAAAAATGACTAGAGACATGGCACTCCCAAAAGTAATGCAGTTGATGACACTTCTTAGGTGTCCAACCTCTCCTTTCATCAACAGTAGATAAAGTGCATCATCAGTAACCTGATATTTTAACAACAGTTTTACTTGCAGGAATTAACTAGTATTAGCAAAATGCATCATCAGTAGCAAGGTATAGGTTAATCTGCTTTCATCAGCTGAGTACACATGTGGGAGAGGAACATTTTGTTGCTTTTATTTCAATAAACATTTAAGAAGTTTCAGTTGCCAGATTCCTTGGTATTCAATCACCTGAGATGGCTGTACACACCTCTGATTTCTGCTACCCTCTACTCATGTCTGTCTACATAATATTTAAATTGGATTTTGCTTGTTCATGGGGGTTTTTTTTAGTATTACAGAACATAAGGTATGATTTTGAAATGTGACATGCTTGTGTAGTAGATAATAAAGTGGAAGATCATTATATGAACTTTCATCAGCTGCCAGTAAGAAGTTTGCAGATTACTCAATCACTTTTCTAGGTTCTCTTGTCTTGCTGCTGATACCTACTGATATTGCCATTCTTGGACAGAGCTTCACTGAAGAAAGACACAGTCTCTGACTACTTTAATTTTCTGACCATCTACAGAGAATACTTCGTACTGTACAAGCTGATCCAACTACACACTACTCTACACTAGGGAGACCTAACAATTAAGGCAGTTAGAGAATGTGCAGGTAGCTTTTGGTTACTGTTGCAAGAGATACAGTAGAAGAAATTTGACTACATAGCTTTATATCTTTTTGTCTCATTTCTGCTTTTAAGCAGCATTGCTGAGTTTTTTTGTTGGTGACTTGTTTTCCTCCTTGTTGAACACTTATAGGGTCCTGTATTAAGGAACACATGCAGTGATATGTAGAAGTAGCTGTTTTTCTGGGCATCTGTCCTAATGGTACAATATAACTCGGTCACAGAGGTATAGGATAAATATATGTGCACTACAGTTGGTTGTCAGTTGCCTAGAAACCCTTTTTTCTGAAATTTTGGTGACACTCTGAACTTTACCAGTTGAACTGGTTAAAGCTTGCCTCTGAAGTACTTAAAGCAAAGAGAAGCTTAACCTGGTGAAAAAGTTTTCCCTCAAGAAAAAGTCATACCACACAAGTTCTGTTACAGATGGAAAATCTATTACAGAGCTCTAATTGAAAGAAACTCTGAAAAAAATCTGTAAATTTGGACTGGTAAATAATCTAACTTTTGCCATTATTTTTGCATTACAACAGAACAAAAATATTGTGCATTGTAAAAGGATTTATCTGGTACTTGAATTTCTTTTTGTATAAAACAACAATCAGGGACGGATCTGTTGGTTTGTTGGGTTTTTTTCTTGTGATCATTTCACCCCATTAAGTTCTCTTTTTCCTAATGTGATCTAGCTTTCTAACAGTAAGTCTTAAGATATGGACATGTGTGTTGGGAAACTGGTCTCTAAAGGTTATGTATGTGCATATATATATATATATATATATATATATATATGTATGTATTTATGTATGTGTGTGTGTGTATGTCTATGTATATGTATGTATATATGTGTGTGTGTGTATATATATATACACATATTAATATATATATGTATAACCATATGAACCTTTATACATATATCATATATATATATATTCATGTATTTCAATATAAAAAATCTATGAACTTTTACAAGTTAATGTAAAGCATGGGAAATTCTATGGTTTTTAGAAAAAAAGTCATTTTTGCTTCTCTCAAGCAAATAATAAAGGTATTTAATTACCACTTTCCTCATTTACTTTGCTGTGCCATGTCTAGACTAAGGAATAATAAAAAAAATTATTTAAAAATCTCCTTAGTACAGCTAGGGCTGAATAAGGCCAAATCATTCAACTTCTATACAGCATGTCTGGAACATATCATTCAATGTTAGAGTCCTTTCCTCCTTGCTGGTATTCTATGGGGGCAGGCAACTGAAGTTATGTACTGTAACACCATCTGAAGTTTGAAATTTTAACCAATGTAGTAAAATGCATTGTTATCTCATCTCTTTGATGTCTACTTGTACATAATAGTTTATAGCAAGATTGGTCATATAAATGATTACTTTAAATTCTCAATTGCCATAAAAATACATCTTGAAATATATAACTGAAATATTGTGGGAAGGCAAAAAGTTTCACTATGTTAAGTAGGTCTGGACCAACTAGCTAGAGAAGGTGAATTATTTTTGAGGAGTTTTCAGTATTTTTCTGATAAAGTGCTCAGAAAAAACTTTGCAATAACCAAGTATTATAGGATCGTTTTACAATGACCTGTGTTGGCAGCCCTGAGTGTCTTTTTGATTTATTTTTAAAAGAAATTTATTTCCTGCAGCAAATAGATGAGAGCCCATTCTAGAGAGAAACTTCCTTCAACCTGGTAAATAGAAATGAGATGAGATATTGTTTCAATCACCACTTAAACAATTTGTGGGGGTGGACACAATGTGGTTATGTACAGCTTGACCTGAAACGGTTGTTCTCGAAGATTGAAAATAAGTGCACCACTTAAAGTCACATATTATAGCTGGCATCAGAAGCATCCAGGCTCATGGACGGTCCCTTCAAAAAGCTCTATATGGTGACAACAGTACTGCTTCTTATCTCTTATCCAGCAGGATTCATCTGAACCATCTCAGATTGAATCATGGAAGTTATAATGGCATGAATTCAGAGAGGTCAAGCCCAGGGCATATAACAAGGAATAGAATTCTTGTAGCTACCATTTTTCTTCTGATTTACAGAGCTTTACATTTTGATACTGTAAAGCTATGATCCCACAAAGACTGCTGCTCCCCTCTGTATGGCTGCTAGGTGTATCTTCTCAGAAGTATACCTATACTAAGCTTTCTTGTTCTTCTTACTGTTCTTTTCCTACTATGAAGGCAATATTAAACAAAGACCACCAAGGTTATACCTCAAGTTTGTAATATACAGTGTTTTCCTAGAGCCATCATCACTGACCCTAGGTATAACATGAGAATCACCTGTGAAGAAATCTGTTGGGGAGTATGTTTGCTGAGAGTGAGAGATGGAAAGGCTCCAAGACCTTAGTATGGAACACTTTCCTCATTGCACCAAATAAGAAGAGCCAAGATACATGGGAAAAACTCCTGAAATCTATTTGTGTGCATTAAGATATTGAAGTATTTTCATAGTTTCATTTTCAAACAAAAATGAGATAGAAATCCAAAATGGTCTGGCCAGTGAGATGAAGCCCACTGATGAAATCATGAAATGGTTAAAATTGGAAAAGACCTCTGAGATCATTGAGTCCAGTTGTTAACCCAGAACTGTCAAACTACCACTAAACCATGTCCCTAAGTGTCACATCTACACACTTTTTAAATACCTCCAGGGCTGATTACTCAACCAATTCACCTGGTAGCCTTTTACAGTGTTTGACTACCCTTTCAGTGAAACATTTTTTCCTAACATCGACTCTAAACTGCCCCTGGTGCAACTTGAGACCACTTCCTCTCATCCTGTTACCTGGGAGAAGAGGCTTACCCCCATTTCACTAAAGCCTACCTTCATGTAGTTGTAGAGATCAATAAGGTCCTCCTTTTTTCCCAGGCTAAAAAATCTCAGCTCCCACAGCTGTTCCTCATTATCCTTGTGCTCCAGACCTTTCCCCAGCTTTGTTGCTCTTCTCTGGACACTCTCCAGCATATGTCATTCTTGAAGTGAGTGGCATGAAATCGGATGCAGGATTCAAGGTGGGGCCTCACCAATGCTGAGTATAGGGGGATGATCACTGCCCAGGTCCTGCTGGCCACATCCTTTCTGATACAGGCTGGGATGTCATTGACCTTGTTGCCCACCTGGGCACAGCACACTGTTGGCTCACGTTCAGCTGGTTGTTGACCAACACTCACAGGTCCTTTTCCACCAGGAAACCTTCCAACCACTCCTCCCCAAGCCTGTTGTGATGCATGGGGTTGCTGTGACTGAAGTGCAGGACCCAGTACTTTGTCTTGTTGGACCACATACAACTGGCTTTGGTCTATCAATCCAGCTTCTGCAGAAATAACTGCAGATTCTTCCTGCCCTCCAGCAGATCAGCATTCCTGCCTAACTTGCTGTCCTTTGCCAACTGACTAAGGGTGCACTCAATCCCCTTGTCCAGCTGTCAATGAAGATAGCAAATGGGACAAACCCCCAATACTGACCCTGGCGAACACCACGGGTGACTGGCTGCCAGATGGATGTAGCGCCATTCACCACCAGTCTCTGGGCCCAGCTATCCAGGCAGGCTTTATACCCCGCAAAGAATATAGCCATCTAAGCCATGGGAAGCCAGTTTCTCCAGAATGCTGTGGGAAACAGTGACAGGCTTTACTAACATCCAGGTAGACATCTACAGCCTCTCTCTTCCCCACAGAGTGGGTCACTGTAAGACTCCAAGTCTCAAACTATGAGCTCACCAAGGGAGTTTTACTTTAAAAATATACAAGGCTGCAACAATATCTGCCCTCTGGACATATTAGGACAGCCTTTGGTTCTTTTAACACCTTAAGATAGAGCAAAGGAGAAACATGACACATGTTTTCTCAAGAGTTACTTTACTGGTAAAGTTTAGGAAATGAGAGATGTTGGCAAAAGCTTAAAGGGTAACATAAAACCAAAACAAAGCATTCCACAAAACATTGACTTAGCACATGCTAACCCATACAATTTGGCAAAATCCAACCCATTCCATCCCAAGCTACCCAAAATATTAAGAAAGGAGATTAAAAGAAGGAGTAAAGAAAGAAAAAGAGGTCATAGCTACCACCAGAGTCCTGTGAAAGTCTAGCTTCCAAGTGACTACATGGTTCTCTCACTGTGTGAGTCAGTCTGAGGCTGGGTGTAGGTGTGCTCCTGGGCTGCCTTTGACTGATAGCTGTTCTGGGGTTGCCCTAGGGGTCTCACAGGAGCTGAGATATGAGATATGGCATTATCTCACCTCTGTGAAATTCAGCCTATCCCCTCCACCCCCTTCACACATATACAGTTGACAGTCATCCTGTTGTAAAAGGAGATCAGCCCAGTCAAGCAGGACCTGCCTTTCCTAAACCCATGCTGGCTGGGCCTGATTCTCTGGTTGTCCTGCATGTGCCATATGATGGCTGCAAAAGGGAGAATTTTTCTTGTTGAGAATGAGGAGGAAAAGGACTGTAAAGAAAGAAAAATATCATGGTCTAAGCATTTGAAAAACTGACCTGAAGTTCTTTGAAATGGAAAAGTGAGAGAGAGGGCAGTCCCAGAGTATAAATCCAGTGCTATCCATACTTTGCCTTGTTGAAGATTCTCACAGACATTTAGCTCAGTCTTCATGCCATTCTCAAGGATCTAGACTAACAAATCCTGATAAACAAACTCTCTGCAAGGCAAAAAGAGCATGTAGCCTGCAGAAAACATATGAAAATGCCAAAAGCATATGTTAATTATGGGGTATACTGAAGGCACCCATGTGATTTTTCAGGCTCAGTCACTGAGCTCGCAGTTATGTGATTCAAGACACCAAAGGAGCAACAAACCATGGCCATGCCACAACTGGCTTGTTACAAACCAAAGCTGTTAGTCACAGATACTCTTCATTGTCATTATCTTTTCACGAGACACCAACTCTTTGTGTTTGTTGCTCTTTTACCTTCAAAAACAGGTTCTACATAGGAATAAGTGTACACAGACATTCACAAAAGAAAATATAGTTGAAGGAGAAAGTGTCAACTCTATCAAAGTGCAATTAATTTTTCTTATTCCAGTCAGTAACACTAACCTACAACAGAAATTTTAATTCAAAAAAGTTAAACATTGTAGATAATATGCCACCTGTAGATAAAAGAATGACTTAATAATAACAATTATCTAAATTTTTTGCTTTTTTCCATACAAGAGCAGCACTGTTCTCAGGACCTACAAAATCCTTCACCTGTCCCTGCCCTCACCTCTTTCAGCTTCAGGAGAGACTCTGCACTCTGCTTGTACAGATATTGAGATAAACAACTGTTCATTTTCCAGCCTGCTATCAAGTCATTGTCCTGCAACACTAAGGAACCTTGACCTCTGAGAGTGCAGTGGATGAACACACAGCAAGAGAATGTGGGCTACAAAGCTGCATTTCCCACAGCAAAACAGCCACTGACAGCAACATAAATGTTGATATGCCAAGAAATGGCATTGTGACTGTTTACCCTGGAAGACAACTTTCAAGTTCTGAGATCAGAAATGTCCAGCACTGATGATAACTTGTATAAACTGCTTATCAGGATGTTCAAGGCCATGGATTAATGCAGTACTCTTATAAATCTTAATAAATGTCAGCTCTTCAGGGCGACAATGAATGAGGATAAGTGATCCAAAGGTGTCTCTCATAAAAGTGAGAAGAATGTGTATCTGCATTTAGTCATTGGAAAAAACAGCAACAACCAATGCGCCCCCCCCCCCCCCCCCCCAAAATAAAGAAACAAAACCCCCAAAGGACACCCTGTTGTGGATAGAAGTGAGAGAAAGAACAGATGGTGCAAAACCTCATTTACCATGGTGGATGTTCTGACCTACTTTGAAGCAGATCTGTAATCCAGGTAGCTTCAAAAGGGGAGTGACCCAATGGACTGAAACCGCCTGCTGTGACCTCAGTGCCAGTGCCAAGGCAAGAGCATGAAGACAGGAGTATCTTCCAACCAACAGAAATTATTGATCATCCCAATACAGAGAATAATCTAATCCTACAACAAGTATAGACTTTAAAGAATGGTAATTATCTCATTATCAATAGGCTTCAGCAACTCAACTATACTTAGGCATATCAAGGAGATCCAAGACACAGCTGACCCTGGCACCAGCTAAAACAAGGTCCAGGCATACAATCGTCACTGTAGAATCACTGCACTACCATCCTAGGTATTTCCAGGATGTGTTGACATACTTTTGATAAATCAGACACTAACCAGAGTGAAGCCAAAGGGAAATGGACATAGGCTTATCCTCCAGGTAAACATGACTTCATGGTGTAATACAGGATAATTCTCTTTGTCATTTCTCTTGACTGAGATGCTGAGAACTATTGGTAAGGTCTGACAAGTAGCAGATGCTTATCCGCATATACAGTATGATAAACCTTGGTAGAGATATACAGACTGCACTGAGATGAAAACAGAGAAGAATCAATGTGATGTTGAAAAAGAAGGGTGGATCGTGAAGGCACAGAAGACAGAAAATGGAAGCTCTGTAAAACTAATCAGGCTGAAGGAAGAGGTGTCAGTCCTATGTCCATGAACACAGGTAGAGTCATTATGCCATTGCTTATCTAGTTGTACAGGGGATATAAAGAACTCATTTATGCATTAAGAAATTTGCGGATCCTAGCAAAATATCTGGAGAATCTTGAGTTGACTTACAGTCAGGTAAGTGTACCCCAAATATTCAGTATCTTTACTCTTTGGCAAGGATTTCAGGGTTGTTTTACACTGAAAAAGTTATCCTGGAATATAAGACAAATTATAATGATTTTTAAGTTAAGCAACAATAACTATTTATTTTTAACCAACTGTTCACTGCAGTCCACAATAATATGTTACATCTTATTATTTTTTTTTTTAAACATTACGTCACTTTTTGTCAAACGCATCAAGCATTGGCTTTTTATAAAGAGATTTTGTAGGGTAATGACAAGATGCAAATGTATAGAAAGTGAGATTAATTTTAAACATGTTAGATTGAATAAAATTGGAGTTAAAATTGCACTGCCAGTGTTGATTGCAACATTGCTGGAATAGTGCCAAAATACATGCAAAACACACAGCTAAATAATGTCAAACTTTCAAGACTGATTTTGAATTAATTGATTTATAAACAGATAGAAATATATTTTTATGAGATCTTTCAATACTACTGCCAATGATATGTATCAATCTGGCATTTTGCTCTAAAATGGCTAAGTGTTGCTTTTTAAGCTTTGAATGAATTGGGCTCAGTGGAGCGATTATTCAGAAACTAACCTTTTTGGTAACAAAGTGAAGTCAGAAAATAGGCAATAACTTAGTGTTCAAGTAAATTAAAAAAAAATTCTCTAAGCACAGACACTTGCAAAATTGCACCTATCCAGCAGAATAATATCTAATTTAACAGAGTTACTAAAGATAAATGATTTTTCCTGATCAAATTATATCAGGATGAATAATTTTATACTAAATAATTGGTGAGCTGGATAATTCAATAAGCCCATTTGCTATGGTTGACTTCCTTTCACAAGTAGAAATTCTGTAATGAGGAAGGCAGTTTTGTCAAAACAGCTGCCAAATGGCAGTAGCATAATAAAAGAAGCCCATTAATCAGAAAATTAATTAAACATTCCGTGTATGTAAAATCTGCTGCATACTGAGAAAATGTGAATGGCCTGACAACAGCATTTGTAACAATTTATTCATTGGAGAATTGTAGGAAACAATCAATGTATCACAGAAATATCCAAATACAGCTATTCTACAGGAAGAAAAGGACTCATTTCTAAGGTTAATTGACTAAAAAAAAATAATAGCGAAAAAATAAACATTTCTATACATTTTGTTTCTAATCAGAATACAAATACTGTAGGGTACCATTCCTCTTGTCTTGTCTGAAGAGTACTCTTAGCAAAAAAGACCAGAGAAAAATAGGAACTAATAGTAATAGTAAAAGTAGTAATATGAGTGTTGGGTATCAGACTGCTGGCAACTCTCAGAATCAAGTAGAATTTTAGTATGAGCTGGGACCGAGATATCCTGCATCATGTGACACTGAACGAGCTACAAAACCATTTTGGATGCTTCTGAAAATAATTGGCAGAGTGTCTTCATATTTGTTAAAGACGTTGATCTATTCTTGACATTTAAGCTGGCTAATACTCATTTTAAAAGCAATGTTGTTAATTTACCTCAAACTAGGTTATACCTTGAAGCTCAAGATGACATGGTGGGTTTATGACATTGAGAATTTGGATAAAAAACTTTTAGGGGAGATTTTATAAAAAAAAAGTAGGGCAATAGTCTTAAATCTAATGTCACACAAACACAGAGTATGGCATGTGGACAGCATAAAATAGACTTATTTTATAAAACTTAGTATTGAACAGCATAATTTTCTCCTTAAGGGGGACATCATACTATTTTGGGAATTAATGTGGAATTTTGAGATATTTGCTCCCTTAGTTTTGATAGATCTTCAACAAATGTGCTGCAAAACCATTTTTTATGGGAATAAGAAATGCCCTAATTTTCTCAGCTATATAATCACAAAAGATTGCAAACAAGAGTTCCAAAAGCTTTTAATGAATTTAGACTCTCTCACTGCTTTGAAAATCAATGAAAGTAAAACAGGTAATGGCCTTAAGCACTTTCCTTATATCTGCATAGTTGAGTTTTAAATAAATGAAAGAACTAAACTTCAGGGCCTCATATGCAATGTCTGCTACTTTTAAATAACATTCAGCATAACTACTTCTTTTTATTTCATATTCTTTGTTTCCTTTTTAAGTCAGCACTAAGCAGAGACAGGATAATACAGCTGGGAAGAATCCCAGGTCCACGGCCCTTGTGAACTGAAAATTGCTCTGGCTTTAAGAAAGCACTATTTCCAATACAGTACTTTTGAAATTCGTTTTCTTTTCAGCACCAGATGTTCTTTTCCATGCCATGGATTTGATTTGAAGTAACAAGAATTTTTCTGTTTATAATGGTGTGTCAGTCTGTCTGGATAGAATACCTAAATAATTTTCTGTGCTGCATAACTAATTGAGTGATCCAAGTATATTTATGTAGCACTATATACAGAAAAGACTAAGTCAGAGGTATATGGAACAGATGAAATTTAATATCAGAAATATTTTTTTCCTCCACATTTCATTATGGGACATGATTTATTCATAGGTAGGTTGTTCCTATATATTTTCTCTATGGAGGTCAAGATCATGCTAAAATAATGTAAAATCACCTCACTTCCTACAGTATATTTTATTATTACTGCTGGATCAGAACAATAGGTTATTGAAAATTAATAGATTATGGGGAAAAAAGCTATTGTGGAGACAAAAAAGCAAACACATTGCATTAATTAGCGGTAGCTTTTGTGAATGTGCTCCACTTGCAATATTTTAAAACTGTGTCTCCAGCTGCAGAAATAGAATGTTGAACTGCAGCCATGAAAATCATTGAATCATTCATTAGCTTGCCAGAGGTAGAGAGTGGTTAGATGGCACAGTGGGTTAATGCATAAGCTTTTCAGACTGGAGGAGAGTTACATCTAGATTTAGGTCACAAGTGAGACACATTCAGTGATATCAGCTTGCTTTCTATGGATAATTTGTCACCTGTACAGATATATTTTATGATTGACAATCTGTTCCAAAGCAAAAAAAGACAGACATAGCAAGACTGTTGCAATTAGGATTAAGAGGCTATGCAAACAGGGATTCAAAGTGACTGTCTAAATGACACCTAGCTCTTTTCAAAATATTATTGCCCCATTTAGAAAGACATAAGACAAAGGCTTCCTCACAAAATACAGAAACACTTAAATACGTGGCTTTAGAATAACAGTGGCATTAGGAAAAAAATGCACAGAATCACAATTTCATGTGAAGCAGGTAAATGAATCTCCAGAATTTACATCTTTTGGGGTAACCAAAGTAGGCCTGTAGTCTTTAAAATACTGATAGCACCTAACAATACATAAATATGCAGCAAAAATATTACCTATAAGGATTGAGATATGATTAGGAAATCTCTGCCATTGCCACACAAATGAATAGACAGAGTATAGACTTTTTGCTCCACAAGTAGCTTCAAAGTTAGAATAAACAAAGTTGTGCTGCTGGAAAACCATTGAAGTGAAACTCCTGATGTGCTCAGTTGTTTCAGTATGTTAGAAGGTGACCGTGTGGCTTCTGTGTGTGTGCTCAGGGTGTGTGTGTGATCTGGTACATGAGCAGAGGAAAAGGACAAATGGAGGTGAGAAAGCAGAAAACTACTGGCCATCAGGAATACTGCATGCCTCCTGTTGCTCAAATGTCAGTCTTTTACATCTCCTCACTCCTTGAGGAAGTCAAGATAACTACACAGAAATGAGAAGGACTCTTTTGTTGTATCAGTTGTATACTGAAGCATAAGATGATTTCACAACATTCAGTTTCAGAAAAGGGAATTTGAAATCACAAGTCTGGGTTAGCAGAATCACTTACTTCTAGGGCACTTAATAAGTACCTAATAGTGATATCTTGTTCCAGACTGCTTATACTCTGAAAGCAGAACCAGCAGAATCAATATGAAGCAGATAATAGGTTGCACTAGAATGTATTGGAAAAAAATGGTTATTGTGCAGTATTTTAAGATGTGTTTTCATCACATTTCTCAGGACAACACTCTGCAAGTATCCTGTAAATCTGTGATACTCTGTTCAGAGGAATTTTTGCTTCTATGTCATTATTATACTTTAAGTCACCATAGAAAGGATTAGAAACTCCTAGATTTTCATTTGCAGCACTCCGATATTTACTTATTCCATATTCAAAGGCAAAATCCCTGCTTTGTAGTATTCTTCTATCATTTATTATTTAACAATTTGCTTGTGAGCTTTGAGTGGCATCTAGAGTAATACAAAGCTTGACAAGTTTAAAGTTTTAAAAATTTACTTCTCATCTTATAAGACCTTAAAATTAAGGTTTGTGAGGCCAAGACAAATTCTGATTTTTTTTTTTTGGAGTGTGCAATTGGATTAAAATGTTAGCTGCAAGTTTGTGAAAGAAATACCCTTCTAAGTGGCATGCTTTTATGATGGATTCCTAGCATGAATTATGTATTCTGTGAAGAAACATGTTTGCTTTTTTATTCTTTAAGAGGAAATTTTATTTTTTTGTTCACTTGCAAAATGCATCAAAGTAATATCCTACTAAGAAAATATCAATATAGAGAACAAAGGTAAAGAATCCATGGGATAGCTCTTTATATCTCTCTCCCTTATGTTTGAGGCACTATTTTGGAGAATAAAATGAGCTTTGAGGGTTCTTAGTTCAAAGTGCTGGATAAAGTGCAGAAAAAAAGCAGAGTTTCGTTTTTAAATACACCATAATGCACATGCTTCATTTATTTACTTGTCCATCTATTTGTTATCATTGTTACTCATACAATGAGGTATCAGCAATGGTTTAGGCCACCACAGTGGTCACTGATAAGAAGTATATTCCTATCTGTGAATTCTGAATTGCTTTCTGAACAACTTGTTGACACAGTTGGGAAAACAGATGTTTATTTAGGATGTTAAGGCAAATCTTCTAAGTGAAATAGATAAATAACTGTAAAGAAATGTAAAAGGGAGGTAAGTTAACTGATGAGTTCATTGCTTTAAAAAAAAATGAAATACTTGCTTTCCCCTCCATCTTTTACCTTAATGTTGTCAGGCATTCTTCCAAAAGTTGGAAAAGAAAGGGAAAATATTATTTTCAATATCAAGACATCTCTTTCCTCAGTGGGCTTACCTAAGGTGCCTCAATGTTTTAACAAACTTTAAATATTATTTGTTTTTTTCTTAGAAACCAAATTGATTTAGATTTACATAATTAACTCTTAATTAAACGCACGATGAAAGTATATTGTGTTTCATGATCTTCATTGCCTACTGTTGCCAGAACTAACCCTAACTCTATTCTATAGCATTTAATGAAGGGTTTGAAATATTTTGAGGAATGAAATGTTCCTGAAAAGGGTCAGGTAATCATATCAACAATAGCAAGACAAAATGGAGTGACATGTAAATAAAAAGTATTGCAAAAAAAAATTGAAAATTAATGAGCTAAATCTTCATTAATCTAACCTGTCTTAATTTTGGAACTCAACATCTGATAACTTATTTTTGCAACCATGATGTTCCCATAGCAAATAGATGTTAGAATTTTGTAATGCAGTCTAAAATAATTGCAGATGAAGTAGAAGAGTTTTGATTCAGAACTTTTATTGACATGCTTATAATATCTCAGTATAATAAAAAAAGCATTTCCAATATGCATTTGTCCTTCCTTCACCTTCCATTTTATCCCTGACTGCATGTATAACTGTATTTAAATATTGCAAATCTTTCATACTAATCTAGAATGAGCATTAACTGGGAAAAAAAAATGGGCCCTCTCCTCTCTGAGTTGCAAGTTAGAATATCCGAGAGATCCCCATATGGGCAACACATCACCCACAGTGGAGCAAGAAAGGGAAAAAGATGAATCAGTCATAGTCATGCTTTTGTCGTAGTCAAACAGTAACCCATAAAAACTTCAGATCAGTTCCAGGAGGTTTGAAAACTAGACAGCACTGTTGTGTCTCAGAGAAAACAGGTCTAAGTGTCAAAGAGGCTGGGCAAAACAATCCTTTGTTTTTAGGTTACTTCCATAAAATCATCATCATCCCTTCACCTCACCATCATTCTTCTAAGCAGCAGCAGCTAAAGGGCAGGCACTGGCCACTCAGTGGTCCAAGAAAATGAAATGGGTGATGTCTGGGGGAGCTTTGCCTTTGTGGGACTGCATTATTTCCCCAAATATTTTCAAAGAGCATTCAGAAAAGGAGAAACTCTAACATCCAGCAGTCACTCTCACAGCAGAACCCCTTTGTCTGCTTCTTCCATCTCCTAGCAGAACTCTTCTACATGAACCAATGTATTCTCCATCCTTTTTACTGAAACATGGTCTGACCAAACTTCAACTGCTTCCACATCCACTGCTCCTTCTCTTTGGTCTCCAAACTGGGCAGCATGCAGAGGGAAAATCCTGTGCTTTGCAGTCCTTCTACCTCAGGAGATTTCCCACTGCAACAAACACAGTTTACACCACCACTGGGGAAGGGTGACATGTCAGAGTTGTTGATTATGAGGTCTCTGTTAGCATGGTAACCTGTTTGGTGAGTAGCAATGGGGCAGCCTTGTGTACATCACCAAGCCCCAGGTTTTGTCAGCCATGGATGGAAGCCTCATTCAGGGCTCAGAGGTCAAGTGGAAAGCAGATTAGCAAAACCTTGCAGCCAGGAGGTCCAATAGTATCCCAGGGTGCATCAGGAAGAGTGTGGCCAGCAGGTTGAGGCAAGTGATCCTCCCCCTCTACTGGGTCTAGTGAGGCCATATCTGAAGTAATGTGTCCAGTTCTGGGCTCCTCTATACAAGGAAGAAAGGAGCTATTGGAGAGGGTCCAGTGGAGGGCCACGAAGATGATTAGGGGTCAGGAGAGACTGTGGGAGCTGGACCTGTTTAGTCTAGAGAAGACTGAGAGGGGATGTCATTAATGCATATAAATATCTTAAAAGTGTGTGCCAAGAGGATGGTGCCAGACTCTTTTCAGTGGTGCTCAGAGACAGGACAAGGACCAGCAGTTGTGAACTAAAACACAAGAAGTTTCACCTCAACATGAGGAAAAAATCTTTACACTGAGGGTGGCAGAGCACTGGAGCAGGCTGTCCAGGGAGGTCATGGAGTCTCCCTCTTTGGAGACACAAAACTCACCTGGACACGTTCCTGTGTAATGAAGCGAGTTGGACTAGATGATCTCCAGAGGTCCCTTCCAAACCTAAAAGTTCTGTGATTCTGTGACCATGTGCAGAATCTCAGTTCTCATGATGGAGTTATCACTTTTTGACTTCCTCAAGGACCTAGTATTTTGATCCCATGAGAAACCACTTCCAAGGACAACAGGGCCACATGCCATCCCTTTCGGGGGTTCCTTCTGCCTCATCTGTTGTAGGGATGCAATCTGCAACAGTATGGATGGATCTCCTGGTCCTGGAGTTTAGTCCATTACTTAGGAGAAAATGTGCTCCCTGCCTTCCCTGACCACGTGGTCCCCGAGAGCCCTTGAGAAGGACACACAGAGACCATGGGGAGAGGGAGAAGAACAAAGAGAGTGTTTATTTATGGTCAGGGGTTTATATGGACTTTGGAGGGATTCAAACCCACCAGTAACAGACAAGAGGGGATTTTGGCTCTGGGCCAATGGGAGTAAGGGAATATACATTCAACAGGAGAGGGCTTCAGGCAACAGACATATCGCAATCTTCATCCAGACCCCTGAGATTACAGGGTATTCTGGGAAGAAAAAGCAGTGACTTTGCAAAAAGACATTTTACCAGACATTGTGTACATTCAAACAACATTAAAAGCATCAGTTGTTAAAGCATTATCAATGGCTTCTTGATTTTCTTCACAAATCCATTTCTGGCAGGACTTTCTCCATTCTAAATATTGTGAATCAATTCCTACAACATGCAGCTGGAAAAACATCTTCCCAAAGTATAGCAATGAGCCAATGGCTGATACAGGTGGCACAAGGTTCCCTGATACAACAATGACTCCTCACCAAGCTCCAGTGCCAGAGGAAAGCCTGCTGAGACAGATTTGTGTTGGCCTACAAAATCTGTGCTACAAGTGAACCTTGGGTCAGAGGCATTTTGATGGAAAGTACATGCAGTAAGAAGGAACTTGCCATTCCAGAAACCTTGCACAAAGCTAGAGACATATGTGCTTAGCTTACATGTTCTGTGGGAAAGCCATGGAAGAAAGGAGCAAGGAACTGCAATCTTGTTCACAAGCTGTGACTCCGAGTCAGGAGGTGTTTTGGAGGGTTCATTTTCACAGGAAGAAGGACCTTCAGGGAAGAGTGCCACAGCAGGTGACACCTGCACGGAGTCAGAGATGTCCGTGCTCAGCTTCTGTAATCTGCTTATCTGGCACTGGCAGAATGAAGAAAAACAAAGTGCAGCAAATGGGTGCTGATGGGGATGCAGCTGTCAGCTGGCAGGGCATGTGCAGTCAGCCAGTCCTAGCTTTTTTTTTGGCAGGGGGGCTACTCTCTCCCAGTGGTGATTGTATCTTACTAGGGTACAGACTGGGAGTCACATGGCAGGACAAAGCAGAAAACATGGCCTCTGAATGCCCATAGGATTGTCATAGAGTTTGCCCTCATATATCATAGGCTTCAATTCCAGCAGAACTCCTGAGGGGGCATGCAGCCAGTGAGGTGTAGGGCTGCAGGTAAGGCCTGGTGCTTCTCCCTGGTCTGAGCAGGATGGGATCCTCCCTTCTGGGATGTGTGCCCTTATAGATTACAGGGGCAACAGGTGCAGAAAGAACACAGCAGGCTGCACTAATACAGAAAGGGGGAGAAGGGCATTGATAGGATACTAGTGGAGACTGTGTAGGCACCACAGCTGATACCTCAGTGGTGATGATATTAGATGATGAAAGGGATGGAACAAAGAAGAGAAAGACAGTCACTTGCAGAACACAGCACTGTGGAAACTCATGTCCTTTGGCAACTAGCAATCTGTTCTACTCTCCTCTAGAAAAATTTGAATGATGAACAGGCAGGAAGTTCAGAAGCACATAGGAAGAAAGCCAGTATACACTGCAAAGGGTAATCAAGCCAGATGTTCCTGCTCAACTGGTTATACCCATCAAGGAGAGGAAGTGGTGAGTATCAGCAGCAGGACCCTCCTTTCTGCAAGAGACTTGAGGCACCCATTTGCTGACCTGATAAGCCATCAGGGGAAGTTTGCTACTTACCAGGATTTAAAATGCATCATATTATAGAGAGGATGCCAAAACTCCTCAAGCTCAGATACTGCTATTTGTCCTTCTATGTGGATATAAATGATACTGAAAAGAATGACACACAAAAGATCAAGCTGAACTACAGAGCTCCAAGGGCTAAAGCAAAGGTGATAGGAGCTTGGGTTGTGTAAAGCAAAGGTATATGCAGGAACACACGTCACATACAATCAGCACCTGGCTGCAGGAAGGCTTTTGGCCCCCATGACCATGGGATGCTCTTTGAAGGCAATTCAAAGGTTCTTGCCAAGATATCTTTCCCAATTGGATATCTAACTTTACAAAGTAGAGTTGGAACTTGATTTCAGGGCAAGTGTTCTCTGAAACCAGGAAGCAAAAGGGTACAGGATGAAAGCAGCTGGGCAGAAGAGCCGTGGGGGATTTTCCCATACTCTTGTAGAGTTCACTATCAGGAATAGAGAAGAACTACTAAAATTATAAATGCCATCCCACAGTTACTATACTCTAAGAAAAAAAATATGATGGATTAAGTCATGTGACAGAACTCCTTCAGTGTACAAGTACAAGACCTTCTGGAAGAGAAAGGGAATAAAAGAGGAGGAAGGATTGCTCTTTCTGCAGAAAAGTAGTCTGAGTAGATGTTATCTGTGCTATGCAGAGTACCTTTGAGTCCAAATAGAAGAATTGCCATGTGGTAGAAAGACCTTGTGCTAGGTGTCTATTACAGATCCCTGGATCAGGAAGAAGAGGTAGCTGAAGCTCTCTTCAGATACCTCAAAACAGCTTCAGACCTACTGGACCTGATTCTCCCCATGACTTCACCAGCAAGAGTTGCTTGAAATACTGCAAAGAAACACAAGCCCTGCACACCTGAATCAGAATAATCACAAGGAGCAGGTCAAGCTGAGTTCTGCCTTAATGGAGTCTTTTATCACTTGACAACAATCATTTGATTGTCTTACTAAGAAAGAGAAGTGGCTTCCATATTTCTGTATGGTGGGTCTCAAGCCACCATTTGTGTACTCTTCATCAAACCAGTCAGGAGAGATGAAAAGACCAGAGCAGCACCGGTGACCTGAGAGACTCTGAACCTGTGACTATGTGCAAGGTGGAAGTCTTTCATGTACAGCTATCTTTTTGGAGATGTCCCCTCCAATTCACTGATGTTCAGTCACATTCCCATCAGTGACTCAGGCATAAGTCCCAAGTCCCTAAGGCAGATGTACATCAACTGTTTTTTGCCAGGAGAAGTGACATCAATTCCCTGTTGGAGACTGTTGAGAGATGCAAAGAGGCATAAGGGACCAAGCTGTGATCTGTGAGAGAGAAAAAGGGTGTGTGTACCCTTGTCATGAAGGTAGTTTTAGGCTCTGCCTTGTTTTAGACTCCTGCAGTCCTGCTTAGTGAGAGAAAAGAGCTCAGACTGAGGAGTGAAAGGAGTCTAACACAAACTAATGTTGAAGATATCCTCATTAGGGGGACAGAAGGGCTAGAGAGAAGAAGAAAGGGGACATAAGGTATATAAAGAAAAGAAGAATTGAAAAATCATAATCTCTTATTCATATACAGTTTTATACCAACCTTTTTTAATTGGTCTCTCTTTCCAATGCCATACCTAATTATTGACACTGGAAAGAAAGTGAGGACAGATGTATTGCATTTGCTGACTTTTCATGTGCATAGTCAAACAACACAATAAGTGCGCCATTGCTTTTATTTAAAAATGAAACCCCTAAAGATAGGGGTGGGGAAAAAAAAAGCAAAACAAAACAGAACTCAGAAGTTCAAGATAGGTTTTAACCCTGACAAAGTAGGAGGTGGAAATTTAGCAGGGGTAACAGATCACTTGGTTCTCCAAAGTTTTATTTTGTTTTCAAAGTTTCTTAGTGTCCTAGTTCAGCAGGTAGAACCAGTTTATCACTGTGTGTGGAAGACCAAAGCTATGTATTCTACCCCCTCTATTCATTTTCCAAGAACAATGGACCATTTTCAGCAGCCCAGGGCACACCTGACTCCTCAGGGTGTGAGCTGGGTGTGAAAGAAGCCTGTGAGAAAAGAGCTGTGATAACTCCCCTCCAGGAAGTCGTTAGCACCTTCACACCCAGCCTGAGGTGTCATGTCTGCCAATGGGCCATCAACGATTCCAAAATACCCCATGACTCATAGAGTCAGATAACCTATTGTGTAACTCTCTGCCCTGAGGGAGGGACTGGATGCTCCCATCTGGGCTGGAGGGTACATAATCTTGGGATTTGAAGACCTCAGGGGGCCACTTGTCAGATCCAGAGGAGGACCAGAACCCTGACAGGAGGAAAACACCACTCTCAACCAGACTGCAACCACCACTCTTGACCAGACAGGGGCCATCATCTGCACCAACAGGTTTCTCACTTCCTTTTACTTTGGACTTGGGGGAATCACGTGGGGTTTGTACCCCAAGGTGCTGGGCCGTAATTCTGGGTTTTGTGGGTTAAAACCAATTTCTCTTTGTGCCATTGCATTTATTGTAATATTGTTATTAAATTGTAACTCTGATTTATAATCTCTTTTGTGTTGTTCATTTCTCCTGCCAGTTTACCTTTATACCGGCACACTTAGGAATAAGAGATAAAAAGAGACCCAGTAAAAGACATACAATCTGTTAAATCATACATAATCCTAGTTCCACTATGCATAAATATGTTACATATCTTTGGAGTACTGTTCAAACATTCTCTCTCATGGAAAAAAGCAAAGGGTTAAATCAGTTTACTTTAAAATAGCTGGATAGAAAAGTAGAAACTAAGAATTCTGAAGAACTATTGTGAAATAGCAAAGGAAAAATAATGAGAATGGAAAGAAAAAAATCTCACAAAAACTTGTGCACTGGAAGCATATGTAGTTGCATATTAATGATGGCATCTGTTATGTACTGACTTGAGTTCCCTTAACCACGGAATATTACATAACCACTGTCAGGAACTTTAAAAGTTTTCCATTAATTTGTGATGGCAGCAATTAGTAAGGAGGGTATTAATACTTACTGGTGCTCAAGCTGTCAATTTCATTTGTATTCTTTGTAAATTCACACAGTTGTTTACACAAGGATATCACTGCATCTAGGCAAAAAAGCTATTTTTTTTTTCTTTTGATATGGGATATTCACAGACAAATGACAAATATCCTTAGGAACAGCTAAGGATATTTTGTTCAGAATAAAATCAGTACTATGTATAAATCAGTACATACAGAAAAAATAGGATGTTCATGTTTGATAAAGTGTATTTCTGTCTGAACTCATCTAAGTTTTTTCATGTACATGGTGACATATGTGCTCTGTGTAATTTGGCAATGTGTATAGTATGAAGTCTTACTGTTTAGCAGATCTTCGTGAAATATACTTGCTTTAGCCTCTTATAAGGAAAAGCCAATTACTCAGAACTGAGAATTTTTTAATGATTTTTTTAATGAGTTCTTTGAAATGATTTCTCTGCTCAGACTGTTTGTGGTCAAGAAGTGAGGTCAAGTGACTTGAAGCTACAAGACATTAAAATATTCTTTTCATGTAAGAATAAAACTCTCTAGCTGAATTGACAACGTTTCTATGTCCTGCTTTAGGATTAGTTACTCATCACATTGTAAAGAACACAGTGGAGTTCAAGAAAGTGTACAGAACAACATTAGTATTACACAAAGTAGCAATGATCCACTCTTGTTATTTTCCACTGCAGGTAATGCTATGAAGAGTATAGCATAGACCTCAGTCATCTTAAAGTTCTCTCAGAGAACCTAGACCTAGCTAAATGCTTGTTCATTTAACTTGCAGATTCAGTCATCATATTATGGAATGTCAGCTCATAATATAGTTTTGAGATAGTAATTTGATAAAGTTGCAGTATCATCTAGTATCCTGAATAATTGGTGGTGTTTCAAAAATATTTAGAGGTTCATGCATCTATTATAAACACAGTATTACTCTATTTTTAAGATATCTTTGTGTTGAAAATGTCTGCAAATCTTTTGTTTACTGTAAACATATGAAAATGAAGATGTACATCCACTTCTGGAATTAGAGGGCAGCAGCTGAACTATATGAACTATCTTGCATAATATTAAAAAGACAGAAAATTTTTCCAGGGAGAGCAGAGTAAATTCCATCAGCTACAAAGAACAGCTATGGGATCTTTTTTATGACCACATAAAATAAAAAATCATAGAGGTCTTATTGAAAGACCTATAGCACAGTAAACTACATACTATTCCATTTTTTCCAATTTTTTTAAACTGCTAGGTTTAACTGGCATTATCAGAAATTGAACTTTGGATTCTGTGGCACCCATTTCAAACTTAGCATAAAAACCGCAGTTATCTGTTCCCTCTTAGGTCTCCAGGCTGTACTGCTTGATAACACTAGTTAAACAATATGTGCTGAATTGAAGAGAGTCCCCATCACCTGCAATGGTTTTCATAATCTTTATTTAAACATTATATGCCTTCAGTACTCTAAGATAAGCAGAAATAATATTTCTTGGGGTCTGTGGGCTTCCACCCCCCCGGTAAAATGCAATAACTTTTAATGCTCAGTTTTAGTGATCACTACAAATGCCTTTCACTCCTCTGTGATCATCAGCTGCATAGCTAATGTCAGCAGGAAATTCTGGATAACTGTAGAGTAGGAGGACACCTGGGAACAGACAGCTAAATCAAACTAATGTAATTAAATTGTGGAGCTCATTTTCAATGGATGATTTGGGGAAAAAATGTATAAGTTTGAAAAGACAATAAACAAATGAAGGACTGTCTAACAATGACTATTAAACTTGATGGTCCAGGTGTATTGTCCAGCTCAGGAAATTCCTAAAGTATTTTTTTCTGATCAGGAATAACACAGGAATGTTTCAAATAGTTCTCTGCTTCTTAAAATTGTTCCTAAGTGTCTGCCTTTGGTCACCACAAACAGTAGGATGTTAGGGGACCAAATAAGGACCTTTGGTCTACTACAGACTCTGAAAGTACTTAATTCACTTCCTGGAGCAGGTTTTCAAAAGAAGAATAACCATATAACTGCAGCTGTTCTCTTGACGTTTACTGCTGTAATGGTTGGGAACGCACCTCTTCTCTTACATCTTTTTTTTCACCTGCAGCCAAAAAAAGGAAAGGAGATAGTTGCAGTACTGACAGGAGGGATGGTTCTCTTCTGTGTCACAGAACATGGCAGACACAAGCTCACAGACCTGCAAAGCATTAGTACTACATTAGGTAGTACTGCAGTGTATATTACTGTACTATATGCAGTATTGAAACAGTATTTGGAGCCAGGGAGCCCTAAAAAAACAATAGTGGTGTGATGGGATTGGGCCACTATTGCTCTGGGTGGTGAATGAGAATACAAGTCTGAACACCCTTCTGCCCTCAGAGTACTGTAGAACAAAGAGAAGAGTCTCTGTTCTTGGATACTGACAAGTGAAATAAATTTGTTTATGAAGCCATGTGCCATTCTTACACTAATGTCTTGCAGGGATTTAAATCTGCCCATCCTGTAGCTCATAGCACAGCACATATCCACATATTTTGATTTTAGAGTTTTGATTATCAGTGTACTAAATCTTGATATGGCATGCCTTTTGCATAGCTCAAGTACCTCTTGCCATACCAGAATTTGACCTGGGTGGGCTAATGCTAACTTGAGCAATCCTATCTGCAAGGAACCAGACATTCTGGATTGTTGTATAGACCTTCCTGCAGATCTGCTCCTGAGTATGGTGGTATTCAGGGCCCTAGTGGAAGAAGGACTTCAGCTAACTGGAATAAGTTCAGGAGAGAGTCATCAAAATATTGGTGGGGGATGGTAGAGCCAGGGGTGGGAGGTGGTGTGTTGGGGCACAGAAGCAGTAGCTCTTGCTCTGTGGGGAGAGGGGGAAGGACTAGGTCAGTTCAGTCTGGAAAAGAGGTGTCTTTAGGAGTACCTTAGAGGAGCCCCTCAGCATCTGTGAGGACACTATTGAGGAGATAGAGATGGATTCTTGATGCTGATGTACCATGAGAAGACAAGAAATAATTGCCATGAATTGGAACAACAGAGTTTCTGTCTGGATGCAAGGAAGAGCTTTTTTCCCCTGAGGACAGCCCATCAGTGGGACAGGCTGCCCAGAGAGGCAGTCATCAGTTGTGGAAGTTTCAATACCCATCTGGATAAAAACCCTGAGCAACCAGGACAGACCTTAGAACTTGTCCTGATGTGAGCTAGAGGTGGAACTGGAGACTCCTGAGCAACCTTCCAGTTAGAATTATCCTATGATTTTACATTCCTATAGGTAGGTGTAGCCATTTCAAACTTGATGACATTCACATTCAAATTCACAATTGAATTCATTCGAGCTTTGTTTTACTGAGATCTGTCAGACCCTAATGTTAGCTGACTTTTTCAGCTTTTCTTTCTGTGAAGAAAGGGAAAACCACACAGACTTTGGTGTTGATGACAGAATTTCAAGTAATGCTTTGACAATTTCATATCCCTGAAAAAAAAGTCTTTATCAGTGATTGATGAATGGTGGCTCCTGAATGGCTCCTGTCCAGAGCAACAAAGTGTCTGGGCAATGAAAGGCAAATAGGTTTTCTTCAGTGTAAGTATAACTTTTAAGTCCACATTTGAGGTGCATGCTCAGATCTGTGTTCAGGACCCTGTAGAGTAATATGTCTGCTTTCTGCAAGGTTCTGGCCAGGATTACAGTTTTATAACCACTACAAGTCTCTCAGAGTTTCAAAGCATTTGGTGATGTTTAGCATACCTAAAAATATCCTTTTTTTTTTTTTTTGTTAAGAATTCAGGACAAGAAGAAATTTTCACAAAAATAAAACAAAGCAAAACACACCCACCCCCCACCTCCCAAATCTCAAACAAAACAAACAGCAACAAACTAATAACAACAAATAACTGTAAAAAAGTTCCTCAAAATGTTCTATTGAATAAGGTATACCACTCACAAAGCCAGTGAAAATACTGTAAGTTTTTTCTGTCACCAGATGTTAAACTGTGAGTATAGAAAAAAAGGACTTTTTCAGACAAAAATGCTGACTACATTGACAAAACCAAGAATCATATCTAGATTATTCACTATATTTTAAAATATTGCATTTCTACTTTTGTTCTGTAATTTCTTACTTGTTAAAATATGTTTGGTTTTAATGTTACTATTTCTCTATTTTTTCCTTTCTGCTATGCTTTTGAAAATGTGCTCTTTAATACCCCAATAATAGTTCTTGTGGATGCTAATGAAACTACCTCTTCGGAAAGTGTGCTCTCTATTTTTTATTAGAGTGGCAAAGAAAAATTAATTCAGTGGGAAAGGTTTGTGGTGTGTTTGGAAGTTGCCATTATTTTATATCTTAATAAAACAGGTAGAATAGAATGTTTTCTTTCACATTATCTCCAATGCCAAATCTTTTTTACTTAATTAACAATAGGCAGTGTGTGCACCCATGAGCCCATTACCATATTTTTAAAAATTAAATAAGTTCTTTTGGCTTTAGAAAGTGTATTTAGATTTTGGATTTTTTATTTTATGTTCTTTTTTCCCCATTTAATCTTACAGAAATTTGCTTCAATTCTTACTGTTCACTGGTTTTAAAATGGAAAAATTCTGCAAAAAAATGTGATATTCTTATCCATGGATTAGCCATCTGATGCACAGAGAGTAAAGAACTCAAACAATATATCAACAGTAGAAAATTTATTCTTATAAGAAAGGCTCTGCAGCCTACTTCCAGGAGGGAAGACCTTTTATGGAAAAGGACAGGTGTTCCTGAAACACAGGCTGCAGCACACCTATCCTTTGCCAACAATATTAGTCTTTTTGAAATGCAAAGCACTTCATTATCTTGCCTTCAAATGAATATATATAATCAGGAGAATGTCTGAAAAGAGTACCATCCTCCTGATTTTCATGGCAAACCTCCTGCAACTATTAAATGCAGCATTTTCATTTTTCTTAATGCATGATTTCCTATGCTGTTATTATTAAACTTATTATTGATTCTAACCCAGATTCGCAGTAGTGGCAGCATAAGTGGATGGCTAGCAATAAAACAAGTGTGAGTTACAATATGCCTTGACCTGTGAAGTTGTAGGATATTTTAATTATTAACCTATTTTATCTACATTATTCTAAAATAGCTTTTGTATTTAAAGATGATGGCAATATCTGTTTAGATGCACCTCATCCGTCTCCACTTAAAATACACTTCCACTGTAATGACCCACTCCAGTACTATAATTGAAAAAACTTAGTATGGATGCTTCTACATTAAGATAGAAAAATCTAAGCTCATAAATTGATGCACTAAAACTGCTATAAATTTGAAATTATTATCTAATTGTTCTGATTATATACTCCTTTAAAAAGGCGTAAACAAATGTACATAAGCATTCCATATGCTCATCATAGGCTGGCTTCCATTTTACACATTGTTACTTTCTGAAAGGCTAAATTTCAAAATGTCTTCCATTACTGAATTTTAATCCTAACTTCACTAACCTGCTATTAACATCCTACCTTTGACCAAAAAAGAACTTCAAATGCAAAAGTCTAGCCATATATGCACTGCCTCAGCTGTGTTAACCAAGCATAGCTGTCCTTTGGAGAAAATAGGAAGATACAAACCCCTCAAGACCCCCCAAACAAACCAATAAATGTATATGCCTGAATCACTAATTTAAAGGCACTTGTATATTTCAAAATTTAGTTAAATATATAAAGGGTTACTTTCTCTAAAGGAAATTTTCACATAAGCAAGACTTTTAAGTCTTTATCCCAAGGTGTACACCGGATCAGACTGTTTTCAAATTCTAAAATTAACACCCATTGCCCATCACAGTGATAAAGTAAAATTTCATGCCATCAAAGGTAGCACTTTTTTATTGTTTTTGTTGCTGCTCAGTCCATCAAGGAGTGCTTTTGTTGCTGGTCTTTTATTTACTCTAAGCAAGTGCTTCCTGACTTGTTGTTTGCTTAACCCTATCCCAGACTCTGTAGAGCATGAAAGGAGTGGTAGAAAAAAAGTGTAATAGCACTATGCAGTGCTATTGATCTTTATTACCTTTTCTGGAGTGGGATGTCCTACCAATGGGATATATGTTGGTCTAGGGAGACTAAGTATATATATATAAATTGTAAATAAAAAAAGAAGAAGGAAAAAATAACAAAGAGGGTTGAGATGCGGCATTGGAATGGACTGCCAAGGCAGGTGGTGGACTCATCATCACTGGAGCTAAGAATAGACTGCAAGTGGCACTTAGTGCCATGGTCTAGGTGACAGTGGTATTAGGTCATAGGTTAGACTCAATGATCTCTGAGGTCTTTTCCAACCTAAATGATTCCATGATTCTGTGAAAGTAAAGCCCCAATAAATTAGAAACAGAAAATTATGTTTGAATTTAATTTTAAAAATAGTCTAACAAAGAAGTCAGTATTGTCTGCAAGATAACTGCAGAGTTGACTGAAAATGGCTATTTAACTCTAAATGTGATTTAGGCAAATTAATTTACATCCTATAATTTTACAATATTCTTTTGTAGTTTAGTACTTTCTGTCTTAAGCTGTTCAAGTTGATGCTTTTTAAGAGCTATAGAACACTGAACTGTGGGCATCCAAAGTGTGAATCGATACTAAATTGCATTGTGGCTGAAACATTTAGCATAACATTTTTTACAGGAAAGTGAGAAAAAAAGTGCTTTTACAGTTGTTGGAACTATCTTCCCCCTCATTTCATTGGTGTGAGATTTAGATTAGGCTTCATGTACTGTACTTTGTGAAGAACCATTTAACTACACATTTCACGTGAAGAAAATTAACCTAGACCCTACGTTTAGAACAAAAAGTGGTGATGTTAGGTACATTACACTGCCTAAGAGCAGAACCTGGAAGAGACTAGTCACAGAATTCTCGTCTTACTACTTGTAGGCAAGAGATGATAAATTCAGAAGGGGTCATAAAATCTCTATGCCACAGACTTCAGACTGCCTCTGACACTGTGTGGTAGAAAATATTGAAAGAGACAAATTATGTTGCCTTACTGAACAGAGTAGGAAAATCAAGTATTTTAAAATATTTTAGTTCCATTTGAAAGCAGAGACCTTGTTAATCTTCTTAAACAGCAAACTATGTTACCACAAGTCTGTTGTTAAGTGCATTATATAAATAAGTAAGCATCTTGTGTTTTACATTCTTCAAACAGCCACCAAAGTTACACACGCAGAGAGTCATAAAAAAGGGAGAGATTCTCTACTTATACATACTTTTACCCATGGCTGAGTGTCTAGAACTTCTGCCTGACAGTGAGACATTTTTTGCCTATTCAGTGATCAATTACTTTTGCCTATGACAGTGGTTTCTAGTACCACTAAGCTTTCCTCTGGATGCCTTAGAAATGACAGAACTCTTCTGACTTACCCAGAATTAACTTGCTCAGAAGGTGGAATGTTGCCTGGTGACAGGAATTCAGGGAGAAACTGAAAGCCTCACTAACAGACTGAAAGAAAAAAGCAAGGATGGGACAGAATGGATATTAGCAACAGAGATCATGGGCTTGAGACTAAAGATTAATGCAGGACAATTACTAGAAATAGGATCTTTGACTGATAGAACAGAAACTATGGGCATCGATCAAATATCCCTCACAAAACATACCAAAGGTTTTGTAAAAATTACAAAGAATTTCACCCAGAGGGTGGCTGAGCACTGAAACAGGCTGTCCAGAGAAGTGTTCCCAGCACTAAGCCTTCCAAAGTTCAAGAAGAGTTTGGACAGTGCTCTCAAGAACATGATTCTTGGGGCTGTCCTGTGCAGGGCCAGGAACTGGACTTTCATTATTCTTGTGAGTCACTTCCAGGTCAGGATATTCTGTGTTTCCATGATTAAGTATATGGAGATCATCACAACCTCCTCTGTGCTGAAAAATATTCTCTTTATATAATAGCAAGAACTTCATGTTTGCATTTTTTCTTGATCTCTGAATTTTCTGAAGGTTTTATGGTTATTTAATATAATGTATTTTTACACTGTCATGGCCCTCTGCATGTGATTAGTTATGGTCCTGGTTTTTTATCCCATTTTATTTAATTAGAACCTGTGTTTATATTATTTATGTATTTTTGTGCAGCAGATTTATTTACAAAATGAAATATTTTCAAAAAAACACATTAAATATCAGGAGTTTCTTATTTGGATTCATAGTAAGAGATGTTTTCAACAGCTCTTTAAAATCATTATGACAATTTCTAGCACTGCATTAGTAGCTAATTGGATTGAACTGATCCTTTGCAAATTGAAACAGGATTTTTTCTTCACAGCAGATATCATTAGCTAGGAGCAGAAGTGATTAAGTACCAGCTTGGAATCTGAAATTCTGGTATTTTTTAAACACATTTTATGTATTCACAGTGGCTTGTCAATGCTTCAGTGACTCACTACCATTGGAGCAGAATGATGAGTGTCATAAATATTTTAATGAGAGGGTGGCAGGGCACTGGAACAGGTTGCCCAGAGAGGCTATGGAGTCTCCTTCTCTGGAGATACTCAAAACCTGTCTGGATGTGATCCTGTGCAACCTGCTCTGGGTAGATCTGCTTTAGCAGGGCAGATGGACTAGATGATCCCCAGAGGTTCCTTCCAATCTCAATCAGGCTGTGATTTTGTGACAATGAAAGCACATTCTCTTCTCCATGCTTGAACCAGGTAATTCTGAAGGGAGTTATTTATGATAGCTCTACAGATATCTTTTAGATATTGAAATATTTGTTATATCATCTTGGAGAACTTAATGTGACTAAACAAGGAGGTTTTTCTGGACAGGGTAAACACAGTCTAAAATGAGATTTTCTAATCTTTCCAACACTGATCAGGAAAACTATGTTATAAAACATTCTGGCACACTGAATTTTAATTATATTAAATAAACTCAAAGTCAAGGATCACAGTACTTCTATGTAAAATACTGTTCAGTAAAGCAACATAGAGGAGCAGTTCTGCATGCTCTCCTAGGCCACTGGACAGTCAGTTGCAGAGTCTGACTCATTAACATACAATACTAATTCTTACAAAACTGGCCTGGTTTGGGACTAGACACTTTAATAATTCACTATTAATTAAACTTGAACATTAAGGGGTTTTTTCCTCTTTTTTTCTGATATTTAGAATTACCAACATGTAGAAAAGTATGCAAACCCATACACATCACCAGTTTTAGGTGTCTTTACCTGGCATTGTGTTGGAACCTTACACAGTTCTTCAAATCTTGTGCTAAAATTGACATGTATCTTTCAGATAGTTTAATAAAACATGTAGTTTTCCAAGATATTCCAATGCCAGAGAACATTAAACCTTTATTACTTTCTGTCTATTGTCTCACTTTTGCAAGCATTTCCTTTTACTGTTCACTACTGCTTTTTACGCACACCTTTCAAAATGTGTAGAGGCAATGGGCACAAACTGAACCAGGAGGCTTCACCTAAACACAGAGAAACACTTTATCGCTATGAGGGTGACTCACAGGCTGCAGGGTCTCCATTGCTGGAGATACTCAAAGCTCTCTGGACAAGGTCCTAGGCAGGCAGCTATGAATGATCCTGCTTGAGCAGAGGGGGTGGACAAAGTGACATGCAAAGGTCCCTTTCAACCTAAGCTGTTCTGTGAAACAGCTACAAGTATCTCAAAACAGAGAAATATAGACAATATATAATAAGAGAATAAGCTAAACAAAACATCTGAAATACTACAGAATACAGCAGCCATATGGAAAATGTGAAAACAAGTGAGGAAAAACAAATCAGTTTTCAGACTAGTTCATTAAATTTACTAAATCAAACTAATTTTTTTTTGTTGTTAGAGTCATATCAATCAATTAAATTAAAGAACAAAATATTTTAGTACTTTACAGCCTATTTTAAGTTTTGGATTCAAGTATGCCATTTTAAGTTTTGGATTCAGTATGTCCTAATGAACGAGTAGATTGTATGTGATAACAGATCTGATGCAGGAAAAAAAAAACAAAACAGACTTTAGAGAATTATTGCCCTGAATTAAGAGTAAAGACAGACAATATCATGTTGTTGTCTTCAATAAGAAGATTAAAATACTATAAATTATGTGTAAAAAAAGAGTAGCATTTAAAAATTTATTAAAATACCTAAATAGAAGTTGAATAGCTTTGCAATAGGTGAAAATTACAACTTCAGAAGAAACCAATCTAAGCAATTTTCTTCTTTAACTAAAACTGCCATATATACAGCAATCAGCAGATAAAGGTTTTAAGTATCTGTAAAGGAATGAATCATAAGTAGTTGCAGAGTTAGGATGTAATAGTAATGGAGAGAGTTAAAATAATCTACCAAATCAAAGTGATTTCTTCATAAATTGGAAAATAAATCCTGAGTGTGTGGAACACAGTGACATATCACAGCTCAGCAGCCTCCTGCACACCCTGGGGATCATCCCACTTGCATTGATATTGCAACTCCTCAATAAGAGTGTTTCCAAACTTCCATCACCTACCAATGCTCAATCAAAACACTCCCTCTCGACCCCTTTCACCTACCAGGATGCCCTTAAAAAACAGGTATATGGCCCTGAACTCAGAAAGTCTGATGGAGGACAGTCAGGAGGAAGATCTGTCTACAAGGTCTTCTGGTTACCCCCAGTCTACCAGATGGATTACAACTACAGATATGAGGAAAAAGAGATGGGTTGTTGTAAATGGTGACTCCCTTTTGAGGGGAACTGAGGGCCCTCTATGTCGGCCAGACCCATCCCACGAGGAGATTTGCTGCCTTCCCGGGGCCAGGGTGAGGGATATTACTAAGAGACTTCCTAAGCTTATTCAACCCTCAGACAATTACCCGCTGTTGGTTGTCCAGGTTGGAAGTGATGACATCAATAAAAGAAGTACCAGGGTAATTGAAAAAGATTTTAAGGCACTTGTTTGATCACTTCATGGGACAGGAGCACAGGTAGTAATTGCCTCAGTTCCTGTGCTAGCCGGGATGAATGAGGAGATAAATGAGGAGAGGTTTAGGAAAGCCCAGCTTACCAATAGGTGGCTTAGGGGATGGTGCTACC